>OY757011.1:120699900-121149645 GCA_963580285.1 Lucinisca nassula
CCCGATGGGCGAGGGCCACCTGAAGCACAGTTAAAGTACAACTATTTATTATAAAGCCAATTGGAGTTTATCAGTCAGTTGAGACAATCATCCGCAACTATTATTGACATTTATGCCGTTGGCGCAAAGGATTAAGCCTTTTACTGTGCGCTGACCTTCTCGGCTTACCTGTACATAATGTCTTGTTGGAAATAGCAGGCGCTTTAATGGAAACTATTTTTTAAACAAACATAACTTATTTATTTTTCAATTTGACAAACAAGTTCCGATTTAATCTAATTGTCCGTTTAAATACCTTCAAAAAGATATCAAATAAGTGGAACTTTTATTTAATTAGTTGCCGGCATTTTTATTTTCAAATTAACAACCCTTAATCCTTATATGAAGCATACAAAACTGTGGAAAAACAACGACAGTACCCTAGTTTAACGGCTAAAATCTGCACTTTCTGTTAATATTGCAAACAAACGCCCGCATCAGACGCAATGTGGTTACAATATTGTGAACTTTGATAGCAATTTTAATATTTCAAAATTATATTTAATAGCGGCAGCGATTAAACTTGGAGCTTATTCAGAAAAAGCTTTATAGTCTACACACGCGTGTAATCCCAAAACGTGTCATTCTCCGTCGACCGTGAAATGAACACATCTTCGCCTGGGCATCTCCTTGGAATGAAAATCAATCTAAAATGTGGTGTCTGATCTGCGTCTTATTTATTTGTTTATTTATTTATCAATCTAAAATGCGGTGTCTGATCTGCGTCTTATTTATTTATTTATTTATTTTTCATGACCCGATTAGATTTTTTATACTTACTAAGCAATTTAAACAAACATTGCTAGTAATAAGATTACAAGTGAAAGAAAGACAGAAAGAAAGATGCCGTATGTGCAGTCTAATCTGACATTTCGCTGTTCGCATTTTAGCATTTCTGACATTTCGCTATTCGCACATTGTTGTGATTGAATACAAGAACACAAAAGAGATGTTTGTATTTTTTCCTTTTCGTAACATACGTTTGATTATTAATTCCGTCTGGTAGACCAGATACTAGCCGTTAAAGAGGCCATTAATGCCCATGAAAATTGTTTTGTATTCATTATTATTTCCTTGATTGGGTAAAAGTGTTTACATGGGTTGTGGGTGCTCGTTAGAACCGCCTCATCGAGGCGGTTCTAACGAGTACCCACAACCTATGTTTTGGAACAAAAATAAGAAAAAATGTATACCCCCGTAAACCCCAGTTTTCTCTATATGAAGTAGGGTATAGGGGGTCTTCATTTCACGGACTTGTTCACGTGATGATTAACAAATTATCAAGAATCGACTGAGCCGCACGGATGTGTTATCGTTATTTATTTATTTAGTTGTTTATATTTTTGCTCAATGCGTGGATTGTTGGTTATATTTAGAACCAGCACATTCCGATTTATTTATTTTTATATTTATGTATTTATTTTAACACTTAAATGATTTATTAAGATCAGGGTGTACGCCTTTTCTGGTGTTCCTTCCATCATACCGGGAAAAAGAATTTGCATGTAAACCCAACTTTATATATTGAACAGTCGGATATTCAGGGATCGGCATGATTTTAACATAACACAAAAACATAGTTCGAAAGTACTTGCTTCTTATTTTTATACCCGCTTTTTCGAAGAAAAATCGGGTATATTGTTTTCGTACCACAGTTCGATCCGGCGTCAGTCCGTCCGTCTGTCCGTCCGTCCGTCTGTCCGTCCGTCACGTTTCTTGTGATTGGATCTCCTCTGCAACCACTGAAGTTACACTTTTGAAACTTTGCATGTGGATAGTACATGGAATGTAGATGGCAGTGGGCAACTTTTTTGTGACCTTGACCTCAACATGACCCCAAGGTCAAAGGTCAAAAATTATGATTTGCCATATCTCATAAACTATTGGAGTTACACTTCTGAAACTTTTCTTATTGGATGGTCCTTGGAATATAGAATATGTCAGGTTACTTTTGGTGTGACCTTGACCCCAAGGTCAAAGGTCAAAAAGTATGATTTTACCATATCTTCTAAACTATTAGAGTTACACTTCTGAAACTTTGGTTATTGGATGGCCCTTGGAATATAGAATAAATTTGGATACTTTTGGTGTGACCTTGACCTCAACATGACCCCAAGGTCAAAGGTCAAAAATTATGATTTGCCATATCTCCTAAACTATTGGAGTTACACTTCTGAAACTTTGCTTATTGGATGGCCCTTGGAATATAGAATATGTTGGGCTACTTTTGGTGTGACCTCGACCCTAAGGTCAAAGGTCAAAAAGTATGACTTTGCCATATCTTCTAAACTATTGGAGTTACACTTCTGGAACTTGGTTATTGGATAGCTGTTGGAATATAGAATAAATTGGGATACTTTAGGTGGATTCAACATAACCCCAAGGTCAAAGGTCAAAAAGTATGACTTTGCCATATCTTCTAAACTATAAATGTTACACTTCTGAAACTTTGCTTATCAGTTAGAATGTTCTTTGCAACTTTTTTTAACTAACATGTAGTTTTGGCTAGCTAATACATAGTCATTAGTGTTATTAATAGAAAAAGCGGGTATTTGCGATGGTTTACCATCGACTGCAGATCTAGTTTTATATTATTTTAGTCACTGTTGTTTTTTCATCACGACAACAAGCCGTGCAATGAACACCCCCTTAAACCATGGGGTTTACTGTGGTATTCATTTTTTTTATTTCTTCTCCAAGACATAGGTTGTGGGTACTCGTTAGAGCCACCTCAATGAGGCGGTTCTAACGAGAATACAAAACCGGTTTTGAGTATCGATAAGTTTTCATAAATAAATTAACTGTTTTTGAGATATCAATAATACCCTACTATGCCGCACGGATGTGTTATCGTAATTTATTTATTTACGATTTATTTATTTAAAATTTATTTATTGCTCAATACGTTGATTGATGGTACTATTTAGAACCAGCTCATTCTGATTTTATGTTTTTAATTTATTATCACGTGAACATGTCCAAGAAATGAAGACCCCAGCTTATATAGAGAAAAACGGGATTTACGGGGGTATTCATTATTTTTCTTATTTCTGCTCCAAGACATAGGTTGTGGGTACTCGTTACGACCGCCTCAATGAGGCGGTTCTAACGAGCACACACAACCTATGTTTTGAGCATGATTTTGACTTAATAAACAAAAAAACGTAGGTAGAAAGATTTCAATTTGGCGCTTTTGTGCCAATAATCAACGTTTTATTACACTCAGGGGAAAATATCATGGGTATTTAAGCAGAAGACAATTATCGCTTTTATGACACGTGGATTGTGTATTGCGTTCCGGCTACCGACCGTCAGGTAGCCCGAAGATTAATGGACACGCGTGCACGTATAATGGATTACCTTATTTCCGGAAAGATTGTGTCATGGGTACTACTGTGCATTCTATATTCATATGAAATATTAGTGCTTTTCAATAATGAGTACCAATTGTTGTTGTTGTTGTTATTATTATTATTATTATTATTATTATTATTATTATTATTATTATATCTTTGGTTGTTTGTTTGATTTTAGGTTTAACGTCCCCGTCAACACTGTAAAGGCCATTTTGGAGGTTAACATGTCCGTGTAATGAGCACACCTCTTAACCCACTTTACAGGTGGGTTTACAAGGTTAATCATTGATTTCCTTATTTTTGCTCAAAAAATTATTAATGATACTCGTTAGAAATGCCTCAATGATGCGGTTGTAACAAGCATGAAAATACGCCTATATAATTTCGACCCCGCTGAACCCCATCTTATGTAGTAAAACTGGGTTTTACAGGGGTAAAGCAATTTTTTCTAATTTCTGCTCTTAAATATAGATTGTGGCTACTCGTTAGATTAAATATAGATTGTGGTTACTCGTTAAATTACACATTGAACCGCCTCGATTTTAACGAGTACCCAGAATCTATATTTTGAGCAGAAATAAGAAAAATATTACAAGTTTTCATATTATTATTTTTTTTTTTTCGTTTTTTTTTTCGGTGGTAACGTTTTCAATGCATTTGTATAGGCGTGTTTTCGTAATGTATTTTGCAGATATGTAAGTGATTGGTCCCTTTTGATAAATCGGCCAATTTGTTGTTTGTTATTGTCGGCATTTTGAACATATTCCTTTACATTAACAATCAATAACGGCCCCGCCCATCGGGGCTTGAAGAAATAGATGGGCTGCATGATGCAAGTACACGCAGAGCTGAAACCGACTGCACATCGCATAGAGGATCTAAGCCGGTGCGAGTCGGAACGTCCATGCTTATATACCCTATTGGTTTCACTAGGCGGCAGGGCTTGAGATGTCATTTCATCTCAATGTCGGGTAAAAGTCCCACAAAATTGGAAGCAAGGTCTCCAAAATGACCTATGCAGCGTTGACGGGGCCTCCACTTAAACAAAACTGTCAACCCATTAAGAAAACGTATCCTTTTGACAATGTTTTCTTTCTTATCTTCGAAATGTTAACTTATATCTAAAAAAAAAAAAAAAAAAAGCACATTATTTTTATGATGAACAAAACAATGTCTTGGTGCGGATAACACACACATTGTAACCCCTCTAAACCTCTCTTTTCTGTATATAATGTAAATTGGGGTTTACAGGGGTTTTTATTACATGGACTTATGAACATGTTGCTTTTCTAAACAATGCAATTTTAAATAATGCAAATTGACATCCATTAACAATAATGTTTTTTTTTTTTTTTTAAATAATGTGGAATATCACATTCCAGAAAAAAATGGATTTATGAGAACCAAAACTATTTTAAGTACAAAAAGGCTCAATTTTAACCGTTTGACAAAAAGAGAATTTTTCTCGCTTAAAGTACCAACACACGCAGTTCTAAATTAACTAGACGTATCTATCAATCAATATCCCCCGGGGTCATTTTCACACACAGCCGGATTAAAACACAATATTGATTACACGATAGGTATCTATCGTAGGCCTCAGTCAAAGGGAGACAACCCAATATTGACTTTCTGTGCGACTCTCACGGTTGAAAGTCATCGGGGTAATGTCAGATATAGTTGGCCATGATTTTATTAATTTCTTTCAGTTACAGGTGTATAACAAGACTACTAGAAAGCCGGATCAACAGGATTTGAAAACAAGCAAGGCTGCTTATACTAATCAACGAGCCGACTCGCACCGTTTTGCCTGGGCAGGCTTAGATCCTCTAAGCGGTTTACCAGTACTCGTGTGCGGGTCGGATTCAGCTCTGCGTGGAAGCAGCATGCAGCCCATATATCTCTTCAAGCCCCAATGGGCGGGGGCCATATTTTACATAATAACTGCATAAGACAACATTGAATAAAAATTTGTCAATATCACAAAATAACGTTTTCCTCTTTTAGCATTGTTTTACTAGTATTATAGTATAGTATATTATAGTATATATAGCGACGTCTACCGTCTGTGTTTAACCCATATATGCCTAGCGTCGCTAAGTAGGTCATTGCCAAATAGTGTACACCTCATCACGAAAACACACCTATATAATTTTGACCCCCTTGGGCCCCAGTTCTATATAGTAAAACTGGGGTTTGCTGGGGTAAATCATATTTTTCTTATTTCTGCTCCAAAATTTAGATTGTTGCCGTTACTCGTTAAAACCGCCTCGATGAGGCGGTTCTAACGGGTACCCACAATCTATATTTTGAGCAGAAATAAGAAAACTATCACAATTTTTTAGCTTGAAATTTTCATTTTTTCGGCTGTAAAGTTTACAATGTATTTGTGCAATGCTGATTAGATACCTACGTGCTTACCGTAGGAAAATTTCAAGGAATAAGATGAGCTTGGGACCCCTTATAATTCAACTGGATCTGTCCAAAAGCGATTAGATGGAATATTCTATTGGTCATTAAAGGGTTAAATGACGAATCATGTTTCTTTATTTCAGGGAATATAATGATTTAATGAGAAACATTTCACAAGAAATACAAATTACCTCTCTGTATTGTACTCGCATTAGTTTTATTAGATTTATTGCTCAAGAAACCCATATAAGCTTACTAATATCTCTACAGGGACACATAGCCCAGGAAAACTGTTGTAGTAAATCAGACATGAGCCGACCCACGCATACAAGATGCTTTATTGTACATGTGAACACAATATAGATTTTGTTTGCTTGCTTGTTTTGTTCATAGTTCAACGTTCCTGGCAACACTACGTAGGTCATATCGAGACGATCAGTTTACCGCACTACTATTACTGGATAGGCTTATATATCAGCGATACTGGACACACTCTTTTGCCAGAAACTGACAACTGCCCTTCTTGAAATAGCGCGAGGGAGAGAGTGACCGCAGAAAAGATGTCATGATCACACTGCTTGTAAGAATGTTGCCAGCCCGGCAGTCCTCTAAACTGTCACTATTTATGAAAATTGTAAAGTAGTGCATTTTTTGTTGTGGTTCGAAAACTGTCATTTCTCATGAAAATTGTGACGTAGTGCATTATTTGTTCGTGGTTTGAAAACTCTCATTTCTTATGAAATTGTGATGTAGTGCATTCGTCTTTCGTGCCTCCAAAACTGACATGTTCTTTTAAATTTTGTCGCATCGCATTCGCCTTTCGTGCCTTTAAAGCTGATATTTTCTTTTGAAATTGTGACTAGTGAAATTTGTTTCGTGGCAAAACACCATGACGTACATATAGTGCATTCGTTTCTCGTGTCTCCAAAACTGACATTTTCTTTTAAATTGTGACGTAGTGCATTCGTCCATCGTGCCACTAAAACTGATATTTTGTTTTAAATTGTGACGTAGTGCATTCGTCGTTCGTGCCTCTAAACTGACACTTTCTGTTACATTGTGATATAGTACATTCGTCTCTTGTGGCTCCAAAATTTTCATTTTCTTTTAAAATAAGACGTAGTGCTTTCGCCTTTCGTTGATCCAAAACTGATATTTTCTTTTAATTTAAGACGTAGTGCATTTGCCTTTCTTTTGTTTCTTAACTGATATTTTCCTTAAGTCTGGCGAAGTGCATTCGTCTTTCCCATTATCAAAACACGCCTATACAAATACATTGAAAACTTTACCTCCGAAAAATCGATTTTTTTAGTTGAAAAAATGTGATATTTTTCTTATTTCTGCTCAAAATATAGATTGTGGGTACTCGTTAGAACCGCCTCATCGAGGCGGTTCTAACGAGTATCCACAATCTATATTTTAGAGCATAAATAAGAAAAATAAGGTAAACCCCAATTTTACTATATAAAAGTGGGGTTCGAGGGGGTCAAAATTATATAGGCGTGTTTTCGTGATGTTATGCTCCAAAACTGACAGTTTCTAATTGAAATTCGTGTAACTTTTCTTATTTCTGCTTTAACATGATTCCAATTAAAACAAAACAAGTTTACTATTAAAGGCCCAACATTTTTGGCCCTCAAACCTTTTCTTACTAGTTTCTATGACGGCACAGGCCAAATATCTTTAAAGAAAGTCGGTTGCTGCCTGATGATCTGTCCATATGTTGGCTTTCGTCCACATTTAAGTTATTTCATGCTGTCGAGTCCTTATCATTGTTTCGTCTCATATTTTCGGTTATCGGAGATGTTGCATTGATGAGATTGATACCCTACACGCGGACTGAACAAATTACTTGTGCAAACCACGCCACAATCAAGGCGATGACTGTTGCCACAACAAAATCGATTTATGACCACCCCACCAACCCTCCACCCTAGTATTTATGTCTGACCGATTCAAGGCCGTTTATTACCGTCATTGTTTGTCTTTGCATGTATGTACTGGTAATATCTTTTGTTCTGGATAACGGTTTGGTCATTTCTGGGGAAAGAAGCTGTCCATTTGGCTTTCTACTTGTAATACTTTACATCACGAAAACATACCTATATAATTTTGACCCCCTTGAATATGTTCTATGAAAGGGTTATCCTTTGGAAGCAAGGAATACACCACAGAAGATGAAAAATATGTAGTGTACATGTTTTCTGGGCCAGACTAGCTAGTTTCGGCCAATTAGGCCTCATCAGTGACCCTCAGATATTTTCAAAATTCCACAATGGAATCAATGATCCCAAAGGACAAGAAAATATAATCTACACTATGATGTAGGGCAGGGAGATGTTTTACCGCCGCCACACATTCCCACACACCAGCTGTAGTGAAGCTAAATATGTTCTATGAAAGGGTTATACTTTGGAAGCAAGGAATACACCACAGAAGTGAAAAATATGAAGTGTACATGTTTTCTGGGCCAGACTAGCTAGTTTCGGCCAATTAGGCCTCATCAGTGACCCTAAGATATTTTCAAAATTCCACAATGGAATCAATGATCCCAAAGGACAAGAAAATATAATCTACACTATGATGTATTAAAACTTGGGTTTCCGGGGGTATACCTTATTTTTCTTATTTCTGCTCTAAAATATAGATTGTGGGTACTCGTTAGAACCGCCTCGATGAGGCGGTTCTAACGAGTGCCCATAATCTATATTTTTAGCAGAAATAAGAAAAATATCACAATTTGTCATCGTAAAATTTTCATTTTTTCGGCGATAAAGATGGCAATGTATTTGTATAGGCGTGTTTGCCTGTGCCGTTGCTTTTTTCAGTACGATAACATACCCGTGTGACATAGCGCATTTGTCACGCAACCAAAATGGTTTCTAATGAAAATCAGTGCTATTTGTCTTATTTTCACTGCAAACATAGGTTGTGGGTGCTGTTTAGAGCCGCCTCATTGGAGCGGTTCTAAAGAGTAATCATAACCTATGTCCTGGAGCAGTAATAAGAAAAATAAATTATAGCCCCCCCCCCCCCCCCCCCCCCCCACCTTCTCTACTTAAAATGGGGGTTGTGGGTGGGTCATTTCACGAACTGGTTCAAGTGATGAATGGAACTTTCTAGCTAGCTTTACAAGCGGGTATTCCTTTCACTAAACATCACGAAAACACGCCTATATAATTTTGACCCCCTTAAACCCAAATTTTATATTAGTAAAACTGGAGTTTGGAGGGGTATACATAATTTTCCTTTTATACCGCAATCAGGCATTCTAGTAACCTAATAAAGGGGGTCGAATAACTGCACGCTATAATCGGTAGTGACCTATAATTAGAGATTTTCACATGGGATTTTGGTTATCGCCCGATGTATCAACCCGAGACCCCGAAGGCTTTAGCCTGAGGGCAGATAATGGTCGAGGGTTGATACAGAGGGCGATAACCAAAACCCCATGTTGTAATTTGTTTATCACATATTCAGATCCTATTCTTACTGTGTTTGACGTTCATAAATTGAAAAAAAATGTGATAAAAAGCGTAATTCAAGCAAAAAAGCGCGTAACGTCACGCCTAACTATTCGCGTTACGTCATGTAATTGGCAACGTCACAATAACGTCATGAGTGGGCTGATAACCGCTGTCCGTTCAAAATACACTGTTTCCGGTTATCAGACTGGGCGGGCTGATAACCGGAAATGGAAACAAGCATTATCACACATGCAAAACATGGGTTATCATGTTAAATATAGTACTGAATATGTGATAATACCTTCTACTGACCTATAATACGTCTAGTGACCTTTTATAGACCGGACCTACTTTTCAGGTCCCTATTTTACAAGTATAAACAATAACATGCAAACTTTCATACATGGGTAAACAACGAAACTGCAATTTAAAATCCTTGCAATATTTATTTAAACAGATTTTCAGAAATTTCAGCTATATTCTTACCTTCTCGGCTTTTCTTGGTTTGAATTGCCCGTTGGAATAACTGCGCACTGCTACTGCAAGTGCGTCTCAACCTCGAAAATAGTTTTAAAGCTAAAATAAACTATTTATTTGCAGATTTTCAAACAGAAAATGAAGCGCTGAAAAACTTTTATTCGAGCGTCCGTGTTGTTTCCAACGTCTTTGTGGCGCGGTGACGTCAGAAACTTTGCACTCGTTGACGTCACGTTATACTACGTGTGCGCGCCATGGCACTGAATGTCTATTAACATGCCACACTGTCTGCTGTCTTTTTTGCTTAAATTTGCTAAATTATTGCAAAACCCATTGATTGTTTTGGATTGCGGTATAAACTAAATACACGGATAGTGTCTTTAATAATAAAATATATATTATATATATAATATATTATATTTTATTATTAAAGACACTAACCATGTATCTACTATATTTCGGCTCTGAAACATAGATTGTGAGTAATCGTTAGAACCGCCTCGCCGAGGCGGTTCTAACGAGTACCAACAATCTATGTTTTGAGCAGGAATAAGAACAGCGTATTTGTATAGGCGTGTTTTCATAATGTTACAGTTCACGGTGAATGGTCTTTGCTGGTCGTAATTGTCTCTCATAGCTTCCACAATCTCTCGGCTCATATGCATCACGAAAACAAGCTTATATAGTTTTGACCCCCTTGAACCCCACTTTTATATAGTAAAACTGGGGTTTCCGGGGGTATACCTTATTTTTTCTTATTTCTGCTCTAAAATATAAATTGTGGGTACTCGTTAGAACCGCCTCATCGAGGCGGTTCTAACGGCCTCATCGAGGCGGTTCTAACGGGTACCCACAATCTTTATTTTGAGCAGAAATAAGAAAAATATCACAATTTTTCATCATAAAATTTTCATTTTTTCGGCGATAAAGGTGGCAATGTATTTGTATAGGCGTGTTTTCGTAATGACTTTCAAGATTGGCATAATGAAACTTATCATTGTGATTCCTTTCGGAGATTTCTGCAATCTTATATTTTGATGGATACAAGCGCTTACAAACTTGATCTGTATGGCTTTGCTAAGTAGAAGATTTAATTGAGCCCCGCCAAGCGAATTTGTGTCTTCGAGCATTCCGTCATGACAAATTTTAACTGCGCATGCCCAGCCATTCAGCGGGGCCAGGGATATGGCTTTCTGTCTGAAGGTTCCTCTTGATTCACTGCTTGTATGAGCGAGCAGCGAAGGTTCTGGCGAGACTGCGCGGATGCGCAGGCTCGCCTGAACCTTCGCTGCTCGCATAGGCGATAAGTACCAAAATCGCTTGACGGAGCCCAATTGTCCTTTAAGATACGCTTTCCTGACAGGAATAATTTATTAGAAATTGCTGGAATGCCTTTTCCATGTTTATTGGTACTGAATGATGTTTTTCAAACAAAAACGAAATGACTTTAACCCATCTTAGACGGTGAAACCCCAGACTGGACTTTGGTAAACAGTGCAGGTCCGGGTCAGGGCCTTCACTGTTCGCAAAACGTTCGGCGATTTTCTATATAAATGTTTTAAAATAGTTGAACCTGACACCCCTAAATTTTGAAATGTTCCCCTGCTATTTATAGTGAGAAGGTTCCATTCAGTTCAAAACGGGTTAATTTTTTATCATCTCATTTCCAGGATAAGCGGATCTTTCTAGCGAGAGTATTTCTGAATAAGAAACCTTACATCAGACTGCGGAATTGATTCCTATTATTTTTTTTCCATGAAGAAAATAAGATATAAATCAGATTTAGATCTTTTCCGATCTCAGATAACGTTCTGAGTGTCTATTTCCTCTTTGATATTATTTATCTGTGCACACCGGATTCAGTTTACATATGAGACGATTGTAATAGTTTGAGTATTTCCGACATTTTCAGCTGGAACTCAATGTTGTTGTCTTCAAAATGTTCTTCGCAGTTTTTACAGAACAGAACAGAACTTTATTTAACAGTACATCTCAGGCCACACGCAGGTTGCGTAAGAGACAAAAACATGAAATACATGAACAATATATTAACATTGTAAATGCATCACGAAAACACGCCTATATAATTGTGACCTACTCGAACCCCACTTTTATATAGCAAAACTGGGGTTTGCAGGGGTAAACCTTATTTTTCTTATTTCTGTTCTAAGATATAGATTGTGGGTACTCGTTAGAACCGCCTCGATGAGGCGGTTCTAACGAGTACCCACAATCTATATTTTGAGCAAAAATATGAAAAATCACAATTTTTCAGCTGAAAATTTTCATTTTTTCGGCGATAAATGTGTGTTATTTTTCTTATTTCTTCTCTTAGATATAGATTGTGGGTACTCGTTAGAACCGCCTCGATGAGGCGGTTCTAACGAGTACCCACAATCTATATTTTGAGCAGAAATAAGAAAAATCACAATTTTTCAGCAGAAAATTTTCATTTTTTCGGCGATAAATGTGTCAAAGTATTTGTATAGGCATGTTTTCGTAATGCATATTAAGCATGCTAAAACATAATCGTATATAATACATTTTCGGTAGACGCCAGTTACCACTTGAAATTGGAGACCCAAATGAATTTTAGGCCTACGGAAAACCTTAATCATCCTATAAAGTTATGAGGCACATTTCTTCGTAATAATATCTACGAATTTCGACAGTTTTAAAAGCATTGTTTCGCTGTTGGTAGTTAAGGGTGTCTTATATATAAAAATATTTATGCCTAACGTAAAAGAATGGTTCTTTCGTTCTAAATAAATAAATAAATAAAAATGAAAACAGGTAATGATACTCATCAACTATATCGTTTTACTACATATATTGCATTTTCGTTCATCGTCCCATCTGCCTGTCTGATTAGGTAGCATGTGGCTGCCTGTTCTAAATTTTATAATTTTATCACAATGAAAGTTTGGGATATTAATCAAATATTTTTTTCAAAATTTAAATTATTTTTTAAATACTGAATACTATTTTCCTTTACAGCTTTAAATATGCTTGGGACATGCTTGTTATAAGAGTTTTTGAACTGCTGATCGGAACAATTCCTCAAAACATCAGGATTAGAATTTCTTTAATGCAGCGAATCCATTTATTATCATATAAGTCATTTCCCTGTCCATTAAACGTAATTTTTATCAGTTTGGATAATTTAGATTCTTTTCCATTAATTATTGACAACAAGAAGCTTATCGGTCTTGATCTAATGTTAATTTGTATTTGGTGTAGGCCGAACTCCGCATGCAACATACAATATAATTGATCATTGTTTTTTTTTTTTTTTTTGGGGGGGGGTGGGGGGCTTGCTCAATGTTATGATTTTATGCTTTGTAAAAATGCCTGGTTTTGCGAAGGTTAGCATCACGATACCCAAAATCCGTATATACCCATATATCAATGCCATGGCCACCAAGATGGAAGGTGATCCAAAGATCATTATTTTTGTCTTGCTGTAATTTATACCCATGCACCAACTCCCATTGTTTTGTGTACTCAAAGAAACATATCTAAACTCTTTTGGAAGTCTGTTTCATCTGTCCCGAAAATAACTGTATCGTCGGCGTAAAGCAACACAAATAATTTAAGATATAATACCATTCCATCATACTGAAATTCAAGATTAACACCACTGCAATGTTTATCAGTCAAAACAGTTTCTAAATCATCAAGAATAACGCATACAATGCAGGCGACATATTCTCGCTTCGTCTTTCAGAAAAAAGTGGACTGTTCCCATTATATGAAACGCTGGATCTAATTCCTTTGTTCATCGAATGCTTTACTGAAATTAATAAACGAGCAGAACAGGTTCTTTTCCGTAGCTTTTAGTTAAAATAATATTTAATATACTTCTTTTCAATTACAGTTATATGACAAGAACGTAACATATTAGAACGATCAACAGGATTTGGGAACAAGCAAGGTTGCTTATACTAATCATCTCCTGCAATAAATGGGCATTACATACCGCTTCTGAAATTCTGAAGACAATAAAATGCAACAAATCTAGTTGAATTGTTGAGAATGTAAACATCATATTGAGAGACACACAGACACACAGAGAGAGAGAGAGAGAGAGAGAGAGAGAGAGAGAGAGAGAGAGAGAGAGCTGAACTGAACTGAAGAAATGTAAGTGGTTAATGATCTATCAAAATATCTCTTAAAACGCTTCGTCTGACGGATAAAAGTTTGAACAGCATTAAAATTTTCTTCATTAACACGTGCTGGGAGATTCGCATTTCCGAACAGTAGTAAAACATCATCTGATATATGAGAGCGCTGTCAGTGCATATACGAGAAAGTTTTAGCCTGCTGGGAACCCAGCCTTTATTTCCAGTAAGAAAGTCGTTTAGATGGAAGTTAAGAATAGAGGTGGACAATTTTCCAAAACAACTTAAAATAGTTATGGGTTGACAATTTTCTGAGCTATGTAGATCCCCCTTATTTCTATATATAGGTCTAATTATGCCTTCAAGCCAAGAATCAGGCAATATTCCAGTATCAAAAGTCAAGTTGAAAAAGACAAACTATAATGGCATCATTTCATGCGTTGATACCTTGATATACTCATTAATTATATTGTCATTAGAGCAAGCATTGTCGTGTTTTAGACCTATAATGCATTTTAATATTTCCGTTTCTGTGACATGCGATTTTAAAATTTCACAATCATCATCAATTAAAATATTCATTGTAAAATACAGTTTCAATTTCTGCGTCGAGATTGTCATTCTGATTATTAAGGTCTTTGCAAAAGTTATATAAAACATTAGTATCAATATCCTTATTTTCCTATTTACGTTCAAGACTATCATTACGATAACACATCCGTGCCATCACGAAAAGACGCCTATATAATTTTCACCCCCTTGAACCCCACTTTTATATAGTAAAACTGGGGTTTACGGGGGTGAACCTTATTTTCCTAATTTCTGCTCTAAAATATAGATTGTGGTTACTCGCGAGAACCGCCTCGATGAGGCGGTTCTCATGAGTACCCACAATCTATATTTTGAGCAGAAATAAGAAGAATATAATAATTTTTCATCTTGAAATTTTCATATTTTCGGCGATAAAGGTTGCAATGTATTTGTATAGGCGTGTTTTCGTAATGGGCATAGTGCATTATTTTATATTTTCAAACTTGCTACTTTTCTGGTGACAATCCGTGACAGTTTTCTCACGAGGACTGTTCAAATGTGAATGCAAGCAGAACGTTTTCTCATGCACTAGTGCGAAAATCACCTGAAAATAAATATCACAGCGTAGAAAAACATTTTACCTATACATTGATACCAAACCTGTTAAAGTCCGTTGACTTTAGCCATGTATATCGTTCGATAAACACTGTCTACTCTTGTATACTAATACAAAACATGGTTGGAAGAAGGTCAGAGTACGCCGTTGAAATACGGTCCTATATTAAGAATCGTTGTATTCTTGGTATACGGTGGAAAGACATTTTTGATGAAATATGTTCGGTTTATGGGCATAATGAAATGTCTTTTCCGACAGTTTTTCGTTGGTGTAAGAAATTCAGCTGTGGGCTAGGCTCAACAGAAGATGCACCACATGATCGTCGGTCGAAAAGAGCAACATCTGCCAAGATGGTTGCTAGAGTGAACGAAATAGTTGCTACCGATGCACGATACACCACAAGACAAATAGCTAGTATGGTTGGCATCTCATTAGTAGCAGCTCATACAATTCTGAAACGGGATTTGAAAATGAGAAAGATCTGTGCTAGATGGATTCCCCATCTGTTGACAGATGAGCAGAAAAAGACCCGCGTTCAGTGCGCCAAGAAGCTGCTTAAAAAGTTTCCAAATTACAATGCACGGTCTTTGGCTAATGTCGTCACAGGTGACGAGACATGGGTTCACTTTTTTAGCCAAAACGAAAGATTCAGAACAAAATATGGGCAACAAAGTATTGCAAAAGACCATGCATTGCAAAGCGGACCATGAGCGTCAAGAAGGTAATGTATGCCATATTCTTTTCAAATCAGGGCCCTTCTTTTTAGGTTGCTGTGCCTAAAGGCAAATCTGTAAATGCGAAGTTTTACAAGAATAAAGTTTTTCGAAAATTGAAGAAATATTTCAAAGAACGCAGACCCGCAACTGGTTTGGCCAATGTCAGATTGCTACATGACAATGCGTCATCGCACAAGGCGTTCATTGTGCAAGACTATCTGAAGCAGGAAAAGGTTGTTGAACTCCCGCACCCCCTGTATTCCCCTGACCTTGCCCCATGTGATATTTTTTTGTTCCCGCGGCTGAAAAAAAATACCTTTCTGGTCGAAAATTTGTACAGCGCAAACACCTCGGTTCTGCAATATTCCATTGTCTTCATAGAATACCTCGAAAAGACTACCAAAATGCATTCAATGATTGGATCAGAAGACTGAAAGTTTGTATATCTGGGAATACTTTGAGGGGACAAAATAAATTTTTCATCGAAATCTATCACGGAATCATTTTTATGTGCTTATTTGCATTCATATTTGAACAGTCCTCGTATTTATACTGCAAACATAGGCTGTGGGTGCTCGTTAGAACCGCCTCATTGAAGCGGTTCTAACGAGTATCAACAACCTATGATTTGGAGCAGGAATAAGAAAAATAATGTATACCCCTTAAACCCCGATTTTCTCTGTATAAAGTGGGGTGGGGGCGGGGTGTGGCACTCATTAAACGGACTTGTTTACGTGATGTTATTATTTTCAAATAAGTTTTAGGATTTTTAGATTTTACATTTCTGAATTGTTCTGCGTATATCTATTGTATTTACGGATTAAAAAAACATAAGTTTTCTTATGTCGTTTAACTAGAATTCATAAGATATGATTTTGATGCTACTGAGGGATTTTTAGCTTCTTTTTTCTTCTCTCGGTGGTATTCCTTGCGTGGAAGTTCACATTGGCATTTATCGCATCACTGTCAATACTGTTGTTATTATAAGATTTTGCCGAATCATTATTTTTTTTTTTCTGAAAACTGTGTACACATATTATTTACTGTTTCTTTATCAACATTGCCCCAAATTCCTCTTGCTTTTGTTATTCCATTATAAAGACATTGTATTTTATTGCTTGTTTTTTTTTTTTTTTTTTTTTTTTTTGTTTTGTTTTTATGGAGACTTGACAAAAACTCTCCTTCAATTATCACAAACTGTTGCTATGCATGTGATTGTGCTATAAATGTTCTATAACGCTATTCATCACGAAAACACGCCTATATAATTTTACCCCCCTTGAATCCCACTTTTATGTAGTAAAACTGGGCTTTACAGGGGTAAACTTTATTTTTCTTATTTCTGCTCCAAAATATAGATTTGGGGGACTCGTTAGAACAGCCTCGATAGGGCGGTGGGCGGTTCTAACGAGTCCCCACAATCTATATTTTGAGCAGAAATAAGAAGAATATCACAATTTTTCACATTAAAATATTCGTGTTTTTTTTCTTTTCGGCGGTGAAGTTTACAATGTATTTGTATAGGCGTGTTTTTCGTAATGAGTATACGTCCATACAATCATAATAAGATATTTTCATTTCCTGTGTTCATTCTAGCTGTCTCAAACAGATGTCGTTCTTGCAGGGGTGAAATGATAACGCTCAGCATGCCAATACATTACGAAAACAAGCCTATACAAATACATTATAATGCTTCATCGCCGAAAAAAATGAAAATTTTAAATTGAAAAAAATGTGATTTTCTTATTTCTGCTCAAAATATAGATTGTGGGTACTCGTAACGAGTACCAACAATCTATATTTTAGAGCAGAAATAAGAAAAAATAAAGTATACCCCTATAAACCTCAGTTTTACTATATAAAAGTGGGATTCAAGGGGATCAAAATTATATAGGCGTGTTCAAGTTGCGTGATACAATATAGAACGAGCCTGGCGAATAAAAACCCCGTTTTGCATAGGTAATCATATAGAACTTATGAATGCGCTATCGCACGTCTCCGAAATGACCTATGCAGTGTTGAAGGGGACGTTAAACCTCATATCAAACAAACCATGAAATGCGCTATCGCAGCAGATCGAAGGCTTCACATAATGTGGAGAAGGAAGACGCTAGTGTCAGGCAAAAAGTGTGTTTGAGAGAAAGTGTGTTTGAGGCAGTGGTTGTTTGAGCTTCTAACGTTTTACCACATTTTTTATCCAAATGGATTACAGCAGCAGACCTTTTCAAACAAGAAACGACAGGTTGTGTTATCTTTTAAAAAATTCATTCGGAAAATGGCTGAACGTTTTGCAAACAGTGTAGTCCCTGATCAGACGCGGCGTTCTGTGGCGTCTTACCTGGCCCTGCATTGTTTCCCACCACGGAAACACGCCTATATAATTTTGACCCCCTTGAACCCCACTTTTATATAGTAAAACTGGGGTTTCCGGGGGTATACCTTATTTTTCTTATTTCTGCTCTAAAATATAGACTGTGGGTACTCGTTAGAACCGTCTCGATGAGGCGGTTCTAACGAGTGCCCACAATCTATATTTTGAGCAGAAATAAGAAAAATATCACAATTTTTCATCATAAAATTTTCATTTTTTCGTCGATATAGGTGGCAATGTATTTGTATAGGCGTGTTTTCTTAATGGCCAGCATCCCGTATTGGGGTTTTCCATACAACACGGGCTAAGCATAACGCCAATCAAGGAGACATAATTGGAAAATCAAGTTTGAGATATCTTTGCGAGCTTCTGCAAAATAAGGCCGGCCGCCCTTCCGTTGGGTGTAGATGTCTTATTTATTTTTTATTTTATCTACGATGTTGTCTGAAGAGCCTGAAAAGAAATCTGAATACCTCGGACACGGGTTACAGCAAAATAAGCCCCGCCAAGCGAATTTGTGTCTTCGAGCATTCCGTCATGACAGATTTTAACTGCGCATGCCCAGCCATTCAGAGAGGCCAGGGATATGGTTTTCTGTCTGAAGGTTCCTCTTGATTCACTGCTTGTATGAGCGAGCAGCGAAGGTTCTGGCGAGACTGCGCGGATGCGCAGGCTCGCCTGAACCTTCGCTGCTCGCATAGGCGATAAGTACCAAAATCGCTTGACGGGGCCCAAATAAGGTACGATGAGAGTCCTCCTAAGAATCACCGCATCAATTTTCATTTACATGAGTAAGACCAAAACATGTCCCGAAATATTTGTAACCTGCAGCTGTTGGAAGAAGAATCAAGAATGGGTTCAAATCAGACACGGAGCGAGTCAATGGAGTCTCATTATATCTTGGGACATAACACGGACATCCGTGGCCTAGTGGATACAGCCAAGGTCTATACAACGGCAGGTCAGGTGGTTCTTCTTCGGGTACTACGGTTTCGCCCACCCCTGATTAACGATCGACTCGAAAGGGCCGTATCCCCCCTACCCCCCCCCCCCCCCCCACACACACACAAAGAAAAAGGCATTTCTGGTATTGAACTTACTCTTGGTGCGTATCGGCGATATGCCGCTAAACTCCATAGAACAACGTTTTAGCGATGATTTAACGAGATTGTAGCCTCAAGTAAGTTGTATGTGCTCATAAAATTCGCCTCGATGAGGCGATTCTATTGAATGGAAGCAACATATCCATATTTTATAAATTTGGCCCCCGGAAAAGTTAGGACAATAATGTATACCCCTATAACCCCCCCCCCCACACACACACACACACACACACACACACACACACACACACACACTTTTCTCTTTTTAAAATGTTCATTCCACGGGTTTGCCAACTTGATGTGGTTAGGCGGTTCTTACGGGCATCCATACATGTCTGCAGCGGCATTCATCACGAAAACACGCCTATATAATTTTGACCCCCTCCAACCCCACTTTTATATATAAAAACTGGGGTTTACATGGGTAAACCTTATTTTTCTCATTTCTGCTCTAAAATATAGATAATGGGTACTCGTTAGAACCGCCTCGATGAGGAGGTTATAACGAGTAACCACAATCTATATTATAGTGGGTACTCGTTAGAACCGCCTCGATGAGGCGGTTATAACGAGTAACCACAATCTATATTTTGAGAAGAAATAAGAAAAATATCACAATTTTTCATCCTAAAATTTTCGTTTTTTGGGCTAAAAAAATACACTGTTTTAGTATAGGCGTGTTTTCGTAATGTGCTTAGAAAATATCGAACATTTTTATCGAAAAATTGTAAGTATTTGAGTCCTGATAGGATGCACTATGGCATACGGAATCCGCATTACGAAAACATGCCTATACAAATACATTATAAATTTTACCGTCGAAAAACGATAATATTAAGATGAAACGTGATATTTTTCCTATTACTGCTCAAAATAGAAAATATGGGCATACGTTAGATGAGGCGGTTCTAACGAGTACCCACAAAATAAGGTTTACCCCTGTAAACCCCGGTTTTACTATATAAAAGTAAGGTTCAAGGTGTGTGTGTGTGTGGGGGGGGGGGGGGGGGTTCGTGATGGAGCGCTACGGATCCTTCATCTGTAACGTCCGAGTCTGTGACGCAGCGCAAATGTTCTGCTGACAACAAGAATATTGCGACGCCGCTGCACTAATCAACTTGATAGATTTATAGGCTTGTCTGATACAAAGAGCACAGTAGAACCGCATTGTGCTCTCTACACATAATGCATTAAGAAGGGGCATAAGTGTGACCTGCCTATACAATATGATACCATCCGATCGGTACATGTAGCATTTTTGTAGGACATGTATGATACATTGTACCTACAATCCACGAACTTTTGGCGGACGGACTTGCATGCTAGGTTATACGCTTCGGATCTGCTATTCCCGCTCAACGGGGCTGGGCTGTACGGTGCCTCCACGACAGACCTGCTTTGCCGTTTAGACTAACTAAGCCTGTCTAGGCAAAGTGTGGACCGTCTCTACATACAAACTTAGATATTTACTGGGACGGTAAATGGTGCGATTTGTTTCAGGGCTTGGGTGTCATTCATTTCAAGCAGGGTAGAAATCCCACAAAATTGCTGAAGAATTGTTGTCGGGGACGTTAAAAAATTAACCATACGTTGATATTTTTTTCAGCAGGAGCATATTCTGTATCCTCGTCAGTAAACAACCTGCATATGTGCTACCCGGGTAGCATTTTGTGTAGACATTTTTATGGTAAATGGCAAAAGTGTTATTTTGTGCATTTAAGAAACAAACTCAACACATTTGGGACAATCAAAATTTGTTGGAGACAGTTTGTTTTGTTTGTTTGATTTGATGTTTAACGTCCCCGTCAATACTATAAAGGTCATTTTAGAGACGTTGCTTCAAATTTTGTGGGACGTTTACCCGACATTGAGATAAAATGACACCTCAAGCCCTGTCGCCCAATGAAACCAATATGATTTAAAAGCATGGACGGTCTGACTCGCACTGCTTTGACTGGGCAGGCTTAGATCCTCTAAGCGGTTTACCAAGGCGATCAGATTCAGCTCTGCGTGGAAGCACCATGCAGCCCATTTATTTCTTCAAGCCCCAAAGGGCGGGGGCCGTTGTTGGAGACAGATATACCATCCTCCTTAATGAGGGTGTTCATGTCACGGACTTGGTCACGTGATGCTGCTTGTGCAATGATTAACCCTCAATGACACTGACTGCCACATCTCGATAAAAATTCCATGTTTCCAATGTACTCGTGCCATTGAATAAATAATAATAATACATTACAAAACACGCCAATACAAATGCATTGTAAACTTTACCACCGAAAATGAAAAAAAAAAAAAACACGAAAATTTTAAAATGAAAAATTGTTATATTTCCTCTCCAACAGGAGGAAATAAAGAATATTTATGCTCAAAATATAGATTGTGGTATTTTATAGCAGACATAAAAAAAATTAAGATTACGCCTGTAAACCCCAGTTTTACTATATAAAAGTGGGGTTCAACGGGATCAAATTTATATTGTCGTGTTTTCGTGATAAATAATAATAATAATAATAATAATAATAATTATTATTATTATTATTATTATTATTATTATTATTATTATTATTAATGACCCGTTAAGCCTATGTTTTTCTTCTTCGTCGTCTCATTACTATTTTTAATTATCGTTATAATAATACTACCATGTGATATATATCACATCCATGCGTTTCTCCAAATTAGTTTTTTTTATGAAATATTTATCTCCAAACATAGGTAATGGTGTACGTCAGATCCGACTCATCGAGCGGGGTTCTAAGAAGTATCCACAATCTATGCCATGGAGCAGAAATATGAAAAATGATGTACGCCCCATAACACCAGTTTTATATTTATAATGTGGGGTTTAGATTGGTGTTGATAGCATGAGGGATATGTTAGGGACAAGATAATGTTCCTCGATTATAGCCAATTACATATCTTATCTATTCCTGCCGACAACAATTAGATTGTTTATTTGTAATGGGGTTCAACGCCACAGTCAACACTATTTTGGGTCATATCCACACTTGTCCGGGGCCGGCTTATACATAAGCGATTATCCTCTTTCGCCAGAAACTGACAACTGTCCTTCTTGAATCAGCGGAAGGGGGAGAATGACCGTAGGAAAGATTTCATGATCAATCTCCACGAAAGAATGTTGTCGACCCCGGCAGGTATTGAACCCGCGTCCTCCGGATCACCAGTCAGACGCGCATCCGACTGAGCTACAGAGGCCGTCAATTAACCGTTCCTGTTGAAGACAAGTCAGCACTGAGGGCTACATAATATTTATACGTAATGGCATGATTTTAAGTATTTAAATTTAAAAAAAACAGATCGTCAAAGTGCAGATCCTTAACCCATATATGCCAAGGACATTGGCAAACAGTGTAGACACAGATCAGACGCCACAGAACGCGGCGTCTGATCTGGGTCTAGACTGTTTGCCTAAAGAACATTATCATTTGTAAAAAGTTGCCACCCTTATAATCGGAAATGGACCACTCCAAACTCATAGGTGGAATATTCCATTGTCATAAATGGGTTAATATCAGCATACAGACGTCTTATCTGAATAAAACAAAATCCATATCAGACAGCGAAATTGATTTCATTTACTTTTTGTGACGATAGGGATGAAGAATTCAAATTCAGATCCAGTTAATTTAGGGCTATTCAAATCACAAAATAAGCCTGGTGTAGCTTTTCGTGTTTGCCAGGCCGTCTAATGAATTAACATGTAAACCTCACTTTAAACAGACAGAAAAGTGGGATTTACAGGGGTATACATTATTTTTTTTCTGCTCCAAGACATACGTGTACATGTAGGTTGTGAGTACTCGTTAGAACCGCCCATTGAAGCGGTTATAACGAGCCCCCACAACCTATGTTAGAACCGACCATTGAGGCGGTTATAACGAGCCCCCACAACCTATGTTTAGAGTATGAATAAGAAAAAGTTCACAATTTTTCACTAGAAACAGATATCATCACAAAAACACACCTATATAATCTATATAATATTGACCCCGTAAATTCCATTTTTATATAGAAAACTGGGGTTTATAGGGGTGTATATCATTTCACTTATTTCTGCTCTAAAACATGGATTGTGGGTACTCTCGTTATAACCGACTGGACGAGGCGGTTCTAACGAGTACATACAATCTATGTTTTGAACAGAAGTATGAAAATTATCAGAATTTTTTTTTATTTGAAAATTTTCTTTTTTTCTGGGGGGTGGGGTGGGGGGGGGGGGTGCGTAAAATTTTCAAAATATTAGAATAGGCGTGCTACCGTTATGGCAATAATGCACTTTGCCACTCGGATGAGTCACGTGTTTCATATTGATTTTTATTTCATAGCTTCGCATTCATTAATGGTCAATTCATATGAAAATTATGAAACCAGCCTTCGGCGAGTTCATACATTTCATGTGAAATGACCACGAGTGTTATGTGTTTATCATATAACCATTTTTAGTATGTTTTCATTAATTTATTATAGTTTATGCAGAAAGCTGGACGTCGATATGGACATCATTATGAAGGTTTCGGCACGTCGTTCCGTTATACGGAACAAAGAATAGAATCGAATCGAACAGGATATGTAAGAAGAGTATGGAATAATAGAACGGGATGGGACAGGACAGAATAGAAAAGAAGAGACGTTTCGCAAACACGCCTATACAAATACATTGCCACATTTATCGCCGAAAAAAATGAAAATTTTATGAAAAAGGAGATAATTTTCTTATTTCTGCTCCAAATATAGATTGTGGGGCAGAAATAAGAAAAATAAGGTATACCCCCAGAAACCCCAGTTTTACTATATAAAAGTGGGGTTCAAGGGGGTCAAATTATATAGCCGTGTTTTCGTGATGAAAATAAATAAATAAATAATAATAATAATAATAAACATTATTAAATTCCCAACGTGGGTTAAAGACGAATATAAACAAATGACAAACAAATGCATGTTTTAATGTTTATACATACATACCCACCCATACTTTCACACATATATACATACACTACACGTGTACAAAGTATTATCGGATTGAGATGTCATTTCATCTCAATGTCGGGTAAAAGTCCCACAAAGTTGGAAGCAACGTCTCCTAAATGACCTAAATAGTATTGACGGGAACGTTAAACCTCAAATTAAGCAAACAAACAAAGTATTATCAACATGTGAAGACAAATGATGACAATGCTTATAAAATCAGTTGCGGTCAACATAGGCTTTTGTTTGCTTGTCTTGTTTGAGTATAACGGCCAAGTCAGCACTAGTTATGCTACATGAAGCCAGCAAGCTTAAATACCCAAAGGTTTATACACATTCTTTTGCCATAAACAGATAATTGATCTTGAAATCACAGAAGTAAGAGAATAACGGTAGAACATATTTCAGGATCAATCTACAAGAAAGAAAAAAGAATATTGAAGATTCGGCAGATATCGCACTCCTGATCCACAGACCGACGCGCATCCGGCTGAACTACCGAGGCTGGCTGCAAGCAATCCGCACCATCACGTAAACAGGCCTATATAATTTTGACCCCTTGAACCCAACTTTTATATAGTAAAACTGGGGTTTACAGGGGTAAACCTTTTTTTCTTATTTCTACTCTAAAATATATATTGTGGGTACTCGTTAGAACCGCCTCGATGAGGCGGTTCTAACGAGTACCCACAATCTATATTTTGAGCAGAAATAAGAAAACTATCAAATTTTTTCATCTTAAAATTTCATTTTTCCGGTGATAAAGGCCATAATGTATTTGTAAAGGCGTGTTTTCGTAATGCAGACTGGCAAATAAAAATTGCAGGGTCGGCACAAAAAAATCAGGGTCGGTCGGGTACGCGGAAACACAGCTATTTATAGGCCTAAATGTATCAAAAGTATCGTATACAAGTAACATATCATTTTAGTTCTTAAAATGGCTATAGTATTTCTTGGCTGAAATCATTAATATAAAACAAGATATACTCTAACGCAAATAGCACCATTAATAGACTTCTAAATGACAACTACAATTTCTAGTGGCCAAATTAAGACAGATTCATTTCCTGTCTTCATTCTTGTTGTTAGATAAAAAATATTTAGAGGCCGTTACACGTCACGCGGTCGTGCCTATATAGTTTTGACCCCCTTCAACCCCATTCCTGGAGTTTAGAGTGGTAAACCTTATTTTTCTTATTTCTGCGGCGGTTCAAACGAATACCCACACTCTATATTTTAGAGCAGGAATAATAAAAATATTACAATTTTTCATCTTAATTTTTTCATTTTTACGGTGGTAAAGTTTACAGTGTATTTGTATAGGTGTGTTTTCGTAATGTTGAACAAGTCCTTGTAATGCATACCATTGTAAACCCACACAACCGGCACACGTCGCGCGGGCAACGTCAAATCAACTTAGGTGCATCGTCATGACGTTGCACCGACATTGATGTGACGTTGCATATAGTTCATGACGTTGTACCGACGTTGATGTGACGTTACAATTACGAGTACGCCATGTACCTGCTGCCGGCAGTATACATAGCAAAAAGGTGTGGTTTTCGAAGGGTATAGATTATATTCGTTTTTCTTGCTTACACACACACACACACACACACACACACACACACACACACACGCACACACAAAGAAAAACAGAGTAAGTGTACGCGTGGCACCTGCAATCTAGGTTTGAAGCAGAAATGTATATCCCAAAAATGACACACTTATTTTTTTCATTAGAACTTTTCTGTTTTTGACCATGAAAGACTGTATTTATTCACATGTTTTTATAATAGTAATGTAGCAAAATGTACCAATATGTCATAAAATTCTATTAAAATAAGGCGTTCTTGACGTTTGCAGTGCAGAAATCGGACTACACTCAAATTATCGCTGGTGCCGGGGCTACACTCCATCGTGCAGGCCAAGAAGTGTAGACGTGTGGCCATAAAAAGGACCGTTTGATGGAACAGCCTACCAGTGACAGACAGATGAGCCAGAGCGAATAAATGCCAAGGTTAGCCTGCCTTTTGCCCGAACCCTGGCCTTTTTAAAGGCCACCTCGGTCAGATATTCTTACGGTTAATGGCTATGGAACACGATTTGCAGGTCGGAAAATTGACCGCGTTCCATAGCCGCGAATGGCGAATGATAGCCCACCATTTTTTTTTTTTTTTTTTTTTTTTTTTTAACAGTCATTCGAAATTACTGTAACTTGTATACCACTTTCGTCTTGAGGTGACAGGAATGCATCGGCCCGATGTATCCCTCCGCGCGAAAGCCTTTTAGAAAGAGGAAAAAATAATTCTGGACTAGTTCTAGGCTACCCCCTATCTGCTTTGCCGTGCCCGGTTACCTTAAAATCTGCCACCGACCGACAGTGTCCCAAGGAGTATATCAATACAGTGTATTAATAAAATTGTCATTCATAACCAAGTTATTACGTATTGGCCCAGTTATAGGTCTTCGATCAGCTGTATTGGCCCTAGGCCGGCCTCAGGCCAATACAGCTGACCTCGGACCTGTAACTGGACCAATACAAAAAATACTTGATTAATAACATTATACGTGTGGAACAAAACGCGCGGAGGAGCAGGCTTACATGTATCTGCAGCTTCGTTGTTCGTAAATTGCAAATACGGTTTCCTCATGACATTCCTGGCAGCCACGACAGAAGAAATTTCCTGCTGGAAGTCATAACGAAAACGTGCCTATACAAATACATTGTACATTTACCGCCAAAAAAAAACCCCGAATATTTTATGATGAAAAATTGTGATATTTTTCTCATCTCTGCTCAAAAATTAGAAAAATAAGGTTTACCCCTGCAAACCCCAGTTTTACTATATAAAAGTGGGGTTCAAGGGGGTCAAATTTATATAGGTGTGTTTTCGTGATGAAAAATGAAAACTAACGAGCAAATACTTTTCTTTAAAAGTAGACATCTATTCACAAGGGGGGGAATCATTTTAAATTAGTTGCCTATCCATTCCGATAAAACATTAAATAATTTCTCAAGAAGATACACACAAGTCTCGTAAAGAAAGCTTGCGATTTGCATTGTTAATACCCGATGGATGTCTGAGAAATACCACACGAGATACTAGCGTTGTCTATATGTGACTCGGTGCACCGCAATTTTTTATTATTTAAATTTTGGTTTATGTCTTCGTCAATTCGGCCCCCGTCCATCGGGACTTGAAGAAATATAAGGGCTGCATGATGCTTCCATGCAGAGCTGAAACCGACCCGCACACGAGTACTGATAAACAGCTTAGACGATCTAAGCCTGCCCAGGCAAAGCGGTGCGAGTCGGCCCTTATAAACCGTATTGGTTTGTTTCATTTGATGACAGGGCTTGAGATGTCATTTCATATCCATGTCGGGTAAAAGTCCCACAAAATGGAAGCAACGTCTCCAAAATGACCTTTACAGTGTTGACGGGGACGTTAAACCTCAAATCAAACATTCAAAACAAATGTCTTCGTCAGTAATATTTAGGTCATTTTGGAGAAGTTGCTTCCAATCTTGTGCGACTTTTACCCGACATTGAGATAAAAATGACATGTCTACACTTCATGCCTGATGCAATGCAGCGACGGTTCGACTCGCATCACTGTACCTGGACAGGCTTAGGCCTCGGTAGCTCAGTCGGATGCGCGTCTGACTGATGATCAGGAGGACGCGGGTTCGATACTGGCGGGATCGGCAACATTCTTTCGTGGAGATTGATCATGAAATCTTTTCAACGACCATTCTCTCCCTTCCGCTGATTCAAGAAGGGCAGTTGTCATTTTCTGGCGAAAGAATGTGTACTGTACTGGTTAACCATTTACGAATAAGCATGACCAGGAAAAGTGTGGGTAAGTAAACTGACCGGCTCAAAATGACCTAAATAGTATTAGCTGGGCCGTTAAACTCAAATACAAACAAGATCAAACAAACCTGGACAGGCCCATCGGAGTCTAACTGTTGGTTTTCTTTTGCTCCAGCATTTCAGTGGTTTCTTGCTGTCGAGTCCTCACCGTTGTCTCACCTCTGTGGTTCTTTGATTATTTGTGTTCACGGAGATGTTGCACTGATGAGTTAGGAGGCCTTCATTAAGGGCGAGGATTGTGGCCACGTAAAATTGATTTAAGCCCCCCCCCTCCCCCCCACCCCACGTGGAAATAAATCCACTCACCGTTCCAAGGCGGTTCTTCTGTGGCGATTTATTTATGTTGTTGTTTGTTACTTACTGTGTGTATCACTTGTGTCTTTTTATTTTGGATGGCCATATGGCCATTTTGTGGGAAAGTAACTGTCCTTATGCCCTTCCTTTGTTTAGGTTTCCATTATGGTCTGGTCGCTTAATGTTTGTGTTTCTTTCCCTTTGCTGTCTTTGATGGGTGGAATAAGTTAATTGTATCGATTCCTGATCTTTGTGTTACTTCTACTTAGACCTAAGCGGCTTACCAGTACTCATGTACGGTCGTTGAAAGCACCACAACTGCAGGTATTGCGATAAGTAATATTGGCTTGAAAAGACGCGAGCAAAAAAAAAAAAAGAAAAAGAAAGAAAAGAAAGAAACATAAAGTTTTGTTTTGTTCCAAGTAATATTGCGGTATTTCTCTAGTCGTTATACTGCCAATGCACGGCTGCAGGGCAATAATGTGAAACTTGATGTTTCCTTTCGGAATATATCAGAAGCATCCATTCATTATAGCGGCTTGGGTGTGACACTGTTGACGCTCAGCCATTTTTTCCTATCCGTACGCACCTGCATGACAGTACATGATATCGCCAACAAACCTTTCACCATATTGATGTACATGTATACAGAGGACAGTATTTGTTGCCCAATATGGTGCCGTTACAAGGATTTGGCCGTTATAAAGAATCCCAACAAGGAGTAATCAAAGGGCCAAAAGGCAATGAAATGACAGATTCTTTAAAAAAGTCAGATTTACTTTCTTTAGTGATAAGGACAATGGCGCTGGAGTGCTGATTTTTAGTTTGGTTCACAAAACTGAGGTGAATCGGCTGTTATACACTTTCATCATCATTTTACTTCCACATTATAGATAATACAACATGCAAATGACTACCCAGCAGGCACACGTCGCTAGGGCAACGTCAAATCAACGTCGATGCAACGTCATGGCGTTGCACCGACGTTGATGTGACGTCACAATTACGGCATGTGTCTGCAGGGATAGTTGCCAGTTTTATGACAACACAAAGCATAGACGCAACTTTCTTGTAAAAGCTTACACTTGTTGACAGATGTGTTTCGCGGCTTAGTCAAGAACCTTCCTTATGTCGTGCGCTACAATAAAGGAAAACACTTTTTATGCGATGTTTGAAGTTTTGCGGCATGTGACTTATTATTTATCACAAAATTGTGCTTACATATTCAGTTATTCAGACCTACAACAGAATTGGACAGTGATAACTGTTATGAGTATATTATTGCTGGCTTGCTACCGTACGGTGAAGTTTCTAGCGTCACGTACATCTTCTTCTTTTCGGTCTGTCTTATAGGACATGTACAATGACCACTGTTCATACTATATTCACGTTTTTTCCGTCTTATATGATGCTTTTTGGGTGATGTGAGTTTATTGGTTAATTTAAAAGGCCTTGAACGGTTTTCTCGTCAGTCGACCGCTATACGCTACAGAGAATAGAAGGGAAGATTTGTCTTTAGACCAAAGTTCATGAATCAGGATTTTGACAGGCAGAGAGACTTGATGTTTGAGTTTTGTTTCAAGATTTGGCTACACCATCCGCGAGTGTGTTGCTGGAACAAATCAGGAGCAAGTGCTGAGAAACCAGAGTCAGAGCCAGCTAAACGGAATGAAGTTGAGTATACTTTTAGAACTGTCACACTTAGGTTATTTAAAACGTTTGAGGTCCGCACAAGAGAGTGGTCCTCTAACCTGCCAGAAAGTTTGTGAGTAGTAAAGAGATTTCAGGGAGTGCCTGGAAAGTCGCAAAAGTAGCAGGAAAATATCACTATGCCATTGGCATTTGGTAACTTTGTCAGATTATGGCCAGGTGTTTGTGCCCAGCAGACTGGTATTCGATCACTGAGATTTCAAATTCATTCGTTGATGTTGTTGTTTTGGTAAGAACCCAGAAATGCGGCCGCAAAATACAGAATTGGTGATTTGACAAAAAGCAAAACTGTACCTATAGAGTTAAATGCTTATTTTTAAGCGATCGTGTGATTTACATTTGACACGGCAAACTGATCAGACTCTACACTGATAATCAGTATCTTGAAAATTGGTACTTAAGCATAGGTAGCATAGTTTATTCGCTGCAGTTGGTTGCTAAAGAAAGACTTTAGATATTTGACTACTGAGGAAAACGGGCCCATTTACTTTCGACAACTTTGCAGATTTTAAAGATTCTAAAGTTCAGAAATTCCAAATGTAGGTCACCTGATACTACCTAGAAGCTTCAGTGGTGTAGTGGTAACGCTACTCGCCTTGTAAACCAGGGGTCGCAGGTTCGATCCCGGGCTTCGCCAGACTTTCAGAGAGTCTTTAAACCGAGGTCCCGTCTCCGTATGACCTTAGACGTTGGTGGGACGTAAAACTCAAACACTAACTCACTCAAACTGATACTACCGGAGTTGAGAAGCCTCCGCGGTGTAGTTATGCTTCTCGCCTCATTAACAAGTGGTCATGGGTTCGATCTCGAGCTTCTCCAGACTTTCGCATCATCGGAGTCTTGAAACAGAGGCCCCGTCACAATATGACCTTTGATGTTCGTGGGACGTAAAACTCGAACACACGGACAACCGGAGTAAACGCTTTTGCATATGGTTGGAGTCGGAATTTAAACTAGATTGTTCCCCTTGTTTTTCTTAATTCTGAAAGCCTTGATCTATATGCGTTGTATGAAATCAAGAGGCATTTTCATACTTCCCAAATCCTTGGCCCCTACTCATTGATCTAATACCGGGTCGCTATCGAACTTATGTTCTGGAAGTGGCTTTATATATACTTGGGTCAGATTCCAGGAGCCTATTTGCTATGTCGTCTTTTGTAAGTAATGTTCTTATTTATATGCTAGATGGTTACTCTTGTCTGTGTTCGGTTACGGAAAAAAAAAAAAAAAAAAAAAGAGAAGAAAAAAAAAAAAAAAAAGAGAAATGAAAGACAGAAAATCATCAACAAAGACATTGCCGGCGCTATACTGATTAGTTTAATATTTGTTCTGCAAGGTGCTATCGGAGATCGACACATGTACTTTTCGTAATAAAAAGAATAAAAGACAGAAGTCATGTAGATATCTTATAACAAGTAGCAGCTTTCTGCAAAGAGTTCAAGCTTTATAAACTTGAGATTGTATCCCCGAGTCTTACGTCATGTGGCATTTTTATTTACCAGAAAACGCATTTTCAACGGCTATATGAGTACGATATGAGACTTCATTAGAATTAGCACGTTTCAAGTAAAAATGTTTGATATTTTTCCCTTACGTTTCGTCCGGATATGGATTATTGGTGCTCGTTAGAACTGCTTCAATGAGCCGGTTCTAGTGGATATCAGTGGTCTGTGTGTTTGGGCTGGAATTGGGAAGGCTGTGAATACCCCCGTAGACCCCACATTCGCCATACGGAGTCAAGTTTGGTGTGTTTGCAATGTCTAGTTAACTTTACCTTTAATTTACGTTGCGATTCAGCGCCCAGTAGCTATTTGTCATTTTCTTAAAGCTCTGTAACAACGCGGATTCAATATTGCAGCAACGTTGCTGTCGTATTGAATTCAAATAATAGCAGCTCGTGTTGAATTTCACTATTTTACTATTGCCTAGAAAGAATGCAGTTAATTTTTCGGTAAATTAACGTTAAGCGAACTCCTTTACATCCATGTATCCATTCATAATTCAAACATCTCGTGCGTGGAAAACGGTATGCTCTAGTCCTTGTCTGAGTACTGGTGTTCTACATTTTATTGCCGCATATTTTCTCTTATCTTTCTTTCCATACGCAGTTCCCATCGCGAGGAACACATGCAGGCTGGTTGCGACTTACAGTCCAAATGCAAGAATGATAACACAACAGCAACCCAAAGTAAAAGGCGATAGTGTTGCATTAAAAATTAAAAGAACAAATCAGGCGAAAAGCATTATGGCAGGTGGTCCAGGGAAAGAATTGCCGCACTGAACCGGTCAAGTGTAGACTGCTTTTCTGTATATATGCTTTCTTTTGGTTCAGTGCGCATTCTTTCATGGCAACCTGGTGTTAAAAAAAAAAAAAAAAAAAAATGTATTTGGTAGTAGCCCAGGGATTGGTACCGGGTAGTAACCCAGATAGAAAAAAAAAAAAAAAAAAAAAGACACGTCTGGTAGATGTAACCCAGAGACAGAAAAAACAAAACAAAAACAAAACAAAAAAAAAAAAAAAATGTATTGGGTAGTAGCCCAGAGATCGGTACCGGGTAGTATTCCAGAGAGAAAAAAAAAAATAAAAAAAAAAAAAATAAAAAGAGTCACGTAGATGTAACCCACAGAGAGGAAAAAAAAAAAAATGTTGAAAAAAAAAAAAAAAAAAAGAATAAAAGACAGAAGTCATGTAGATATCTTATAACAAGTAGCAGCTTTCTGCAAATAGTTCAAGCTTTATAAACTTGAGATTGTATCCCCGAGTCTTGCGTCATGTGGCATTTATCGTATCCTTAATTTTTACAGTATGATAATAACTATAGTGCGTTATTCTCGGAGAACATTCTTGGGTTTATATTTTTTAGTTTTGATGAAGAAGCTTAAAAATAATTTTATTGTTTTATAGATTCCTTTTCAAAGCGAACTATGGAGTTCATGAGTTAGACGCCTAAACGACCACCCTGGCCTCGGAGATGCAGCAAAACGATTATGGGACAGTGTTACATTCTAGAGCAGACAGAACGAGCAACAATTTCTACTGTTAAATGAGTTTGGTTCTACATGGTGCCAGGCAATTCGTTAGTCACTACAGGCTTCATTGGAAGTTCCTTGTCTGTTTCTTAGTCATCTAGTGAAGTGTTTCTTAGTCGTCTAGTGAAGTCAAAAGTATCTGTTTCTGCGTAAGATTTTATTTCTACGCAATAAGTTGGAATCATAAGTTGGCTTTAATGTCGAACCCTCGACAAAGAGTCCGTGTATATGGCCTTGGAAGGACAGAAGCGCATAATGTCAGCACCCATCAGGAAGGAGTCGATCACTGTGGACCATCTACATAAGGGGAATTTCATGTCCTATTTCTTAAATAGTGAAAACATAAAAACCGGATATGCAAGTTCTTTGCGCACTGCAGGGTTTTCCAGGTTCTTCATATTCAGTAAATCATCTAATATTTACATGCGTGGCACGAGTTTGTGTTTTGTGTTTTGTGTTAAAAGATCAGTATAGAACGGTCATCAATATTACTCTGGCACCGATTCACGGCAGTTTTATGGTTAAACAGACATACAACCACTTCTAGGTTACAGCCGAAATCCGATCATTATTCACTTAGAGTCTTCAGTATAACAGAACATTTTGTAGTTATCATATAGAGTAAGAGAATATTTATTCGCGCTTTAGATTTATTTGAAGGCAAAACTAATCGTTGTCTTAGAAGCAGTTTCAAATAGCAATGGACAAGAGCGCTTAGTAATGGCTCACAGTCATAGGAAACGTTTTTCTTCCAAAAGACGCCTTTAGTATCGTTAAACTTAGTTTCATAATTTTGCTTAAATCCTGGTTTCTCATAAACCATGGGTCGTGGGTTCAAGCCCCGGCTTTTCTAGACTTTCGGATAAATTTTAAAACCGAACTCCCGTTTCATTATGACATGAGCCATTGGTCTGACGTAACACTTATATATAGCCACATACACACCATTCTGATTTAAGAATCCGTTACCCGGTACCCCTTCTTTGATTTTAAGTCGATCTGTAGCGTTCAGCGGCATTTCCAACTCAATCGTTTTTTTACTTGAATTCTTATTCTGTAATGTGATAGATTCTCGCATTGTGACCACAATGCAAGAGTTCGTCCCAGGACAGCATAGAAAAGACTACTTTTATTTTCGGACGAACGAAGTGAGGGAGAAAATAAATCTTCTTCTTTTCGGTCTGTCTTATAGGACATGTACAATGACCACTGTTCATACTATATTCACGTTTTTTCCGTCTTATATGATGCTTTTTGGGTGATGTGAGTTTATTGGTTAATTTAAAAGGCCTTGAACGGTTTTCTCGTCAGTCGACCGCTATACGCTACAGAGAATAGAAGGGAAGATTTGTCTTTAGACCAAATTTTTGATCGAAAATACAGTAATTAATGATCGGAACATCGGCTGTTTCCAACTGACAAAGTCAGAAGTCATTGAGCAACCCATACATGTTTAACGTGATCCTGACAGGGGAATGAGTCGGTCAATCAAAATATTTAGAATCGTGGACGATTTACAAGAGTTGAAAAACGTTTCGCCAGTTCTAACGAGCATTTCGAACAGTCAATACCACATTCAAGAATCTTTATATATTGAATATATCTAAATGCACAGTGTGAAATATAGAAAGTCACTGAATAGATTTTGGACACAAGTTTTCAGATAAGCTGTTTTTTGGTGGACGTCGTGCGCTTTTAGATGTGGACATTCTGTTTTATATTAAATACTCAGTGCTCTATCCACTATTTATACATTGCGGTAGTATTGAGCTTTTGCCATGACGTCACATAACAGGTCTGTTGAGTGTTGTCTATATTAGTTTGGGGTTAATCGGTAGTATCAGGAATTGTTTTCAATATTCATATTTTGCACCTTAGAGATTAAAATTCTTCCAATTATCGAATGAAAATAATTTTAGAATTCGTATGAATTTATAATTTTTTCTTATTTTTTATAACGGAGTTAAATGCCGGTTTTATTCAAGTATCGCGCATTTACCATAGACGAATTATGCAAGATTTTTATGTACTTTAGAAATCATTGAATGGATGTATAAATAAGTAGAAAATGACAATCTGAGAAGATTTTTCTTTTATTCCGTTATATCGCGGTTTAAATTTCCTAAATTTTTGTTTTCTATCGACTATGGTCCATAATTTCTCCTCAGTTAAGATAGATAACTCTGTATTGATCAGGTATTTGACGTCACGGGATTTCGTTCAACTGTCGTTTTTAATACGAAGTATGGACATGTTAAAGATTTCATAACTTCAGTTACGATTAGGAGCAGTCATGTGATTACCAGAACAGCATAGCGTAGTATGTTGCATTGTTGCATTGTTACAAGTTGATAATAAATGGAAACCGATCTGTAGCGTTCAGCGGCATTTCCAACTCAATCGTTTTTTTACTTGAATTCTTATTCTGTAATGTGATAGATTCTCGCATTGTGACCACAATGCAAGAGTTCGTCCCAGGACAGCATAGAAAAGACTACTTTTATTTTCGGACGAACGAAGTGAGGGAGAAAATAATTCGCATTTAATTAGGTCGTGTAAGTGTTAAGAGTTTGTACCCTTTCAGCCCTTTATAGCCAAGTACAGATGCCTACAGATGCAAACAGTGCAGAACCTGGTGAGATGGCTCATAATGATACATCGCATTCTGTTCTACATGGTTTGACATGCTGTTGACGACTATTGACTAGACACCCAATTTACATGTGAAGAATGGACGCGTACAAATTCAGTGACTGAAGAGTGAACTTGAGAAACTCGTGGGTGGAAGGGGTCAAATCTTAACTTGGCCATTTTGAAATGTAGCAAAGGCCATTTCATCTCCCCCCCCCCCCCCCACTTTTTTTTCTCTTAAATTGCGACACAAACTTCATGTTTCTCACTATTCATCTGCAGGCAGATGAAATCCAATCACTGAAAAATAAGATAAAATGTAAATTCGTCTGCTTCTTGTTTTGTATGGCGCTTTTAAGATAACTAACACGTTCATTGTTCGTTTTACGAAAGACATGTGTCGTCTGATCTTTCATGGAACTTTTTCAACTACAGTCGCCGCCAAACCCGTCGCATGATGCAGCTGAATCGTAGGATAAAATCGTCAAGTCGTCTGCTTCAAAAGTTTGTATTACGCTTACAGGATAACTAATATGCTTGTACAATTTTGATTACTGCGCCATACCGGACTACATTTTGTGCGGACTCGTATTTCTATGGCTGTCAAAGCCGGAAGAACTGAAGCCTGAATTACTTTAGACGTCTAGCACAGCCTGAGCAAGAATAGACAGATAGAATTATTAAAAAGGACTTTCTAAGCAACAAATGTTGTGGACATTTGTTAGAATCGCGTCGGTCAACGAATGTTGTGGACATTTAATAGAATCGCCTCGTCGAGGCGAGTCTAACAAATATCCATAACATTTGCTTCTTGAGTGTTAAATAATTACAATATTATTAATAGGTATAAAATCGTTTCATTGAAATTGTCATTATAACGAGGTTTGTCATTATATCGATTGTCGGTATAAAGAGGGTTGACTTATATCCAAGAAAACATACACGATATTGTTGTTCTCATTTCTACTTCAAACACAGATTGTGCGCTTGTAGGAATCGCCTCACTGAGGACCCACAATCTGTTTCAGGCAAGAATGCGGTCAAGATGTATACCCTTGTAAATTCCACTTTTCTCTAAATAAAGTAGGATTTACAAGGATATCCATTACACGGACTTGTTCACGAGATGAATATGCCACCAAAACCACGTACATGTATGCGTATCGTGACTACTGTCATGAATTGATTATAATGCCCTTTTTGTCCTTATCTAAAAAGCGAAAAAGGCTGAAAGCACGCACAATGTCTGTAATGAGAAGCAATCACCATAAAACACTTACCAAGCAGTGCAATAAATCTCTATCCCCAGCATAGACGCAAATAAATGGGAACCATTTCTGTTCGGATTTACGGCACCAACAGTAAGGCATCCACGCACTGAAAGCGCTGGATGGTCGACTGCCGCTGAATGTAGGCTTGAAATTGCTCTAAACCATCACGTGAACAAGTCCGTGAAATGAAGACCCCCTAAACCCCACTTTATATTGAGAAAACTGGGGTTTCCGGGGGGTATTCATTATTTTTCTTATTTCTGCTTCAAGACATAGGTTGTGGGTACTCGTTAGAAGCGCCTCAATGAGGCGGTTCATTGAGGCGGTTCTAACGAGCACACACAACCTATGTTATGAGCATTTATAAGAAAAATATCAATGATTTTCTTCAGAAAAGTAGCCATTTTGGAGATGTGAAAAATGCACTATATCGTACGGTTGAGATATCGTAATGACGAGGACTCGTTATAAAACTTTTTTCATGCCCAACTCACTTGTTCTGTTTGTTTGTTTGTATTGGAGTTTAACGGCCGACTCAACACTATTTATGTCAATTTTCAGCCGGTCAGTTTACATATCCATACTTTTCCTGGACAGGCTTATACGTAAGCGGTTAACCAGTTGAATGCACATTCTTTGGCCAGAAACTGACAACTGCCCTTCTTGAATCAGCTGAAGGGAGAGAATGACCATAGAAAAGAATTCCTCATCAATCTCCACGCAAGAATGTTGCCTGGCCGATAACGAACACGCATCCCTCTGATCACCAGTCAGACACGCATCCGACTGAGCTACCGAGGCCGGCTCAACTCACTTGAGCATGAAATTTGTCCTGCTTATAAATTTTAAAATGCCAACAGATGAGCAGGATAAATGGCATTCTATGCTGACCAGAGCAGAACAAAAGCCTGATTTGTTTGTATTTTATTAGTTATCAACATTACAAATTTCATCCTCAGCTGAGCTGAGCATAAAAAACGTTTTATAACCTCGGGGTCTGGTCTCGAGGTTATATTTTTTCATGCTTAACTCACTTGAGAAAGTTATACGTGATTAATTTTAGGAACCAGTGACCCGATTGTCATGAAACTTGGTATGATTACCCCCGACGACATTGGCATATTTTAGGCAAAGTTCAAATTTGGTCACAAAGGCTTTTGTAAGGGGGAAAAGTCAAAACTGTACTTTTTTTCAGAAACTATTGCAGTCTGGGATTTTGAAAATAAATAAATACAAAGAAACTACATGTACATGGGAACATGTAATCAAGGCCATTGTCATTCTTTGACCTTGGCTCAAGGTCATTCATATATGAAGATTAGAACTTGTTTCTCTCAGAAACCACTGGGCTATTTCGTAACTAAATTTCATATGAGTACCTGAACAATGAAATTAAACTTCATTGATATGAATTTGGTCACTTGACCAATATGCTAAGCTAACTTGAAACCCTTCAAAAATCTTCTTTTCCGGAACCAGTTGGCCGATTGTCAAAAAACTTGGTATGTATCATTGGAGACTCAAACCAGTCATGGTTTGTTCAAATGATGAGCCCTGGATCACATTGGCCTATGTTACGGGAAAAAGTCAAAACCTAGTATTTTTGGGGAAACTATTTGCAGCCGGTGGTCTAAAAATTGATAGATGCAGTAAGCTGAATGATAATACATTAGTATTCAATGTCACAGTACTTAATTCTTTGGCCTTGGCACAAGGTCATTCAGATTTGAAAATAAAAGCGTGTTGCTTTTTTTCTTCGGAAACCACTAGGAAATTGATTAATACGAGTCTGATCATTATGGCCATCATACCCATATATGGTAAAAACAATTCATAAAAAATCATATTTTCAGGAATCTTTGGGCTCATTGCTTTGGAACCTTTTATGTAGCATAGGGTTTTAGGCCCATCAAAGTTTGTACAGATTATGACTTTGGCTTGAACTTAACCCAGTTTACGTCAAGGTCAAAGTTGGCTGCATTTGCGTTTGTATGGTAAATAAGTGGAAATTGTTATTTTTTGTAAGCAATTGTTAACTGCGAAGTTTAAGTTTGTTTAGACAACTTAATGAGTTAATAAAGCTACATGAAATTTAAAAGGTCATTCCTTGACCTTGGACAAAGGTCACTGAGATATCAAAATCAAATCCTAGAGAAGAACGAAATAGACTTAGAAGCTTCCATTCTAATAATACCTGATCTATGTCATTTTGTGTTGTATATATGCATCAATATGGAAATAAAATGTGTTTAAACTAATTAAAATCAAAACCTCATATTTATTGGAATCGCTGGGGCAATTGGAGTTAAATTTCATATAAAGTTTTTATGGGGTAGAAGAACTGAGACTTTGTTCAGGTTGCCTGAGCAAGATGGCTGCCATGACCATATTTGGTAAAAATCTCCAAAAATCTTCTTTTTAAGAACCAGTAGCCAAACTGCATTGGAACTTTGAATGTAGCAATCACCGTAATATATTCAGATGATAAGTCTGAATTCATTTGGACCCATTGTATGCCAAGGTCATTACGATAACCCACCCGTGCAAAATAGTGCATTTTTCACATCTGCAAAATGGTTACTTTTTTATGAAAACCCTTGATATCTTTTGTTATAAGTGTTCAAAACATAGGTTTTGGGTGCTCGTTAGAACCGCCTCATTGAGGCGGTTCTAACGAGTACCCACAACCTATGTCTTGGAGCAGAAATAAGAAAAATAATGCACCCCCGTAAACCCCAGTTATCTCTGTATGAAGTTGGGTTTATGGGGGGGTCGTTATTTCACGGACTTGTTCACGGACATGATGTCAATTTTGACAACTTAGGCTTTTGTATGGGAAGCAGTTGAAGTTGTTAATATTTAAAAAAAAAACGGTTATTGCCTGTGCAATCAACTTAATGAGTTAATGAACCTGTATGAGTACATGTACCTACAGCCACGGTTACTCACTGACCGTTGTCAATGGTCACTCCGATATCAAAACATTACGCAAACACGCCTATACAACTACATTGCCATCTTTATCGCCGAAAAAATGAAAATTTTATGATAAAAAATTGTGATATTTTTCTTATTTCTGCTCTAAATATAGATTGTGTGTACTCGTTAGAACCGCTTCGATCAAAATATAGATTGTGGGCACTCGTTAGAACCGCCTCATCGAGGCGGTTCTAACGAGTACCCACAATCTATATTTTAGAGCAGAAATAAGAAATATAATGTATACCCCCGGAAACCCCAGTTTTACGATATAAAAGTGGGGTTCAAGGGGTTCAAAATTTTATAGTCGTGTTTTCGTGGTGTAAACAACAGTTGGACACATTTAAGCCAAATTCCATATAAGCCCTTACAGGATGAAGGAACAAAAGTTTATTCAAATGGTTTAGGTCATATGACCAAGATGGCTCCAAGGTAAAAACCATTCAAACATTCGTTTCTCAGAAACAAATTATTCCATACATACACAGCACTCAGGTGAGCGGTTGATGACCATTGATCCTCTGGTTGACTTTATCCTCCTAAACACAACAACCTCTAACTTTGCGAACAGGGTAGATCCAGATGAGAAGGCATCTGATCATGATCAACACTGTCATTCTGTGTGTGAATTAAGCAAATACATTATACTAAGTGGGTGTGGTTGGGTGTGGCAAAGGTGACTTGTATCTTACGTCGCTGGGGAGTCCGTCTGATATTGGCTTACAGTTGGACAAGGCCTGCTGTCCTGCAGCGGTTAAGGGTAGAGGTGAAATGCTTTTATTTCTTTTGTTTCTACACTGCTTTCTCATCTGTCCCTCACTTTGAATTTTCTCTACTATCTCTTCTATCTCTTTTCTTCCTTTCTGTTGGAGACGACTCAAAATGAGCCACAAGGATTACACAAATCAATCAATCAATCAATTAATTAATTAGTCAACCAAACAATCAGCCAAACATTACACAAAGAATATGTAATTTGATTGTTTGATAGTAAGAAATGGATGGGGTTATTCCATTAATTCAGTAGGATAAGGATTAAAGCGTTTTCTAAAAATCAAGTCTCACATTTGAAAAGTTTCATGAACTCTCCGAATTTGTCCCTCATAAATTTCATATTAAGCCGCCTGTAATCATGGCAATCAAAGATCTTTAATTCATTTGCTTAATTGACCATGAACGAAATTCCCGTTTCTCAAAGTCAAGTTTAATCAAAGTACTGAAAGTACTGGTGGGTCGATCGTCTCTCACTGTTGGTTGGGAAAACAGTCCTGAACTGAGGATCGAACTGTTCGTTTAACTTTAAGCAAGCACAGTAGATCTGATCAGACATCGCGTTATGTGACGTCTGATAATGTAGATTCTGTCTGCCAATGCCCAAGTGCACGAGCACAGTCCACCCGCCCCCAACCATCGGGGCTTGAATAAAAAGATGGGATGCATTATGTGTTAATTACCACTACATTCCAGAGTAAGCAACTGCTTTTATTCTTCTATACATCTAAAGTAAACTACTCTCATGACGTTACCTCGTCTCCATGACGTTAATGACGTCACAATATGCCAAGGTAGAGTAATCAAGTTAGTTATGTAGATAATTAAGTTAACAAGGTAGATAATCAAGTTAAATTGTCAAGTAGTGTCACTCATATGAGCTTTAACATTAGTATTACTTTCTTTTGTTTTGTTGGAGCAAATGCTTATTGCAACAAACCAAAATGATGGGAAGCAGTTACATGAAAAAGTATGTAAGATTAAAGAATAAGAACTTAGCTATGCATCTTGAGTGTGGGTCAGCCATTTAAAGTTCATCAGGCATTTTTCCACACTGTAATATGTTTAGCAGCTGATATCCTGATGCCCCTTGCTTTGTCATACAATCGGCTAATTGAATGTCACCAGGGCACCACTTAATTTGATTTATGTCATTGGTTGTTATGAATTCTCGAATTGCAGCAATGTCTATCCTTAACCTTTTGTCATCCACCAGCTTTGTCGATTATAATTTTGTTGTCTGTATATGCGATGATAGGTGTAGACTTGTATCGCACACCAAGAATTTCCTCCACTATTGTCCTGTAATAGAAACCCGCTTCTAGTCCTTCTTGTAGACTCAGGGCTTCAGCAGCTATTGTCGATCTTACCACCCGTTTGATTTTGTTAGCATGCCATGTTAATGGACAACATAGCCCAGTTCTGTCCGCTAACCATACCACATAGGCACCTATACTTCCTGTTCCATCATTTATGTTTCCTAGTGAAGCATCGGTGAATACAATGATTTTTAAGTCACTGAACTTCTGGCTGAGACATGGGAATATCATGTATGATTGTACATCTTTCAATCTGCTTAATAGTTTGATAGCTCTGGTAAGATCCCCCATCCAAGCTTGCTGAAGCTTAATGCTTGCTGCTATCATTTCAAAGGCTAGGTCAGGCCGTGAGCCTTGAACAGCCCAGTTTATCTTTCCTACTATCTGTCTGTATATCGAGTGCTCCTCAGAGGTGAGTTTGTCAGCTTTGTTCGTGGCACGTTGGGGATCAATAACAGGACACTGAGAAGTCTGGAATTATAAAAATGTAGATACTGAAAGGTTAAATCAGTTAATAAGAACACATGACTGGGATTCAATTATAAATGAAAATTGTTCGGCAGATGAAGCCTGTGTCAATTTTACAGATATATTTTTGCAATTTTGTAAAGAATGCATTCCCTGTAGAAAAGTTCTAATAAGACAAAATGATAAACCGTGGTTTAATTCTGAGCTTAGATTTAACTTAAGAATACGTGATCGACTTCGGAAACGTTATTTTAAAACAAAACGGGAAATTGATCATATATCTTATAAGCGACAGCGCAACAAAGTTAATAATATGATCAAATATGCAAAAGATAACTTTGTTAATAAAATCGATGATATAATTCAAAACCAGGGAACTGGAAATTCGTGTAGAACATTTTGGCAAGTCATGGGGCGATTCATGGGAAAAACAGGCACTTCGATCAAAATACCCCCTATACTGAAAACTTTGCACAGTCTGTTGGGTGAAACCCTTACAAAAACACTGCCATGCCTTACAAACACCACCTTTCCATCCTGGAAAACAACTTTTCCTGGCCCTAACCATTTCTCTCGTCCTCGTTTGTAAAACACAGCATCTCCATTCATGTATGTCTGTTCTGCTGCCCTGACTTTGCTCCTGAGTGCTCTTTTGATCCTTTCATTTGCTTCTGTATCTATGTATGCCTTCCTTGAGGCATGGAGTGTATTGAGGTGGCTTGCAAATTTCTCACTGCTTGTTGTACCATCTAGAGCTGGCAAATTATCTGTCATTATTCCTGGCAGATTAGGATTTGTACCAAAAACTAATTGGTGGCTACTAAAGCCATTCCACATTTGAAGACAGTTACGGGCCATATTTGCCCGGCATAGGAGTGTCTCACTATCCACATGTGTCTGTTCATCTTCTAACTTCGTTAGCATCATATCTGTGACAGCGTGGACTCTTTCGCAAAGACCATTCTGAAAAGGACTTTCTCCAGCTGTGGTACAAACCCTTATATTCAAAATTGATTCAATCTCACGCATTTCTTCAGAATTAAATTCACCTCCGTTGTCGGTCAGAACAGATTTCATTATCCCAAACTTTCCTATCCAGTGCTTCATCATTGAGTCAATAACATCTGATGGCCGTTTCCTGTTAATAAAGATTGATACTGTATATCTGGACCACATATCAATCATATGCAGAATCCAGCGACTTTTCCATTGTTTCAAATCCATTGCAACCTTTTCATTGAATTCATGTGCCATTGGTAATCCTACAACTGGACGTGGAGGAGTTTTAGTGTAACTCTTGCACAGCTGACAGTTCTCTTCAATTTTTAACCAGAACCCCGAGGTAATCTTCTTTCCAGACACCAGCATCTTTTAGTAAAGCCATGAGTCTCCTTTGTGAAGGATGTGCAAATTGTCTGTGTAATTTTAGCAAGATCTTGTATCTCTCCTTTTCATCAATGTCATCAAGCTTCACTGCACATACTGTCTCAACTGGAATTTTCTCTGTTTTATCAATTGGTATGCAGTAATGCCCTGAAGATGTTAAATTAAGGGCAACATCCTTTCCAAATATTTCAGCCCTATCATGTTCCAGATCCATTTTGACACTGGCATTTTTCATTGTTGACCTGGAAAGCAATAACGGAATGTCTGAATTTACAACATCTGTTATAATTGTCACCTGTTTTCCAGCAACAACTGCTGGGAATTTGTATTCTCCCTCTGACTTTAACCGGGTCCCTCCTCCAAATTTAAATATTTTCACCCCATCAGCTTTGGATACCTTTTGTCTGTCTTCTTGATCTAAAGAATTCAAATAACTTTCAAGCCAGGTTTTACCACAGACAGTGCTACTACAAGCGCTATCAAGAACGGCACAATTACGAGCATCAACACCTAACTGGGCGATTTCATCATTGTTGAAGCCAGTAAACAATACTGTGTGCTCATCTTCAGTCACATTAACTCTCATGTTCTCCCATGTATCTGGACAGTTAGCTATTAAATGCCTAAAGGACCCACAACACTTACAAGTTAGAGTCCGACCGTCTGTGCTTAATGGGTTCATTTTCCTATTCTTTGTAAACCTTGCATTGGCATTTCTAGCAGAAGTTGTGTTACCCCGACCAAAACCTCCACGATCCCATCTGGCTCCTCTTCTGTAATTAACACTGTTACTAGATTTAGCTTTCACATACCCAGCAGCTAATAGAGCCTCTTCATTCTCTGCTAGGTACGAAGGTTCCAGCTTTATGCTCAATTTCCCACTTTGGACATTGTCATCCCCTTTGAATTTCTTAAGGGATTTCTTTGCTTCTTCATACAAGGTGGATTTTTTTTCATAATCCATTCCCGTCAAGACTAATAAGCGTTCCTCTTTAGTAATATTGGCTCTCTTGAGAAGCTTGAATGCAAGAATTTCTGACGGAAGTTTCATATCTTTTTTTTCAATCTTTCTATATTTGGAATCAAACATTGCTATGTATTCAAACATATTTTGTCCATCCTTTCTCTGAAAATCATCAAAATCATCAAATTTATCCAAGCTGTCTGCCAGATCATCTTTGGCCAAATGTTTGTCTAAAAAACCGATCAGAATGTTCAATCCAAAATCACTTTTTAAGTCGCCAAGAGATATTTGATCAAATACTTTATCTTTAATTTGATTTTCATCATCCTCTGGTAGTGATAGTGCAACTGCTATTCCCTGTTTATTCTTTGCCAGATCTGTAATTTCCTTCCATGCCAGGACTTCCTGCTTGAAACATTCATAACATTTGCCTTTGGCTAAAGTTGGGGGGTTGATTCTGGTTGTCATTATTTATTTTAGTTATATCTGCCCACTGTTCACTATGAAGATATGAGACACTTTATTTTTACACTTTTCACCAATAATTTCCCCTTGTAAAAAAATTAAACTACCCACTAATATTTCACCTGTCAGTCCATGCCTCACCACCTTCTTGACGCTATATTCCACCAATACTTCTTCAAATCCAAACGTTCTTCTATCCACCAATATTCCACCTATCCACCAGGTAAGATAGCCAATTGTTCACCAGCCGTTGACGCTGTGTGCCCTCTATCCTCTGTCCCACACCAAGGGACCCTCAACCTCGCTCTGCTACCACTTGTTAATTACCACTACATTCCAGAGTAAGCAACTGCTTTTATTCTATACATCTAAAGTAAACTATTCTCATGACGTTACGTCGTCTCCATGACGTTAATGACGTCACAATATGCCAAGGTAGATAATCAAGTTAGTTATGTAGATAATTAAGTTAACAAGGTAGATAATCAAGTTAAATTGTCAAGTAGTGTCACTCATATGAGCTTTAACATTATGCTCCCTAGACTTATATAAGTCCTAGATGTTAATAGTTGCGTTCATGCATTCCATATTTTATCGTATGTCATCATGCAAAGCCTGGCCCCAAGGTTAAAAACTTTTTCATGCTCAACTCACTTGAGCATGAAATTTGTCCCGCTAACAAATTTTAAAATGCCAACAATTGTTGGCATTTTAAAATTTGTGAGCCGGACAAATAACATTCTCTTCTACCTGAGAAAGAAAAATCGCTCAACTTCTTAGTATTTTAATTTTTATGAGCCCACAAGTTTCATGCTCAGCTGAGTTGAGCATGAAAAATGTTTTATAACCTCCGGGCCAGATTTTATTTTATCCTGACTCCAAGAGAAACTTGTGTTTGAGCGGAACTGAGGAACGGCACATCTATTCGTGGTATGAATTAAAGACACCAAATCAAATAACATCAGACTTTATATATTTAAATTCACTACATCTGGTGTGTGGGAATGTGTGGCGGCGGTAAAACGTCTCCCTGCCCTACATCATAGTGTAGATTATATTTTCTTGTCCTTTGGGATCATTGATTCCATTGTGGAATTTTGAAAATATCTGAGGGTCACTGATGAGGCCTAATTGGCCGAAACTAGCTAGTCTGGCCCAGAAAACATGTACGCTCCATATTTTTCAATTCTGTGGTGTATTCCATGCTTCCAAAGGATAACCCTTTTATAGAACATATTTATAAGTCTAGATTCTTCCAAGCAGAGCTGAAACTGATCGCACACGAGTACTGGTAAACCGCTTAGAGGATCTAAGCCTGCCCTGGCAAAGCGGTGCGAGTCAGACCGTCCATGCTCATAAACCCTATTGATTTCAATGCGCGACAGGGCATGGGATGTCATCTCATTTCAGTGTCGGGTAAAAGCCCCATAAAATTGGAAGTAACGTCTCCAAATGACCTATATAGTGTTGGAGGGGACGTTAAACCTCAAACCAAACAAACGAACACAGTACATAATTTTCTTCTTACGCTGCGCTCTGACGTCTTAGGGATACTATAAACAACCAGTACTTGGATTTTGTTCAAGGTCAACGGCAGTCAGATGGTCAATGATAGTCACGCTGACAAAAGCTAGCAACAGATTCTCTGCCTATAACGTAGACTGTGGGTACCCGTTAAAACGCTTCATTATAAGAAAAGTATTCAGTCAAATTTTTGTCTGAAAAAATATGGTAGCATTTTCCGTCAAATTATTTACGTGTACTTGTCATTTGTTAATGTGTTTAATCATTTCCCTTCTGTATACGCGTGTATCTTGGTTCATCTTTCTGAATTTAGAGTATTTCATTGATTATGCAACACAATTTGTGCTGAAACATATTACATGCAGCTGCAAACAGTGTTGATCCATCGATGGCTTCTGATCAGCATCTACAATGTTTGTCATAGTTTCTCCTCTCTCTTTTCTCCTCGCCGCATCCCAGCTCCTGAATAACAGTGATCTGTAACAGAGCCCCTTCACCTATATGTTTAAACAAAAAAGTTCATTTTGGCCCGAACACAGTTGGGAGGGTGCAAACACAGCCTCTTCCCCACTTTTGGACATTATCTCAGATTCATGCAGCTTTTCACCCTCTGCAAAATACCTGAAATTCGCACCATCAACCCGTCCCTTTTCAGAGTCTGCGTACGGGCCTGAATCATGTTCAAAACTGTTGCTACATACATATGGCGAACAGTGCCGACCCTGATTAGAAGCAATGTACTGTCTATCCTATCTGAGTCTACGCTGTATGTCTAATAACGGTACCACCTATACAGTCTGGGCTCCTCAGTTTGCTCTTAAACATTTCAGGGTTCTAAACAGAAGTGCCAAAAGTCTATTTTTACTCGATTTGGCATACTGTAACAGTTTTATGAATGGAATGTTCGTGACAGCGTAAGTGGTTTTTCTTTCATTACGTGAGCAACCTGGCATTCTTATACTATTTCGCTTAAGCCTCAAATGCCACTATTTAAGCAAACAGTGTAGTCCCTGTGCAACCCGTTGAGCAGACGCCACATTCCGCGGCGTCTGTACTAGGTATTCGGTGATAGCCAAATTCAGCACACGATTCCTGTTAGCTCTGTCCTAAATGTTGCATCGATAAAAATATTGATATTTGTTTCCCAAATCGGTGATGGTCACGTGGACAACCGCATGAATTCAATTTTACCATTTAGTAAATTTGGGTTGATCGTAAACGGGCTGTTAAACTCCAAACAGACAAACAAATTGGTGGCAAGAAATTTCAAAATGGGATATTTGCAAACAGTAAAGACCTAGATCAGGCGCCACAGAACGCTGCTTTTGACCAGGGCATAACGGTCTGGCCCTTTCTGAATAAATGTATAAAAATAATTTAATCTGATGTCCTTAGCCCTTAAGCTGCCGAGAAAAACTACATCTGAAGTCGTCTGCCTATGTCGTTTGCTGAATCTTCTTGCAAACTTTTTATAAATATTTTTTGCTTACAGGCAAATAGTGTGGACCAGATCAGATAGTCTGATCAGTCTGCTCTGGTTCCACCCTGTTTGCAAAAATGACTTTTAAGTAACCGGCAGACGAAAAATCAGACGACAATTGTCATGATTGGCATTTTATGGGTAAACTTTCTAGACGTACACCAAATTAGGCTAAACTACCCTCATTGCACTAGTCTCCACTTATCTGTATGACGTATTAGCAATATTTCACAAATGTCAAGTGACCGCCGGAGAACAGACTCCATGAATGTGGATGAAGTACTGCAATAAATCTCGGAGAACACGACTTCAAGATTTCTTAGACCAAGGCAAATTAGAAACCAGTTTTTCTTCCGGATAGTAAAGTATGATTAATCGTCCGCGTCCACTGCAGCTTTGTAGCTTAACCTCTATCTTGCTGAATATTCTTTTAAGCCACACCCATTTCTGTCTATCAACCAATCAAATTACTTGATGTAATTTATTGCTACAAATTCATAAACTGAATGTCAAACAGTGTAGATCCTGATCAGATGGCTTCTTCAGAAGCCATCTGATCTTGATCTACACTGTTTCCAAAGATAGGGGTTGTCGTGAACAGCATGATGAGTTAACCTTTATCATGCTTAGGGCTCTACAGCAGACGACAAATTGTTTGTATTTCTCATATTTTCCGAGAAAACAAGACTTGACGTCCCATGTTGGAGTAGGGGAAAATTTGCACGAGATGTAAAGTCCTGTTTTCTGGAAAATATAAGATACTTATTTCAAATCTCGTCAGCTGAAGAAATACCCAGCATGCAGAGCGTTAAACGTCTGTATTCAGTTGCTGGTATTATTTTGCAGAGTAAAGAAACTGAAACATATTAGCATAATATAATGTGCATGTATGTGATGCTATGGTGTTTGTCTATTATTTGAGCCATGACATGACAAAATCTACAAGACGGCATGCGCGACCAGCGAAGACTCAGATCTTCGTATGAGCCTTCTTTAGCCTCCGGGCTATTCATGGGGCAACAAGAGAACACTCCGAGGAGGCTGACCTGACTGGCGGGATGAGTGAGTGAGTGAGTTTTAGTTTTTCGTCCCACTAACAACTAAGGTCATACGGAGACGGGACCTCGGTTTAAAGACTTGTCCGAAAGTCTGGAGAAGCCGGGATCGATCCTGCGATCCCTGGTTAACAAGGCGAGTAGCATAACCACTGCGCAACAGGGGCTTCTGACTGGCTGGATGAACTGAGCCTTCCACCATAACACGGGTCTTTTTGTAGTGTTTTGTCATGCGCCGGCTCATTTTCATTACGATGGAACATCCGTACATGCGCAATGGCATCTCTCATGTCTGCAGAACTAGCATTTTGAGATGATAAGATTTTTTTCATATACACGTATCTTTAAGAAAACACGCTTATACAAATACACTGTAACCTTTATCGCCGAAAAATGAAAATTTTAAGGTGAAAAATTATGATATTTTTCTTTTTTTCTGCTCAAAGTATAGATTGTGTAGGGTAACCTGAAAGGGTAACCGCATTGCTTGACTTCCGGCAATCTACATTTGCTTTTGGTCTGTGGAACAAACACTATTTGAGTCTTGGGAACTGTGTCTTAACGATTAAGGCTGCATATACTCTAGAATCCGCACTATACAAGCCTGTGCCCATTACGAAAACACACCTATACAAATACATTTCCATTTTTTTGGCCAAAAATTAGAAATTTTAAGATGAAAAATTGTGATATTTTTCTTATTTCTGCTCAAAACATAGATTGTGGGGACTCGATAGAACCGCCTCGACGTGGCGGTTCTATCGAGTACCCACAATCTATGTTTTTGAGCAGAAATAAGAAAAATAATGTACACCCCTTAAACCCAAGTTTTACTATATAAAAGTGGGGTTCAAGGGGGTCAAATTTATATAGGCGTGTTTTCGTGATGTTGTCTGGTAAATCTCACATTCACTTTCACACCAGTCCAATGAATTATCTCTCCACGGAACATAATTAACTTCACCACAGCTGGTGTTAAGGGAATGGGTGGAGACCGTAAATGTCTCCCTGCCCTTCATCATAGTGTGTTATGTTTCTAGTCCTTTTTGGGATAGCTGGGAAATTTTTAAAGGTCATTGATCAGGCAACATCTCACTTGTTGGTCGAAACTAGCTACATGTAGTTTGGCCCAGAAAAAATGTTCACTCGACAGTTTCCGATTCTGTGTTGTCATGATGAACTTTCCACAGCACATATTGTCCTGGTCAGAGTTGTGTTCCAACAAGTTATATTTCTTGTGAAAAAGCAAGTCAGAACCGTACCAGAACTGATTCGGCGCCATATTTATTCTTCTGTTAATCGTTTATCATACATACTTGTTGTTGAATGACTTCTGCTTGTTGATTTTGACGCAAGATAGCCACATATAAAGCAATTTATGTTTTAAGCTTCCCGAGTTGGTGAGACAGTTTGATGACGAAAATGAATTATTTGAGACAACAAGAATACGGATCTGATTCTAAATTCTTCACGCATCCTCGACTATAACTTCCATTTGTAATTTAATCGCTTGCCGAGCGAAAGGTCCACAACATCTAAAAAAGGCAATATTCTCCAACCAAACATGTTGTCTGTCAAATACATTCAACATCTTTGCTGGTGCCTAACATAGTGAGGACGCGACAGCGACAGAGGGAGCTTTGGAGAGCTTTGGTTGTGTTTCAGCACTAATGAGCACAGTTTGTACTGATATTGTTTTTATATTATTCTGCTTTCTGTAGATGAGATCCGTAATTCCATAATTGAGCCGGGGCACAGCACTTCCTACAATTTACATGTGCGTCCAGCGAAGAATCAGACCAGCCCGCGCATCCATAGAGTCTAACTAGACACTTCTCTTGCTGCATGAAGTAGCATATGGCCCTCAGCTATCATTAGAGTGCACGACGAAGACTCTTATCAGTTTGATCTGAGTCGTCGCTGGGCGCACAAATAAATTGTAGGAGATGCTGTGCCCCGGCACAATTATTCCATGTCTAGTCTTTGGGGTATTGATATATAAAATAGAAGTGGAGGCAATGATCAGGAATCGATACAATTAACCCACGGCTCCCATCAGAGACACCAAAGGGAAAGAAACACACACCCTAGTGGAAACACCAATAGCGGAAAGCCAAAAGGACAGTTATTTTCCCACAAAATGGCCAATAGGCTGTCCAAAACAAAATAATATAAGCGACACAAACACCCAAAGACAAACCATAACAAAAATAAACCGCAACAGAAGAACCGCCTTGGAACGGTCAGCGGAAAAGAATTCCACTGGGTGGGTGGGGGCCGGGCTTAAACCGATTTTACGTGGCCACAATATCCTCGACCTTACTTCCGTCATGATTAAGACAAATAATTTGTTCAGTCCGCATGAAGGCCTCCTAACTTATCAGTGCAACATCTCCGCGAACACAAAAATCAAACAACCACAGAGATAAAACAACGGGGAGGACTCGACAGCAAGAAACCACTGAAATGCTGGAGCAAAAGAAAACCAACAGTTAGACTCCGAAGGACCCGACCAGAGACAGAGCATCAGGTACCAACCAACATAAGCCTTTACGCTGGAACCGTCATAGAATCTGAGGCCTGACCCACCGGCATGCAATTAAAGAGGGAAGCAAAGTTGTTAACCGTTAACTACCATGCATGCAGTCTGTCGTATAACATTTATGTTGTACCCAATCTTTTTATATCGAAGAATGATTTTACGAAATTGGGTGCTGAAGTCATTGCGGTTATATATTTTTCTGAATTTATATACTGAGCCACCATAAAATTCGGGTTCCTATAGACCTTGTTGCAGAAGAGATTTAAGTCCAATATTAAATTTTGAAATTAAATCAGAATGACGTCTATAAACTTTTGAAAAGGCTTTGCGTAGTTAATGGTACCGATAACCCTGATTAAGAAGATTAGTCGTTAACAATTTATTACGAGTGTTGAAGTCAGTAACATGACTACACACTCTGGCAAATCGAATTAACTGCGAAATATAAATGCCATAGGAAGGCGCACGAGTAACATCACCGTCCCAGATAATATAAGCGATCACAGAGCAACTTATATCTCTATACCTTTTCAGTATGATACAGAGGGTGCTTTTAATAGATTAATCTTCTTATACAAAAAAGCAAACTTTGTATTATTAAGGCAAAAATTATCCAACTTTGACTGGGACTGCCTAAGGGAGGGAACACTAGATGAAGCCTGTGCTAAATTCAATAATATCTTTCTAGAATATGTCAATTCTTGCATTCCTTCAAAAAATGTCCTTATTAGACCTGATGACAAACCATGGTATGATTCAGAAATAAGAAGAATGTCTAAAAAAAAGAAATAGATTAAAAAGCAAATTTAACCGAACAGGCAGTCCAAATCTCTTAAGAAAGTATAAAGCACTTCGAAACAAAGTCAATAACCTGAAACGGCATGCAAAAGAACAATTCTACAATAATTTGGAATTTTCTCTATCTGACTTTCATACAAATGAAAAAAAAAAAATTTGGAAGGTTATACGACACTTTGTTAAGAGTAATTCTAGTTCTTCTACAATTCCACCTCTAAATTCTTTCTCTGTTACTGGCCAAAATGACTTTTGCTTTTCATCTGAAGAAAAAGCAGAGCTTTTGAACAAGTATTTTACCTCTATATCTACTATTAATGATGAAAATACGGCTTTGCCACCCCTTGAATATCAATGCCAAAATAGATTGTCTACTATATTATGCACTCCTGAAGAAATTACATCTCTTATCGGAATTCTGAATCCAAATAAGGCAACGGGACCAGACGGTATAAGCAATAAAATGCTTAAAGCGGTAGCAGCTGAAATATCTATACCCTTAAATATTCTTTTCAATAGATCTTTCAGAGAAGGCAAATTTGCTGAGATTTATAAATACTCCAATGTTATACCGTTACCCAAAAAAGGAGATAACTCTGATCCTTCTAACTTTAGGCCTGTATCTCTTTTAAGCAATATAGGAAAACTTCAAGAAAGAATAGCTTTTAAACATATTTACAATTTCTTACACGAGAATGATTTACTTTATAAATATCAGTCTGGTTTTTTACCTAATCACTCCACAACGTTTCAACTAATAGATATATATCAACATGTCTGTCAAACTTTTGACAATAATCAGTATTCATGCATGGTTTTCTTAGATGTATCCAAGGCATTTGACAGAGTTTGGCATAAAGGGCTTATATTTAAATTAAAACAGTTAGGCATAGAAGGAGATTTACTGGAATGGATTAGTGATTATTTGAATAATAGAAAACAAAAAGTAACTATAAAAAACTGTTCATCAAGCTTAAGGAGGATAAATGCCGGAGTACCGCAAGGATCTGTTCTTGGTCCATTACTCTTTTTAGTTTATGTGAACGACATATCTGACTCCCTATTAAGTCTGACTAGATTATTTGCGGATGATAGTTCTTTGTACTATTCTGCATCTTCTATTAATGACATAGAAGGCATTATTAATCACGATTTGCGGATTCTAGCATGCTGGGCTTCACAGTGGCTTATCAATTTTAACGCTCTTAAAACTGAAGCTATTCTTTTCACTTTAAGACAAATTGGATCTCATCCTGAACTTTTTCTTAATGGGACTGCCATAAAATTTGTATCGGAACACAAACACCTCGGTTTAACTTTCAGTAACAATGGGCAATGGCATAATCACATTGATAATATTATCAGCAGCGCATCGAAAATTATCGGCATAATGAGAAAACTCAAGTTTTCTTTCACCCGTCTTGCATTGAACCAAATTTATTTATCTTATTTATTGCCGGTAATGGAATACTCATGTGTTGTATGGGATGGTTGTTCAGCTCAAGATTGTAATTCTCTGCAAAAAATACAAAATGAGGCCGCACGTATTGTTACAGGCTTGACCAGATCTGTTTCTCTTGTAAACCTCTATAGGGAATGTGGCTGGGTGACATTGGCAGAAAGGCGCAGGCAGCAAAAACTTACCTTTATGTACAAGTCTGTAAATGGCCTAGTTCCTACTTATATATCAGATTTAATTCCACCGTCAGTTAGAGAACTTAATACCTATGCTTTAAGAAACCAAAACGATATAACAGTCCCTTTCTGTAGAACTGAGATCTCACGAAAATCATGTATTCCGTCTTCCATAGCATCGTGGAATTCTCAAAGTATCGATCTACGTAACTCTTCGTCTCTTGCAAGTTTCAAATACCAGTTGAAAAAACAGCAAAACGCTCCAAAAGTTCCATCTTATTATAATGTAGGCAACCGTTATCTTTCAGTTTTACATGCAAGAATTAGAAACTTTTGCAGCAACTTAAATTCTGATCTCTACGCAAATCACCTGTTGCCCAATCCTTGTTGTAGTTGCTCCAATGACATTGAGGATGCTGAACACTACTTTTTCATATGTTCAAAATATACTAATGAAAGAGTTACACTCTTCCGATCTACTAGACATCTCCATCCATTAAATCTTCATGTTCTTTTGGTGGGTGACGATAATTTATCATTAGAAGATAATATCACTCTCTTTACTGCTGTACAGGCATTTATTAAAGGTACAAAGAGATTCATTAGTAATTAAGCCTTGCTCGCACACAGCCAGCCTGACATCACTTCATACTTTTATTTTATATACCTTCTTATTTTGCTAATTTACATTATTTTGCCATCATGTTTTTTTTTTTTTTTTTTGTTTTGTTTTGTGTTTCATCTACTTAAATGCTCAATCGTTTGCCATTACCACATGTATGCATATTGTTGTAAACATCTGTAGGGGGAGGGCCGTAACTAATGTTGGTAGAACTTGTGGCCCAACCCCTTTGCTTGAAATACGCAATAAAATATGTTTATACTATACCGTCCAAAAATGAAAATGTGCAACCTGAACATCAAAATCATCGCGTTTATCATAAAGTTTGCAAGAAGCAAACCCATCTACAAAAGAAAGATGTAAATCCAAAAACGGGGCTTCGGTATCAGAGGAATTTGCTTTATTCAAGTTGAAGTTCTGGGAGGGGGGGGGGGTAAATTTGACTGATCAAACCATCGAAATAGGTATTATCAGTATTTAATAAATCATCCAAATACCTAGAAGTGGAGCTAAAAGCTTCAATGATTTCAGACTGGTTTTCAGCAGAAAGGGACATCATGATGTCTCTCTCATAACAAAACAAAAACAGATCAGCCACAAGTGGTGCGCAATTAGTACCCATCGGAATACCCACAACTTGTCTAAATAACTTAGTATTAAATCTTATGTAAATATGGTTAAGTAGAATGGTGAGAGCTTCACACACTTTCTGACATGACCATAAAGTATAATTTTTATGCTCTTCAGAAATGAAAAAAGCATTTTTACATTACACGCAAGATAGAGGGAGTTTTCTCTATGAAATGTCCATTCAATTAAATCATTAAGTTTTTTCTTTTTTAAGATTATGAGGAAGTGTAGTGTTAAAGGTGGAAAATCATTAAAGACAGACTTGAAGCACGAAAACGCCTGGATTCCAATTTATTTAAAACTTCATTAGAATTTTTATAGACCAAAACAGATTTCTACCCGATTTTTCGAAGACTTTGTCGCAATATTTTATCACATATTTTTATGGCAGTAAAACATGAAGTTAATAGTAATGCACCGATAAGCCGTCATGCCCAAATATGGCAAAACGCAAATGTTTGATTGAATAACGTCAAACATCCTGCGATATACGAGTCGGAAATCCGACAAGATAATGTAACATCGCATTTCATTGGATAACATTTGGTTTTACGTAGCTCACTGCGCTTGCCGCATTGAGCAAAATACTACAATTTAGTGCATTGGAATACGGATAACTGTATTGAAAATTGCCATATGGGAAGGTAAATTGTCGGTTTTTAGGTCGCAAATTCCGTTTTACGACTCCGCTGACGTGTCGCCGTAAAACGAAATTCCCAACCATAAAACCTCGATTTACCGCCCCAAATGACAAGTTTGAATATAGCTATCCCCTAATGTAACGATGGGTCAACGTTGTGTGCCTGCAGTGGTGTGATAACCAGCCAACCAATCAAAATATGCTTTCATTAAGGCAATTTAAATGAATGTGACAGGAAGTATCACAAGCGCCGAACTCAGCATTACGAAAACACGCCTATTCACCACCTGAACAAAACAAAACAAAACAAAATAATAAAATATTCCGATGAAAAATGTCGATAGATTTAAAATTCCTGTTCTAAACTTAGATTATGGGAACTCGTTAGAATCGCCTCGCCGAGGCGATTCTTACGAGTACCCACAATTTACGTTTTTTAGCAGAAATAAGAAAACAAAATATGTACCGCTGTTAACCACAATTATAATATATGTGAGGTTTAAGGGGGTCAAAATTATTTAGGCGTGTTTTCGTGATGGCCCACCATTGCACCATGGAGGCTCGTATTTGATAGTCTGCGTTCGTAGTCTAGCGTTTATTTAAGCAACAGAAGCCACTGCGATAAGGTGATTAAGCTACTCGCCTCATAAACCAGGGGTCATAGGTTAGATTTCGGCTCTGTCTCTGGTCGGGCCCATCGGGTACTTACTGTTGGTTGTCTTTTGCTCCAACATTTCAGTTATTTCTTGCTGTCGAGTCCCTCGTCGATGTTTCACTGATGAGTTAGAAAGCATTCATGCGGACTGAAAAATTATGTCTAAATCGCGACGGAAGTAGGGGCGAGGATTCCGGTCGCATGTAATCAAATGGATTTAACCCCCCCCCCCCCCCTCCACACACACACACACTACCCCTGTGAAATACTTCAATATTCCGAGGCGGTTCTTCTGTCCCCCTGTGAAATACTTCAATATTCCGAGGCGGTTGTTCTGTCGAGGTTTATTTTTATTATAGTTCGTCATACATATTTTTGTTTTGGTTAGCCAACTGGCCATTCTGTGGTAAAGTAACTGTCCTTTTGGCTTTCCGCTATTGATGTTTCTGTTGAGTGAGTGAGTGTTTGAGTTTTACGTCCCGCCAACAGCTAAGGTCATACGGAGACGGGACCTCGGTTTAAAGACTCATTCGAAAGTCTGGAGAAGACCGGGATCGATCTGATGTTTCCATTTGGCCTCACGAAAACACGCCTATATAATTTTGACCCCCTTGAACCCTACTTTTATATAGTAAAACTGGGCTTTAAGGGGGTATACATTATTTTTTTATTTGCGGTGCTCAAAACATGGATTGTGGGGACTCGATAGAACCGCCTCGACAATTTTTCTTACTTCTGCTCAAAAACATAGATTGTGGGTACTAGATAGAACCGCCTCGTCGAAGCGGTTCTATCGAGTCCCCACAATCCATGCTTTGAGCAGAAATAAGAAAAATATCACAAAATTTCTAGTTTTTGGCCCAAAAAATTGGCAATGTATTTGTATAGGCGTGTTTTCGTAATGGTCTAAATGGTCTAGTTATTTCATGCTGTGTTTATTTCCCTTTGGTGCCTCTGATGGGAAGTGTGGGTTAACTGTATCAATTCCTGGTCATTGCCTTCATTTCTGTTCTCCAAACTTTCGGAAGAGACATTTAACCGAGGTTGACGTAAAACTCAAGCATGCACACACATATTTCAGTCAACATGGCTGAGGTTCACTGTACCTTATCATCTCACTTGTTCAGACAATAACCTGCTGCCCAATTAAAACTTGCCAACACCAACTACAACCTAAATGTAGCTTGGCATTATGAAAACACGCCTATACAAATACATTGTAAATTTTACCGCCGAAAAAAAAAACACGAAAAAGTTAAGGTGAACAATTGGGATATTTGTAAAATATAAATCTATTTTTGAGCAGATATAAGAAAAATAGGTTTACCCTTGTAAACCTCAGTTTTACCATATAAAAGTGGGGTTCAAAGGGGTCTAAATTATATAGGCGTGTTTTCGTGATGGTTTGGATTAAAATACAGTCCCCGATAAAACGCTTCCCACCCAGTAAATTTTACAAGACGTCTACAGAGTTGAGCTAATCTATCGTAACGTCACTGGGGCGTCCAAATGATATTGGCTTACAGATGTCCTTGCTGCAGCTAAGGATAGAGGGGGGGGGGGTTATTTTTTATGTTTCTACACTTTCATTCATTGTCCACTTTCTCCCCTGTCCCTCACTTTCATCGGCTCTACTATCTCTTCTCTTCTATATCTTTTCTCCCTTTCTCTGGGAGACGACATAAAAATGACCCACGTGTTGACGTGTCGTTAAACACAAAACAGTCACGTGTGTGTGCGTGCGTGCGTGCGTGCGTGTGTGTGTGTGTGTGTGTGTGTGTGTGTGTGTGCCGACAACACAACTGCATTTAAACTCCTCGTCTCGTGTATAACTGAGAATAAAGAATGTTTGTTGTCGTTGTTGTTGCTGTTGTTTGGTGGTTCACTAAAAATGAGAATGTCAAAGAAAATCAAGTATACAAGATTGGGTAACGATTAGTGTTTTTAAAGGTGCATTATTGAGCTACCGGGTCTCAATTTTTTTTTCTGGTTTTTTTATCTTCAATGCGTACTCCTTTGTCATGTGTAAACTTTTGGAGCCAAATACAGCTTCAGACCTTTGTGAAAATGGTCGTTTTCATTCGTGTTTACCCTTCGCTCTGAACATGTGTTCGGAATTTCTGTTCTAAAAATAAATCCGTCACTTTACACATACATGGCGACAGTATCGTCTCTGAGTGTCGTTACTTATGGCATGGTACATGTATACAGCGTCATAATTTTTCCGATTCAGGCATGGCCTAAGCAAACAAGGCCAAAAATGAACGTCGCATAATGTCATATATGGGGATTCAATTTTTGTCACAAACTAAAAATAGATCTAACTAGTGTTCGAAACCTAGTTAGGGAATCCCTCTCAAACTCGTTTACCTGTCATCATAATTGTTCGCATTTTTGCATAAAATGCATTCATTTGTATTGTTTTAAAGAAAAATACCGGCTATATGTATTTTATTTTTGGAAGCATTTTTTCCAGATAGCTCAATAATGCACCTTTAACCCCGCTTTATATTATATAGAGAATAGTGGGGTTCGTAAAGTTATACACAATGTTCCTTATTTTGTTTTAAAGTATGGAATGTTGTTACTCGTTAGATCCCGCTCATTGAGGCTGTACAGTCAACGATTTGCTTAATAATAAACAGAGTGAATGAGTGTTTGAGTTTTACGTCCCGCCAACAGCTAAGGTCATACGGAGACGGGACCTCGATTTAAAGACTCATCCGAAAGTCTGGAGAAGCCCGGGATCGATCCTGCGATCCCTGGTTTACAAGGCGAGTAGCGTAACCACTCCACCATGGAGGCTTCTAAATAATAAACAGACTATCACATCTAAAGGATAGCCTTTTAAACTGAAATTTATATTATAAAGAGAAAGTGGGGTTTATAAGGTTGTAGAGTTTATTTTCTTTATTTTGCTTAAAATTACGGGTACTCGTTAGAACCGCCTCATTGTGGCGGTTATAATCAGTACCAACAATCAAATAATATGAGTAAATATATGAAGACTATCACAAGTTTACGACAGACCATGTTCATTACATGGGTTGCACTTTTTTCCAATTGGAGAACTGACCTCTAACTTTTGGCGGACAAGAGAAAACTAGGAAAACAATGGAAAGACAAAAAGACGTTTCTACATGATTTATTTTTACAATGCTAATACTTGTTTGTACCAGACTAACACCTCATTCAGAAGGCTTTCAGAATTAATGTATATTCATTTTTTCACATGAGCAGATTTCTGTCAACATACATGCAAAACGTTTGTAATGAATGATCGTAGACCTAATCCAGTCTGCATTACAGGAAACTCACAAATCATTACGCAAACTCGCCTATACAAATATATTGCCACCTTTATCACCGAAAAAATGAAACTTTTAAGATGAAAAATTGTGATTGTTTTCTTATTTCTGCTCAAAATGTAGATTGTGGGCACTCGTTAGAACCGCCTCATCGAGGCGGTTCTAACGAGTACCTACAATCTATATTTTAGACATAAATACGAAAAAATAAGTGGGGTTCAAGGGGGTCAGAATTATATAGGCGTGTTTTCGTGATGTAGACGTAGACTCTCAAAAAGCAAATACTTCCAAATACCTATGCACTGTAATCTACTCAAAGTCAATAATAATACTACGGTTGTTTTATTGCTATTGTCCACGTGATTATCGCTGACCAATTAAGTTAAAGTGCGTGCAAATCATCATGTTAACACGGCCGTGTAATGAACACCACCCCACCCCCTCCAAAAAGAATATATTTTATATAGAGAAAACTGGTATATACGGGGGTAAAAATTATTTTTCTTATTTCTGCTATAAAACATGGGTTGTGGGTACTCTTTAAAACCGCCTCAATGAGGCGGTTCTAACGAGCACCTAAAACCTATGTTTGGAGTATAACTAAGAAAAATATTATAGCTTTTCATCAGAAAAACAGTCTTTTTGGAGGTCTGAAATAATGCTCTATATCACACGGATGTTATCGTGACGTACACGTTTACAAAACTCACTGAAAATGAAGAATCCATAAGCGCCGGAAACCTGTGTGAATTTTGGACTGATTAACCCCCTTTGCTGATAAGGGTCTACATTGTTTGCCTTCGGGAGCAGTCTGATCTGGGTCTGCACTGCTTGCTTGGGCCTGTTTGTCTCAAAACTTAAGATCCTTTCCGTACGTATTATTTCACGCGCTTGTTTAAGTGTAGCATATACAATACAGTGAATGGCTTTTGCATGCAGCAAACATACAGATATTCTTCTGCAAATAAAATACATACAAGTAAAAAATTGCTCCATGTTGGAGCAAAGGAGGAAGCGCTGCGGAAAACAACTTTTTTATACCCGCTTTCTCGAAGAAAAATCGGGTATATTGTTTTCGTGTCAGAGTCGAGTGTCTATCAGTCCGGGGGTCTGTATGTATGTATGTTTGTATGGAAGTATGTGTGTGTGTGTGTGTGTAAATACGTCCGTCGAGTTTCTGTGGAATGGATCTCCTCTGAAACCGGTTAAGATACATTTTTCAAACTTTGCCTGTGGATAAATGGAATGTAGATGGCACTGGGCTACTTTTGGCGTGACCTTGACCTCAACATCGCCCCAAGGTCAAAGGTCAAAAAGTATTATTTTGCCATATCTTCTAAACTATTGGAGTTACACTTCTGGAACTTTGGTTATTGGATGACCATTGGAATATAGAATAAATTGGGCTCCTTTTGGTGTGACCTTGACCTCAACATGACCCCAAGATCAAAGGTAAAAAAGTATGACTTTGTCATATCTTCTAAACTATCGGAGTTACACTTCTGAAGCTTTGGTTATTGGACGGCCCTTGGAATATAGAATATATTGGGCTACTTTTGGTGTGACCTCGTTCTCAACATGACCTCAAGGTCAAAGGTCAAAAAGTATGATTTTGCCATATCTTCTAAACTATTGGAGTCACACTTCTGAAACTTTGGTTATTGGATGGCCCTTTGAATATAGAATAAATTGGGATACTTTTGATGTGACCTCGACCTCAACATGACCCCAAGGTCAAAAGTTAAAAAGTATGACTTTGTCATATCTTCTAAACTATTGGTGTTACACTTCTGAAACTTGGATATTGGATGGCCGTTGGAATATAGGATTAATTGGGATAATTTTGGTGGACCTCAACATGATCCCAAGGTCAAAGGTAAAAAGTATGACTTTGCCATATCTTCTAAACTATAAGAGTTACACTCCTGAAACTTTGCTTATCAGTTAGAATGTTCTTTGCAACTTTTTTTTTAAACTTATATGTAGTTTTGGCTAGCTAATACATAGTCATTAGTGTTATTCATAGAAAAGGCGGGTATTTGTGATGGTATACCATCGACTGCGCGATCTAGTTTACCTTTAATTTCATTAAAAGATTTCATAATTGTGCATGTCTTTAAAGGGTTGGACCTAATGAATGAGAATGAGCCTTTTCTTACCGATTCATTATAGGAAAGGTTTTCTAAGGCCATTCCCAATTGCGGGCAGTACAAATCATAAACAGAGAAGGTGGAAAAAGAGTATGAAACATCGCGAGCAGGTCATAAAGAGCATTTCGCCGCAAATAAGCAACAGAATACTTTAGGAATTTTGAATGACTTCAGAATTATAGCTTTGAGATCTATCTGTCACCAGTCAATGACACATTACATAATTGTTCGTTATTTTCCCCTGATCGATACCATACGTCCGTGTGTGGGTGTTTGTGTGGGTGTCCGTGTGTCCGTAAACTTGTGAACAGGATTAAAGACAATGCCATCATCGGAGAAGCATCATACCTTCCATAAATGTTCTCCGTGGAAAGAGAATATGTCCTATTGATTTTCAAGGTCAAGGGTCAAATGCCAAGTTAACAATCGACTTGACATTGAAAACATTGTGAACAGGATAAAAAGCAAAGTTATCATCATTGAAGTATCAAACATTCCACAAATGTTTCCCGTGGAACGATGATGAACACTATAGATTTTCGAGGTCAAAGGTCAAATGTCAATGTCACGATGCGCCGTGCGAAAAACACTGAAGTGTCCTATGCACTCTGAGGTGAGTGACTCTATATTTGCCTTCTGGGATGACCCTAGGAAATGCTGGTTCTTCTCTATCGGTAGAGTCACATACCAGAATCAGCATTCGGAATTATTACGGAGAATACGGCAAATGCCATTCAAAGATCAGGACCTGTGAAGTTATCCCTTGCTCTCACGATAGAGGCAAAATTAGCTTCAGTATTATCAGCACCTTCAACTGTGGAAATGATCGAATCGGAAAGGGCATTCCACTCTCTAATGGTCCGACGGAAGAAAGATTCTTTGTACATACGGGACAATTGGGATCATCATCCCTCATGTCAAATCAAGGGACTTTACCTGTACTGGCATTTTTCCAGCTCCGAAAATCCCGAAAAAAATTAAACAACCTCAAAATGACCCAATTTGTTTTTATTTGATTTTCTTAAATTTAACACTGGATGAAATAAAATAATTGTTCTACTTAAATTTTCAGTCCCATTTTTCATTGCATAATGAATGTTTTAAATACTGTAGTTTAAAATCAGTATGAGAATATCTAGAACCCAGCAGGCACACGTCGCAAGGGCAACGTCAACTCAACGTCGGTGCAATGTCAATGTCACGACATTGCACCGACGTAGATGTGACGTTGCATTAAAGTCATGACGTTGCACCGACGTTGATGTGACGTCACAATTACGTCATGTGCCTGATGGGAAGTCCAACAATGTCGGATATCACTGTTAATTCCACCCCTCCCAGACCCACACAAAAACACTTATGGGTCGATTGTTTGCCAATCGACCAAAGTTACTAAGCACCCAACTTTCAACGTTGCACTCACGTGACTATCACTCTTTACCAAAGAACACCTATTCAAATACATTGAAAATTTTACCGTCAAAAAAACTTTCAGATAGAAGAAAATCTGATATTTTTCATATTTCTGTTCAAAATATAGATTGTGATTTAAGAAACAGATCAGCTCTAACTGTGATTTGTTGAGTAATAAATCACAGTTTGAAGGTCAGTTGTAAAGTAGACAAATCACAAGCGCGTAGCGCGCGTGATTTGTCTACTTACAACTGACCGACAAACTGTGATTTATTACTCAACAAATCACAGACAAGAGCTGGTCTATTTCGATTCTAACACGCTGAAAATTGACAATAATGTTGTTGTTTCCTTCAAAATCTCACAACCTTTCGCCATTGTTATAAGATATCCCGCTAAAATTATCGACTGAAACACATGCATTTATATCCTTTTCTTACGTTTTCGATGCGAGAAAATGACGTTAGGGGCCTACACCGTCTAACGTCAAGGAAATCGACTAGTGACGTCATAAATTGGGAATTTTAATGACGTCACACGTCACGCTCTTCCGAGCTGTGATTTGTTGCAGAATAAAACACAGTTATTTTCCATTGCCTATATAGGCGCGCTGTGTTAGAATACTCGTTAGAACCTAGTTCTAACGGGCATCTACAAGCTATTTTTAATAAGAAATAAGAAAAAATAATGGGTATCACCGTTAACTCTAGTTTCAGTATATAAAAGTGGGGTTTAAGCGGGTCAAAATTATATAGGCGTGTTTTTTAGGAAATCAAGGTAAGGATCATTTACAAAAAAAAAAAAAAAAAACGCCCCCGCCCATCGGGGCTTGAAGAAATAGATGGGCGGCATGATGCTTCCACGCAGAACTGAAACCGACCCGCACACGAGTACTGGTAAACCGCTAAGAGGATATAAGCCTGCCCAGGCAAGGCGGCGCGAGTCGGCCCGTCCATGCTTATAAACCCTATTGGTTTCATTGGGCGGCAGGGCTTACGTTGTCTTTTCATCTCAATGTCTGGCGGCCCCCGTCCATCGGGGCTTGCAGAAATAGATGGGCTGCATGATTCTACCACGCAGAGCTGACTGAATCCGACCCCACACGAGGACTCAGTGGTAAACCGCTTAGAGGAACCAAGCCTGCCCATGTAAAACAGTGCAAGTCGGACAGTCCATGCTTATAAACCCATTGGTCGACATGGCTTGAGATGTTATTTCATCTCAGTGTCGGGTACAAATCCCACAAAATTGGAAGCAACGTCTCCAAAATGACCTTTACAGTGTTGACGGGGACGTTAAACCTCAAATAAAAAAAAAAAAAAAAAAAAAAAAAAAGCCGCCTTATTTACAGCTTAGAGAATTATCCGTAGAATCTGGACTGCAATCATGTGTTGGGTTTTGCAAACAGCGTAGACCCATATCAGAACGCGGTGTCTGTCCAGGGTCTGCACTGTTTGCTTAGGGTAAAGGGTTAAACGAAACAGTTCAAGTTCCCCTTCAGGGCCATTACACTAAGAGATACTCGACATATCAGTGCTGTCTGTGCTTTGATTTATTTACCCTCTTCAACCCTTCCACCCCTGAGTTATCGGCGTGGGCTCTACCATCACTGACTTTGGGCACGTCCATTCTACTTTATATAGTATCTAACTTAAAAGAGTCATCAGGATAACAAGTTATATATCCCTATAAGGTGGCTCATTATGCGCCATATCTCATCAGGATCTACATGTTTGCATTAGGATCTGTGCCGGGCTTCAGGGTTGAAAGGGTTAACCTTTGCTGTAGTAACAGTCTTAAATATTGCGCAGTAAACAATCATTGGAATCGAAAGGGATACGTTTAAACCGTAGATTGTACCATTCTGTGTAGAAGCACTGTCATCTATTTTAAACACACATAGACTTCTGTCATCCATTTCAAACAATGAATTTTAATTTTGGGATAATTCAACAATGAAAAAGCAGGAGTATATTCAGGACTGTACTGACTGATAATAAAATAATAATCAAAACCGAATACCCTTTCGATGATTATAACAAAAAACATAGTTCGTTATTAAAAATCCAGAATGTATCAAAAATAGAATTCGAATGGCAAACATTCAGATTTCAAATGTATAATTGAATGTAGTAGCAAATTAAAATTATTAAAAAAGTGTTTTAATTTTATCAATAACGCGAACTTCTGTAACTGACAATTCGCTTACATCATTGAAAAGTCAAGTTTCATGATTACATAGTCCGTGTCTCAAACTCATTACAAATGGCGCTGCGTTGGTACGCAGCGCAATAATCTTGTAAATGTTTGAATGCCTGTTAATATTTTATAAAGCAGCAAAAAGGCCCCGAATGATCACATACTTTACATTATTTGCGAAGTGCATTTCATTTGCAAGGGACACCATTGTGGTATAAAGCAATTTCGTGAATCCTTCGTGATCAAAAAATAAAAGGGGTTTACACGCTTTCCTTATTTGACAAAATATAGGCTGTGGGTGCTAGATACAACCGCCTAGATGAGACTGTTCTAACAAGCTCCAAATTTAGATTTGTAGCAGATTCAGCATATTTTTATACAGGTAAAATCTAAACCACCTGCCCCCACCCCGGCCCACCCCACGCGGCGTCTGATCTGGGTCTACACTATTTGCTAAAGAACATACATTTTGGACAAACTCACTTTAAACAAAACAAACCTGACACCCCTATGATTGAAAATGGGCCACTCTAAACTAATAAGTTGAAAGATTCCATTGTCATTTACGGTTAATGCTTTTTATTTCAGTTTTTACGCTTTCAAATGAAGAAATACAGTTACTGCTCACAATATACACTTACTTTATGCTGATAAACAAATGGTCATGTTAGATATGGAAAATGATCTGTAATGTATGGTGAGTTACAATTCTTACTAGTCTAGACGAGCAGTAGTAGGCAAGTCCACGCAGAACGTTTTTTTGCTGTTATTTTAATAATCTGTATCTACAGGTGTTGCCCCCGTCCATCGGGGCTTGAAGAAATAGATTGGGGTGCATATTGCTTCCACGCAGAGATTCAACCGACCGCATATGAACACTGGTAAACCGCTTAGAGATCTTAGCCTGCCCAGGCAAAGTGATGCAAGTTGGACCGTTCATGCATATAAACACCTTTGGTGCCATTGGGCGACAGGACTTGAGATGTCATTTCATCTCGTCCCACAAAGTTGGAAGCAACGTCTCCAAGATGATCTAAATAGTGTTGTCTGGTACGTTAAACCTAATTCAAACATATGCATCTACACCTGACAGTTGAATTGTGTAATGCTTGAAAAGTATGTGAAGAGAAAAGGCCGAGTGAAAAGCCCATATCAGAATCGTAAATGATCAATAAAAAGTGAGACTTTTTACCAATGATGAATACAATATGGACAACGGCATACAATTCTATCACTATCACTACCGTACACATCACGTGACACTCCAAGCACATTTGAACTTATGTCGCATCATCAGATCACTAGAAAATGTAACTATGAGCTTCATAACATTAAAGGGAATGGACACAGCCTCATGGTCGGTGACACATCCGAATGTAGATCCGTCGTTCTTTTCAATCATGTTAACAAGTCCGTGTTATGAACACCCCTGCAAAGCCCACTTTATATGGCGAAAATTGGGTTTACACGGGTATACATTATTTTGATTAAATCTGCTCGGAGTTATAGGTTGTGGGTTCTCGTTAGAACCGCCTCAATGAGGCGGTTCTAACGAGCACCCACAACCTATGTAGCGATTTTGGAGAAATGAAAAAATGCACTATGTCACAAGGGTGTGTTAGGATTGCTCTCAAAGAAAATAATGTGTTCGTCCCTTTAAGAATCAACTCCAATGTCAGAAGGGATTCTGAAAAATTTTCTCCTCGCGAAAATGGCCGAGAATATGTCTAGCGTATCCATCCCCCTTAAACACTCGCTCAGTCTAATTCTGCATAATAGTGGAATGGCGAAGTTTTTCTTTTCGTATTTTGATGACGTCAGAGAATGTCACATTTTCTCGAATCAGCCCAAGGATTTTTCTTCTTCTCTGGTGGCACGATTAGGCCATCATCATTGATGTTCTCGTCTATGAAGCTTACCATACTGAAAAAAGCAATATAAATAAATTAAACAAATAAATTATTCAGATCGCCCCCGCCAATCGGGGCTTGAAGAAATTGATGGGCTACATGATGCTTCCACGAAAAGCTTAAACCGACCCGCACATGACTACTGGTAAACCGCTTGGAGGATCTAAGCCTGCCCAGGCAAATGGGTGCGAGTCGGGCCGAGTCGAGTCGAGTCCATGCTTATAAACCCTATTGGTTTCATTCGGCGGCAGGGCTTGAGATGCCATTTCATCTGCTTGGAGGATCTAAGACTGCCCAGGCAAAGCGGTGCGCGTCGGACCGTCCATGCTTATAAACCCTATTGGTTTCATTGGGCGGCAGGGCTTGAGATGTCATTTCATCTCAATGTCGGGTAAAAGTCCCACAAAATTGAAAGCAACGCCTCCAAAATGATCTTAACAGTGTTGGCGGGGACGTTAAACCTCAAATCTAACAAACAAACAAAAAAACCCTTAACCCCATTTTATATAGAGAAAAGTGGAGTTCATGGGGATTAACATTATCTGCCTTATTTTTGCTCAAAGACATAAATAGTGGGTACTCGTTAGAACCGCCTCATTGAGGCGGTTCTAACGAACACCCCCAATCTATGTTGAAAGCAGAAATAAGAAAAAATTTTATCATTTTTAACTAATATTTGTCATTTCTGGCACCATGTTGGACGCCATTATTTCACATGAACATGTAAATAAATTAAACAAATAATAAAATATCCAGATCGTCTTTGTTTGTTTAATTTGAGGTTTAACGTCCCCGTCAACACTATTTATGTCATTTTGGAGACGTTGCTTCCAATTTTGTGGGACTTTTGCCCGACATTGAGATGAAATGACATCCCAAGCGCTGCCGCACAATGAAACCAATAGGGTTTATATGTCTGGACGGACCGACTTACATAACTTTGCCTGGGCAGACTTAGCCCTTCTAAGCGGTTTCTCAGTACCCATGGCCAGTCGGTTTCAGCTCTATTTGGAAGCGTCATGCAGCCAAGTCTATTTCTCCAGGTTCAGATGGGCTGGGGCTCACCAAGACATTACAAAAACAAGCCTATACAAATACATTGTAGTTTTAAGATGAAAAATTGTGATATTTTTCTTATTTCTTCTCAAAATATAGATTGTGGGTATTCGTTAGAACCGCCCCATCGAGTATCCACAAACTATATGTTAGAGCAGAAAAAAAAGAAAAATAAGGTTTACCCCTGTAAACCCCAGTTTTACAATATAAAAGTGTGGTTCAAGGGGGTCAAATCTATATAGGCATGTCTGCGTGATGAAGACGTAATATTGACTAAGCATAGAACCAACATTACAAGATACAAGTCGTCGAAACGAGTCTTATTTCGCGTGAACAAGTCCTTTATAACCCCACTTATATGGAGAAAAGTGAGGTTTACAAGAGAATGTATCATTTAATTCCATTACGACAACACATCCGTGTTACATAGTGCATTTTTTTTCATAATTGTCTGATGAAAATTGGTGATATTTTTCTTATTTTTCTTCAACATATTCAACATAGGTTGAGGGTGATCGTTAGAAACGGGTAACATTAACCTATGTCTTGGAGCAGAAATAAAAACAAAATAATGTGTACCCCTGTAAACACCAGATTCCTTATACAAAGTGGAGATTAGAAGGGTGTACATTACACGGGCATGTTAACATGATGATTTTAAATAAATAAAAAAAAACATCGATTATGGGTAGGTGTTATAACCGCCTACATGTAATAATCATATAACCACTTTTTCATGTAATGTCGCTGTTATTCAGTAGCTATAATGCATGACACATGTTTATTGACGTGTATCTTCATGACACTGTCCGTGACAACCCTGTTTTCAATTAAAATTCTTCGACAATAAATTTAGATTTCAAACCTATATAGGATAAAACAAAATTTTACACTCGTTGCCATTACATTGCCGTTATGCTCGATAATGGTCAAAGTGTTATTTAAGTACTAGCAAGCACAATAGCTACTAATCTTGTGTGCTGGCTGAAAAAAAAAACATGAGTAGTTTTTTGCAAAAGCAACTCAAGTCTTAGCGAGTGTAGTGTACAAGCTACTTGACACAAAAACCAGGCATGAGTCTCCATATGACCTTAGTTGTTGGTGGGACGTAAAACGCAAAACACATACATTTTTTCGGCTAAAATATAATCATCATTGCCATAATAAACAATCAAAGTTTGATCGACACGTTAACTATCAAAGCATATCACGTGACCTCAAAACATATCACGTGAACAATTCTATAAAATGAACACCCTGGAAACTCACCATGCTCACTCATATACTATATTATTAATTGACTATCCTGTATTGTTCAGATGTCATCCGTATTAACACTGAGGTCAAAAATCAATAATCATGTTTTAATGGAGTTAGTTCATAAAATTGCCATTAGTCAAGTTGTTTCGTTTTGTCCGAGTAACAGGCCCTCGATCAGCTGTATTGGCCTCGGCCTTCGGCCCCTGGCCAATACAGCAAAGTTGGCCAACACGAAATTACTTGATCGGTAACATAATAGGAAAAGTGGTGTTCAGAAGAGTATACATTTTCTTCTTATTACTCCATGGTGAAAATGTAGGCTGTGAGTACCAGTTAGAACCATCGAAGTGAGAAGGTTCTAACGAGCACCAACAATGTTCGAAGTTTAGATGCCAGTAACAACAATTGTCGCCTGCCTTGTTCTCTGTTGGTTTCTGTCACGCATTATTGCAAACAGTGTTGACCCCAATAAGACTGCTCCTCTACGAGCAGTCTGATCAGGATCCACACTGTTGCCTGTATGCAAAATATGTTTGAAAGTTTGCAAGACTGAATGCAGCAGACGACATTAACAGACGACATTTTAGATTTATTTTTTTGACATCTTAAGGGTTAAAATGTAATTTTAAAGAACTGGCAGAAATCTTGCTCTCGAAGTATCCCACTGAGATAAAATTATATAAGAAACCCATGCTATTTGATTTGCTCTGTCGTTTAGCCATTGAATCGAAATATTGCCCCTCTGACGCAATAAAAGAAAAGCAGGCTTTCTGATGTCCTTTTCAAAATTCTCTTTTAGTCCATTTATTGATATTTTGTGGCAGTTTTATCATATTGTCTAGTTTTATGAGGCTGAATGTGCTATAAGGCTGATGTTCATTTCCCTGGGGTCATATAAGTTTGGTTTATTTCTAATAGACATCAGATTGGCAAAGATACCGGACAATCAATGGGCAAGGCAATTTGTGATTTGAAATTGGCCACGCGCAACTGGCAATTGGCGTATTACACCACGAAAGCGTGCCTATATAATTTTGACCCACCCAATTCTATACAGTAAAACTGGGGTTTACTAGGGTATACATTATTTTTCTGCTCAAAAACAGAGATTATGGGTACTCGTTAGAACCGCCTCGCCGAGACGGTGGCGCGGCGGTTCTAACGAGTATCTACAATATATGTTTTGAGCAGAATAATGAAAATTATCAGTTATTATTTCATTTTTGGTGGTAACATTTTACCAATACAGTATGTTTGACTAGGCATGTTTTCGTAATATTATGAATTGCCACGTTGCTTGAATTATATTGCTGAAAAACTAGGAAGGACCACTAGGAAGGACCCCCAGGAAGGACCCCTAATTGAACAGACTTATCATCACGTGAACAAGTCCGTGAAATGAACACCCCCTTACACCCCACTTTATATAGACAAAACTGGGGTTTACGGGGGTAAACAATATTTTTCTTATTTCTGCTCCAAGACATACGTTGTGGGTACTCGTTAGAACCGCCTCAATGAGGCGGTTCTAACGAGTACCCACAACCTATGTTTGCAGTATAAATAAGAAAAATATCACAGATTTTCTTCAGAAAAGTAGCCATTTTGGAGATGTAAAAATTGCACTGTATCGCACGCGTCTGTTATCGTAATATACAGAGATACTACAGGGACTGAGAACGTCACGAAAAGAGCCTATATAATTTTGACCCCCTTGGACCCCACTTTTATATAGTAAAACTGGGGTTTACAGGGGTCTTCGTTATTTGATTTCCAGACACTTCGGCCCCACTACCACCTCGGCCCCTAGACAGGTCGGCCCAAAACCAAGTCGGCCCTAGACACCTCGGCCCTAGTCACCTCGGCCCTAGACACCTCGGCCCCACTGTCACCTCGGCCCCTAGACATCTCGGCCCCAAAGACACCTCGGCCCCACTTTTGATATCTGTTAGGGTATGAGCATTTATATCATGTTAAAATCGGCCCCGCCCATCGGGACTTCAAGAAACCGACAGCTTGTGGCATGAGTACTGGTAAACGGCTTAGAGGTTCTAAGCCTGGCCAGGAAAAGCGGTGCGAGTCGGACCGTTCATACTTATAAAACCTATTGGTTTCATTGGGCTGCAAGGCTTGAGATATCATTTCATCTCAATGCCGGGTAAAATTCCCACAAAATTGGGGGCAACGTCTCCAAAATGACAGATTCAGTGTTGATTAGAGCGTTAAACGTCAAGTCTAACAAACAAAACATCATCTTAACAAGCCCGTGTAATGAAAACCCCGCTAAACCCCATTTTATATGGAAAAAACAGGGGCTCATGGGCATACATTATTATTTATCACGAAGACACGCCTTTATAATTTTGACACCCTTGAGCCCCACTTGTATATAGTAAAATTGGGGGTTTACAGGGGTAAACCTTATTTTTCTTATTTGAGCCTTATTTTTCTTATTTGAGCAGAAATAATAAAAATACAACAATTATTCCTTTTATAATGTTCGTTTTTTCGGCGGTAAAGTTTACAATGCATTTGTTTAGGCATGTTTTCGTAATTCTTATTTCTGCTCCAAGATACAGGCTGTGTGTTATATAATTTCGGTTTTACGGAATCTTCAATTAAGTTGTTAGGAAAGAAGGTCAAATTAATTTATTGCTATTTTTATTTCATATGAAAATAACAAATAACCAATGAGACGTTTATAATAAATATAACAACGCATACACGACATTTTCAGGATAACTTGGACTACACTCTTAAAGACAGCTAATCCCCGCCTCCTTCAGCCGTGACGTTGGGTCTTGAGTCAGCATCACGAAAAGTGGGGTTAAGCGGGTTGTTCGAATTGTGAATATTTGATACTGATAGTCAAGAAGCCTTTTCTACAAGAATATATAGGGTCATGAAGACTTTGCACTCAGTGCACATCCAGATCCATCTGATCTGGATCTACACTGTCATTCAGTTTGCGAATTTTAAATGAATACAATATACATGTATCAAGTAATTTGCTGGTCTGATAGTCAGAAATGTGACTAATAAATAAATAAATTAAATAAATAAATTATACAGTATACTTTTTACTGTCCGTCTTTGAATATGAGCTGAAATGACAATCAAATTGGAATTTCTAAATGTGTAAAAATTGATAACAATGGAAACATACTGAGGAATTCCTACAAAAATACGAGCAGTGAAGACTTTGCACACAGTGCATATCCAGATCTACACTGTTTGCCACTAATATATACATATAGTACACATGCATCAAGTAATTTGAGTGGCTGATGGTCAGAAATGTGACTAATAAATAAATAAATAAATAAATAAAGTTTACAATATACTCGTTACTGTCTTTAATAAGAGCTAGAATGACAATCAAATGTGTGAAAATTGATAACAATGATCTGTTTATCATCAAGGATCTCTTTATTGGGGTAAAGGGATTAGTAACGCGTGGTTGTTTATTGAGCTTCACACTTCACTAATTTAAGTCAATAATTAATTGTTCTTGTAAAACTTTTTGCTTTATAGTGTTCTAACCTGGTATTCATTAATCCTTACCCCGCTGAACACGATAATCCTTATCTTTGCAAACAGTGTAGGTCCTGATCAGATTGCTTCTGTCCTCTGAACCGGATCTGCACCGTTTTTCATGCAGTTTTTGTAATTGCATGCATACATTATATTATGCATTACATTTACTTACGAGGATAATTCTAGTTCAGCGAACCTGAACACTGATGATTACCTAATAAATAAATAAATAAATAAATAAATAAATTCTTTGTTTGTATTGGTGTTTAACGGCCCAGTCAACACTATTTTAGTTCATTTTCGAGCCGGTCAGTTTACCTATCTACATTTAACCTGGACAGGCTTATACGTACGCGGTTAACCATTACAGTGCACATTTTTTCGCCAGAAAGTGACAACTACCCTTCTTGAATCAGCAGAAGAGAGAGAATGACCAAAGAAAAGATTTCAGAATCAATCTCCACGGAAGAAAGTTGCCGACCCCGGTAGGTATCGAACCCGCGTCCTCCTTATCTCCAGTCATACACGCACCCGACTTAGCTACCGAGGCCGGATAAATAAATTAATGAATAAATAAATATATAAATATGTTAACAAATATAAGATTATCCCCCATCATCACCATTGTTGACGAAACACAATGTTTTTTTTTTTTGGTGGGGGGGGGGGGGTTACGGCCCCTCCACCGATCCATCCAGATTTCCATCCAATTAGTAAGGATAACATATTGAAATTAATTTAAAAAGTATTTTAGTGGTGCGGAATTATTTCGGATAATAAAAAAGCCTATAGATGATCAAAAGAGCAGAAAAGTAGAAAAAAAAAAAACAACAACAAAAAACACACAAAAAACAGCCTGCTCTTAAGCATGCCGCAATGCAATTAGAATTATACATTGAAATAAAAGAGGGGAATTTTCAAATGTATCTTCCATTCTTCTTAAATTAACATATAGATTTTCTATTTAGTAACGTTATAATATATAATTAATATATATATTATAGGTTCGTTCAAATATTCGAGGTTCCCTATCAAAATAATCCAATCAGCAAATAATAATAATTATAATAATAAAAAATCATCGGGCATCCGACCCGATCTCTTATTTAAGTGGAAGCCCCGTGAAAAGCAAAGTGGGGCCGAAGTGTCTAAGTATTTGGGCCGACGTGTCTAGGGGCCGAGGTGTCCAGGGGCCGACCCGTCTAGGGTTTCAATTTTATGTGGGGCCGAGGTGGTTTTGGGGCCGAGGTGTCTAGAGGCCGAAGTGTCTAGGGGCCGAGGTGGTTTTGGGGCCGAAGTGTCCTGTTACCCGTTATTTCACTTATTTCTGCTCTAGAGTATAGATTCACGGTGGGATGAGGCGGTTCTAACGAGTACTTATAATCTATAGTTTGAGCAGAAATAAGAAACATATTACAATTTTTCTTCTTGAAATTTTCGTTTTTCCGGCAGTGAAGCTTACAATGTATTTGTATAGGCGTGTTTTTGGTAATGAAGGGAGCCTCAGAAGTACCATCCAGAAATTCAAACGGAGTTGATCAAATTTAATGAGTTAAGATACTTCAGGAAAGGTGGGCAAACACATCTTGACAAACAACAAATTTGTTAGACAGATGGCAACTCAGTTATATTTACTGAACCGACATCTTGAATGCAGGCTTGTGATTTTCACCACGAAAACACGCCTATATAATTCTGACCCCCTTGAACCCCACTTTTATATAGTAAAACTGGGGTTTACGGGGGTATACCTTATTTTTCTTATTTCGAAAAATATATCAATTTTTCATCATAAAATTTTCATTTTTTCGGCGATAAAGGTGGAAATGTATTTGTGTAGGCGTGTTTACGTAATGTGATTTTGTTACTGACTGGAACAATGCTACATGTATGTGGTTTCTGAAATACTGTATTTTTCTGTCTAGGCTTGTGTGATTAATTCCGACAGAATAAATACTCAACTAAAGCTAAAATCAGACTTTAATTCCCTTATTCAGAGAAGTGAAATCTTTTGAATATCAAAGCTACATTCGACAGATTACAAATGAAACAACTAATTATGTAGCATCACGCACATAACGTCTGGACAGTTTTAAAGGTAAATAATTGGAAAAGAATCTGATTTTTTTTTCTTTTACTTGCCTGCATACCAAAGGCAATCCTGGTATACAAAGGTCTTTTTTCATTCAACATTCATAGCTTAAGCTAACAAAATACGTTCGTCCATCAGCGCCTCATAGTTTCGTGTCCGCTCCATAACTCTGATACCATTTGAGTTATTTTCACGCAACTTCACAGATATGAAGAGCACTATGTGACGTGCAGAACATAGTAACTGTAACTCTGATTTTCCTACTTTTGGAGTTATTGCCATTTGAACATTGAATATAGCCATTTCTATCATAGTTTCGTGTCCGCTCCATAACTCTGATACCATTTAAGGTATTTTCACAAAACTTCACAGACATATAAAGCACAATCAGGCGAAATGCACTACATATTAACTGTAACTCTGATTTTCCTACTGTTGGAGTTATTGAACATTAAACATAGCCATTTCTATCATGCACGTATGTCCACTCCATTACTCTGACACCGATAGAGATATGAAACCTCATACAAATATGAAGCACCATATAGGACGACGTGCAGATCATATGAATCGTAACTCTGATTTTTCTACTTTTAGAGTTTTTGCCCTTTGATCATTGAACATAGTCATTTCTTACACGCACTTGTTTCCGCTTCATAACTCTGATATCGTTTGAGATATTTTTATGGAACCTCATACAAGATCTTCAGATTGAAGTACCTATGTCTTGGAGCAGAAATTATAAAGTTAACCCCAGTTTTCTACATATAAAGTGGGGTTTACGGGGATGTTCATTATACAGACTTGTTGTCGTGATGCAAGCATCTCCAGTCATGGAAAAATGAGAAAGTGACATGCAGCCACACCACTGGGAAAACATGTCATGTGGAATACTGGCGGCCAACATGGTGTCAGAAATGAAAAATATTAAGTAAAAATTGAAATATCGTTCTTATTTGTTTCTTTCAACATATATAGTGGGCGCTCTTTAGAACCGCCTCAATGACTCGGTTCTAATGAGTACCCACAATCTATTTTTTAGCAAAAATAAGGGAGATAATGTTTACCCCTGTAAACGCAATTTTTCCCTATATAAAGTGGGGTTTAGAGGGGACTTCGTTTCACGGACTTGTAATCGTGATGCACCCAACAATATATGCACCAACACGTATATGGAACTGTAAAGTGAGCCATGTACTGCTGCGAGTCAGGCTGAATCGGTTCTTTAACAATGTATATACCTCATATTTGACAGCAATTCTGTGCCAGAGCTCTGCCCGTGGGAAAGAGGCCGTTTTTTTTCTTGTGAAAGCTTATACTTGTTGTTGCATAACTATAAAGTTCAACCTGCATTGCGGGTACTACTTCCGTGTTAAACCCTATGTCTAATCATTGGTTGCGCAGAACGCGGCGTCTGATCAAGGTCTACACATTTTCTTACAATGGGATTTAAGGGCTTAACGATACAGTTAAAGTCTCAGTACATGATTATTTTCCCAGCCTACACTCAGAGATAATCGACCCACCAGTACTCTACGTGCGTTGATCCTTTTTTCTTTCTTTGTTGGTAGTTCTAGATTGTTAGATTAAGTGTAACTTTTTCAATGTAATTGCAGTCGCAAATCGTATTTTCTTCAACAATGTCAACATTTCTGTCCCTGTAAATTGCTGCTCTTTCGAATTTAAAGCAGAATCTCGAGGCAATTAACTGTCTGTATTATGTAATTTAGAGTTCGTTCACTTCCGAACGGCAGGAGAATCAGCATTATGTACGTGTACATGTGTCCTTATACTGTACCAATGTAACATATAACAGGCAATCGGGTGTATTTCAATTTCAATACAGACCATATACATTTAGTATCTGTAAACTTAAAAAAAAATAAATAAATAAATAAATAAATAAACCACCGATAACACCACATATTATGTCATGAAACTTACATTTGGGGTCGGGAGGAGGAGGGGGGTGCGGAGTGTATTGAACACCATTTCCTATCTCACAAAACTCTCAAGATTGAGAGGTTTGCATAAAACATATTCTTATAAAAACAGGTATGGCCGTAAAACCAAAACAAAAAATAAATAAATATATAAACAGGTATAACCAACGATTCAAGATATGGCAAAAAACAACCCCACGCCCCCGCCACAACTCCTACCCCACAACCCCGACTCTACAAACTCCTCCGAAAAAGGTGACTCTCTCCGCTCAATTACAGTCACATGTATATACGAGGAACAGTCAGAAATGTTTCAGAGTATATATTAGCACGACTATTTCGTGATCTTTTTGGAGGTTTCCGTAGTTATTTACAACGTTTTGTTACATTACGATAACACACCCGTGCGACATAGTGCATTTTATCATATCTCCAAAATGGCCATTTTTTCTGATAAAAATTCGTGATATTTTTCTTATAAATACTGCAAACATAGGTTGTGGGTGCTCGTTAGAACCGCCTCAATGAGGCGGTTCTAACGAGTACCCACAACCTATGTCTTGGAGCAAAACTGAGAAAAATAATGTTTACCCCCGTAAACCCCAGTTTTCTCTATATAAAGTGGGGTATAGTGGGGTCTTCATTTCACGGACTTGTTCACGTAATGATAGCTGAATTAAATATTGAGGTGATAAATGACGTCTCTCCTATCTATAGAACTAGCTTTTTCAGATGAAAATGTTATATATTTTCTTATTTCTAGTGAAAATATAGATTGTGCGTACTTATTAGAACCGCGTCGTTCAGGTGGTTCTAAATAGTCTTACAATGTATGCTGTTGAGCAAAATTAAAGAAACATAACGAAAACTCCCGTAAACCCCACCTTTCTCTATATATACTGGGGTTTAGAGGGGTGTTCATTAGACGTACTTGGTATCCTGATGCAATCTTTTGAACTCAGCGTACTCGTATATACACTGATGTTATAAACATGGAGACTCAGATTACGAAAGAAAATTATACCCGACATCTAAATATTCCAGGCAAGCATATTCAGCAAGATTGTAAAACTTTTTCGCACCCATAGCTACGTTTATATGTTGGAAGGGTATTTAATAAGGGAGAATCAAGAAACCAAAAGCTACATCGTGCAGGGCGCCCGAAATGTCAGCATCAAGTCCGTGTAATGAACATCCCTCTACACTCCGCTTTATATAGAGAAAACTTGGGTTTACAGGGGTATACATTATTTTGTTTATTTCTGCCCTAAGACATAGACTATGGGTTATCGTTAGGCGGTTCTAACGGGTTCAAACCAGCACCTGCAGCCGTTGTTTGGAATAAAAATAAGAAAAAAATCACAACTTTTCGTTAGAAAAAAAGTCCGTTTTTGAGATAGGAAAAAATGCACTACGCCTTACGGATGTTTATCGTAATGTAACAAAAATGCTGCTGTAGCAGCTATGGTAGCAGAGTACTTAATATATACAGTCGTCAATGGCTGTATCATCTGAGTAACCACTTCAAATAACTCTTACTCCAGCTTTTGAACAAAGAGCAAAATGCCAAACGGCGCAATGTTGCAAAAGCTTCTAAAACTACAAAATACCGATAAATGAATATTTTAAAATGAACTTTTCACAGGGAGCGAGACATGTTTTAAGAGCCTTAGGGTAATGACTGAGGAAAGTAAAAGTAGGACCTGTTATAGCCGAACAAATTCAATGTTGCAAGCGTTTCTTCTATTCCACATGGCCTATTGTGCACCCTGCAGATCTATTGCTGAAAGTTTTACGGAGACAAGTTATAGGATCAATTAGAAAACAAAACAGAAACCTGAATGGTCTTATTTGTGACAATGCATCTGCACACAGGAGAAATATTTTAAGCAATATTTACGGGACGAGCTCCTCAAGTAATAGCCACAACCTGTACTCTGTTCTTTTCTGTTTGTTGCAAAAATGCTGAATGAGTTCTGGAGCGCTGTATTAGTGTCTGTGCAATATAGATGTACTTGCCTATACTTCTTGGGTTTTAGATCATGGATAATCTGAACGTTAAAGAGCATTTTATTAAGGGTACATGATTTGAGGGAAATAGAAATATGCTCCAATATTTTTCTATACATGTATTTTATATGGATATCATCAAATGGTAAAACAGAAACATACATCATCAAGTAAAGGTACTTGTTTTCCAATTTTCTAGATGACACAGTGTACTACGGTATGTAAAGTTTGAGTTTATTTTTCTTTTTTGTCAGTTATATCTCAAACTCTTGTTATCCAGTTGTGATTTTGATATATGGCACATTAGTAACTTCTTAAATGCGATAATTTTGTAATGATCCTTACTGCATAGAAAAGCCAGTTTCATCTCATTAAAATGTTGTCTACCAATAAAAAGGTCTGTACGTATATACAGGTGATGTGTTGATCAACCATTTCCAAGATGCAATCCCCCAAAGCAAAAGAAATACCACAATTCTTCCTCGTCTGAAAAGCAATTTTGTGTTTTGTCACTTGCAGAAGCACGTTTCAGATTTGTGCAGCCATCAGAAGCGATTTTGTACTTTAAAAATAGAAGTGAAGGCAATGATCAGGAATCGATACAAGTAACCCACAGCTCCCATCAGAGACACCAAAGGGAAAGAAACACAAACATGAAACAACTAGACCCTAATGGAAACAACAATAGCGGAAAGCCAAAAGGACCGTTACTTTCCAACAAAATGGCCAGTTGGCTATCCAAAAACAAAATAATATAAGCGATACACACACTCAAAGACAAACCGTAACAAAAATAAACCGCGACAGAAGAACCGTCTTGGAACGGTCAGTGAAACGAATTCCACTGGGGGGCTTAAGTCGATTTTACGTGGTCACAATCCTCGCCCTTATTCCCGCCGCGATTTAGACAAATAATTTGTTCAGTCTGCAAGAAAGCCTCCTAACTCATCCGTGCAACATCTCCGTGAACACAAAAATCAAACAACCACAGAGATGGAACAACGATGAGAGGACTCTACAGCAAGAAACCACTGAAATGCTGGAGCAAAAGAAGACCAACAGTTAGACTTCGATGGGTCCGACCAGAGACAGAGCATCAGGCACCAACTAAAATTACATAAAATCAGATACCCTTTAATTCTCAGTAAAGTAGAAGTAAAACAAAGATCAGGAATCGATACAATTAACTTAATCCACCCACCAAAGACACCAATGGGAAAGAAATACAAACATTAAGCGACCAGACCATAATGGAAACCTAAACAAAGGAAGGCCACAAGGACAGTTACTTTCCCACAAAATGGCCATATGGCCATCCAAAATTAAAAGACACAAGTGATACACACAGTAAGTAACAAACAACAACATAAATAAATCGCCACAGAAGAACCGCCTTGGAACGGTCAGTGGACAGATTTCCACTGGGGGCTTAAATCGATTTTACGTGGCCACAATCCTCGCCCTTACTTCCGTCGCGATTTAGACAAATAATTTGTTCAGTCCGCATGAAGGCCTCCTTACTCATCAGTGCAACATCTCCGTGAACACAAAAAATCAAAGAACCACAGAGGTGAGACAACGGTGAGGACTCGACAGCAAGAAACCACTGAAATGCTGGAGCAAAAGAAAACCAAAAGTTAGACTCCGATGGGCCCGACCAGAGACAGAGCATCAGGCACCAACCAACATTACCAAGAATTAGATCTCTCTAATTCTCAATAAGCCTTTACGTTGGAGCCGTCATAGAATCTGAGGCCTGACCCACCGGCGTGCAATTAAAGAGGGAAGCAAAGTTGCCAACCGTGATTGGGTTAACTACCATGTCGTATAACACCCATGTGGTACCCAATCTTTTTATATCGAAGAACGATTTTACGAAATTGGGTGCTGAAGTCATTGCGGTTATATATTTTTCTGAATTTATATACTAAGTCACCATAGAATTCGGTCTTAACGCTGGAACTGTCATTGCATCTGAGGCCTGATCCACTGTTAAACGCTGTTTCAAGGCAAATAGAGGAATTTTATTAGTTTACAGCAATATTTCCTTATACACTGACCGGTGTGGACGCGGAGAAAATAGAATCATATTGCATTTCTTTTGTGTCCTGTATAGTATATATCATGACAGTGTGAAAACCTAAACTTGTTTATTGATTAAAAACCTTTCAAACATGTAACTCGTGAGATTCTATCTACATTCTATTTTGTTAAGCTTCAATCAAAATAAACAAAAAATCTCATACAGCATAATGGTATTGGTTAATTGTAAGATGTTAGCTTGTAATGGGGAGCATAAGGTTTGGAATTCGACTTTTGCCGTAAATGTACAGTGTAGTAGTAAAGTATAGTGGTTGTGCGAAATTCATATACCGAACTTTTCGTATCGAGTGCCCACGCTTTATATTTCAGAACAGAACAAACCCATGGCATGTTTTCACAGAAATATAATTTTATTCATTTTCCGCTTGAAAAATAACATTTTGATTTTGAGGATTCCACAAAAACAGCCATCGTTACGGGACAAAAACATTTGCATTTAAGCACGTTTAAATGATCATGGCATTCCCACAGATCAGATCACTTCACAGTTGAATGAGTGTATCTTTTGGTGTATTTTGTGTAAAACTTACCTTTTAGTCAGACCTTTCAACCAACTGTCCTAGATCTCAGATGACTGTACAATCACAATATATGTAATTGCACACTTATTTTTTCTTGTAGTGACATTTTAAACGCAGGAGTATGTTATAAAACCATGGCATGTTTTCACCGAAATATAATTTATATTCATTTTCCGCTTGACAAATAACGTTTTAATTCGGAGGATTCCACAAAAAAAGATTCATCGTTACGGGACAAAAATATTTGTATTTCAGCACGTTTAAATGATCATGGCATTCCCATAGATCAGTAGAAACCTGACAACAAACGAACGTGTTTCTAATAGATAACAATAAATGAATCGATGGATGTGAATGTTTTATAACCATAAATAAATAAACACCACAGTTACATACCGTGTCAGCCTTATTTAATCAGATAAAAGTGCAACCATCACTTTACAGAATAACAGGTCGAATACAATCCCAATACCTCTATACTTCCGGTCCTACACTGTGGATGTTTTTATTGTTTTTTTTTAATGTCTGAAATGTCATGAGGATCTTACACGAGTGGTCATTTCATGTGAAATGTATGAAACGAGTTCATAAATTTCATATTAATGGACCATGAGTGTAAGATTCTATTAACCATGTATCGATTTAAGACGTTCAACATAAAGAGTTGTTGCGGGCGGCGTCATGACGTTTTGCGACAGTAACAAGGTGTTATTTCACGTGCGGGCATAAGATTTAATCACATGACGTTATCCATTAAATTACACCGACGTTATATGTCAAAATCATGTGTTTTTTTATATATTAAACACAGAGGGGTATACATTATTTTTAATATTTTATGCACCAAGACACGGGTTGTTGGTACTCGTAAGAACCGCCTAGATGAGGCGGTTCTAACGAGCACTCACAACCTACGTTTGGAGTATGAATAAGGAAAAATATGACAAATATATGTCAGAACAGTAAAGACTTGAAGATATGAAAGAAAACACCCTGTCACACGTGTGTGGTATCGTAATGTATATACTAGGGACAAAAAATAAGGGAACCCCCAAATTCAAATAGAAAAAAGCGAAACTTCAATGTCACAGGGAAGGTTTATATGCAAAGGGGATCAGTATCTGGTCCATGCACCACGAGCATTGATGCATGCACGACACCTTCTGGGCATGCTAGAGATTGTGCGACGGATTATCTCCCTTGGTATCCGTCGCCATTTTTCTTGCAATGCTCGGCCAAGCTGTTGCAGATTGTTACAACGCTGCGGTCTGTTGCACACGCGGCGATACAAGACATCCCAAATGTGCTCAATCGGCGGCATATCGGGGATTTGGGTGGCCAGGGCAGTGTCCTTACACCTTGTTTTCTCAGAAATTCGACGGCAACACGGGCTCGATGTGGGCATGCGCTGTCGTCTTGGAATTTGGTTTACGTAACGCTGGCCAGTCAAGTTACTATGATCGTGCAAGGTAACTTGACTGGTCAGCGTTACGTAGACCAAATTTTACGCCCAGTGGTTGTCTCATTCGCCCGGCGCATTGGTGGGAACTTCGAGTTCCAAGACGACAACGCACGCCCACATCGAGCCCGTGTTGCCGTCGAATGTCTGAGACTACAAGGTGTAAGGACACTGCTCTGGCCAGCCAAATCCCCCGATAAGTCGCCGATTGAGCACATTTCGGATGCCTTGGGTCGCCGCGTGTGCAACAGACAGCAGCGTTGTAACAATCTGCAACAGCTTGGCCGAGCGGCGACGGATACCAAGGGAGATAATCCGTCGCACAATCGCTAGCATGCCCAGAAGGTGTCGTGCATGCATCAATGCTTGTGGTGCATGGACCAGATACTGATCCCCTTTGCATATAAACCTTCCTTGTGACATTGATGTTTCGCTTCTTTCTATTTGAATTTGGGGGTTCCCTTATTTTTTGCCCCTAGTGTATTTCGTGCAGGCTAATCAGAGGTTTGGCCATGCGCTTTATAGATGACCGATTACCCAAAGCACGCAGACCGGAAACGGTGAGTACGGTAGCTAATGTTTATCTTTAGGTTCGCTGAGTGCACATCACGTTACTAAACACCCCTCTACACTACTTTATAAAGAGAAATGGTTTGTCTTTGAGTGTGTGTATCGCGTATGTCTTGGCTTTCCGCTATTAATGTTTCCATTAGGGTCTGGTCATTTAATGTTGGTGTTTCCTTCCCTTTGGTGTCACTGGTTTGTCTTTGAGTATGTATGTGTATCGATTTTGGATAGCCAATTGGCCATTCTGTGGGAAAGTAACTGTCCTTTTGGCTTTCCGCTATTGATGTTTCCATTAGGGTCTAGTTTACGTATGTGTTTCTTTCCCTTTGGTGTCTCTGGTGGGAGGTGTGGGTTAATTGTTTCGATTCTTGATCATTTCCTTGACTTCAATTTTACAGGGGTATACATTATTTTCCTTCTTTTTGCTCCAAAACATAGACTGTGGGTACTCGTTAGAACCGTCTCTTTGAGGCGGCTCTAACGAGTACACACAATCTATGTTTGGAGAAGAAATAAGTAAAACATATCAACAATTTTTATCAGGAAAATAGCCCGTTTTGGAGATATGAAAGACTGCACTATGTCACGCGGAAGAGTTATCGTAGTGTATGCACGAAAGCATCTTTTTGCTTTTTGTGGTCCAGATGATAATGCTTCTTTATGCAATGCGTTAACCTATTTTATACCGAAACCCAAAACGGATCATAGGCAAACAGTGTAGGCTCAGATTTGACACCCCAAAAGCGCCATCTGACCAGGCTCCCCACGGTATACAGAAAATGCAACCATTTTCTGAATACAAAATTCTAAAAAATAACGTGACTTGACACCCCTAGATTTCGAAATGGGCTCTTGCTGTGTATGAGGCGGAAGATTCCATTCAGTACAGAATGGGTTAAATTATTGTCAAGCCTCTGACAGTGTGATCAGCTACAGGAATAAATGACAGCAAGGGCGGCGATAATGCAAAGCCTGTAATACCCTCACAGAAGAAAAATGATAACTTTAGACAGCAAGAATATTGGAATACAGCACTAAATCGATAGCGGTTGCATTCTATCTAATAAATGTATCAGCACGCACGTTTGAGATGTGATTGAATGCCGTATCACAGACTCAACAAATACATTTTAGCAAGATAAACTTTCAAATTGGAACAGGAAACATAAAATGTATATACAGTAAAATTCATACGTGTATATTAAAAGTAGAAGCAAAACAAAGATCAGGAATCGATGCAATTAACTTACTCCACCCTTCAAAGACACAAAAGGGGAAAAAACACAAACATGAAGCGACCAGACCATAATGGAAACCTAAACAAAGGATGGCCATAAGGACAGTTACTTTCCCACAAAATGGCCAAATGGCCATCCAAAATAAAAGACACAAGTGATACACACAGTAAGTAACAAACAACAACATAAATAAACGGCCACAGAAGAACCGCCTTGGAACGGTCAGTGGAAAGAATTCCACTACCTTTGGGACTGTTTAAAAGTGGTCTTAAGACCACTTTGGATCAGTTCCAAAGGTGGTCCCTGATCAGAGAATACTTTGTGCAGAAAAACAAAGAATGAATACCGATGCCTCTCAAAATAAGCTTTTCAAAACAGAATTAAGAATTAGTCTTATTTTAGGTGGTCTTAATAGCGGAATTTCACTGTAAAATTTTCTGTGCCGCGTCAGATCATACAAAGTAGAAGTAAAACAAAGATCAGGAATGGATACAATTAACTTACTCCACCCATAAAAGACACCAAAGGGAAAGAAATACAAACATGAAGCGACCAGACCATAATGGAAACCTAAACAAAGGAAGGCCATAAGGACAGTTACTTTCCCACAAAATGGCCATATGGCCATCCAAAACCAAAAGACACAAGTGATACACACAGTAAGTAACAAACAACAACATAAATAAATCGCCACAGAAGAGCCGCCTTGGAACGGTCAGTGGAAGATTTCCACTGGGGGGGCTTAAATCGATTTTACGTGGCCACAATCCTCGCCCTTACTTCCGTCGCGATTTAGACAAAACCGTAATATACAGTCGAACTTCGATAAGTCGAACATATCCTGGACCACGAAATTTTGTTCGAGATAGGGGTAGTACGAACTACCGAGGGTTACTCATACTGCCAGGACATGAGACATAATGGGGATTACCTTTGGATATATATTCGACTTGTTATAAAATAAAGGTATGTTGTGTGTACTCATTAGAATCGCCTCAATGAGGCGATTCTAATGAGTACACGCAACACACTTTCTAAGTTACAATGAAACAAACCCTCCATAAATTAACCTAAACACATGGATATCTGGCGCTTGAGAACAATTCTCTGGGGATCCAAGAGTGAGTTCGAATTAGCCATAGTAAACGAATTATCCCTATTCGAGTTGCCGAAGTTTCACTGTATCTGCGTATTGCATAGGTATTTCTCTCGACCTCAAGGTTTTACTATAATTCTCTCATTTTTTCTCTTGGGAGCGTTAAGTCGATTTTATCACACTTTGATGAATTAAACAATTTAATCGGTAATTGCTTTGGTCATTAATTATTTACGGCTAGAAAAGAAGATTTATGGGGTTCTAGAACATTTTACCTTTTGAAATAATGGATCATTCAAATGTAATTATTTGGATGTTAAAGAGCGAACTAATATCTTCATTCACAGTAATTTTTACATTCTCAACGTATCTCTTGCTGGGTAAAAAATGTTGCCAAAGGAGACAATTTGCATGGGATGTTAATTCCTGTTTTCTGGGAGAAACAGAAAACTATTTCAAAATGTTATCTGCTGCGAAAAAAATACCAAGCATGCACAACGTTAATGGCTGGTACTGGAGCTTAATGTAATGGAAACCCAGGTTTTACCCAAACTTTTATTTAAAGCAACAGAAGAGACAGGATGACCCTTGATTGGTCACCTTTGGTCAAGATGCGTCATAATCGTGAAAGGTATTTGGGTCACTGACTAAAATGAGACTTCTTCATGCGGACTAAACAAAATTAGTGTATACCGCGACAGAGGTAAGGGCGAGGAGTATGGCCATGTAAAATCGATTTAAGCCCCCCCCCCCCCCCCCCCCCAGAGGAATTCTTTCCACTGACCGTTCCAAGGCGGTTCTTCTGTGGCGGTTTATTTATGTTGTTGTTTTTTACTACTTACTGTGTGTATCACTTGTGTCTTTTTATTTTGGATGGCCATTTGGCCATTTTGTGGGAAAGTAACTGTCCTTATGGCCATCCTTCGCTTAGGTTTCCAATATGGTCTGGCCGCTTCATGTTTGTATTTCTTTCCCTTTGGTGTCTTTGATGGGTGGAGTACGTTAATTGTATCGATTCCTGATCTTTGTTTTACTTCTACACTTCTATTTTACCTATCTCTGAAGCAGAATTAGTTTGGCTGTTTTGATAAAATGTCATCCGGCAGCATTACTATGATGGCTGAATGGAATTGACCCAAGGGTTTAGGTGGAGTTTTCATTTAAAGTTGTTTTATTTTTTTTCTTTTGCTCAGATTATCACATTGTTGATGAGTGAAACCCTTATAGCACATTCAAATGATTATTCCCGTGATTATAACTCTGAATAAAATAAACACCAGCAGAATAGAAGTAAAGGCAATGATCATGAATTCGATAAATTAACCCACAGCTCCCATCAGAGACACCAAACGGATATAAACCCAAACATGAAATAACTAGACCCTAATGGAAACACCAATAGCGGAAAGACAAAAAAAATATTCATTTCCCACAAACTGGCAAATTGGCTATCCAAAACAAAACATATAAGCGATGCACACACTCAAAGACAAACCATAACAAAAATAAACCGCGACAGAAGAACCGTCTTGGAACGGTCAGTCATGAATTCCACTGGAGGTGGGGGGATAGCTTAAATCGATTTTACGCGGCCGCAATCCTCGCCCTTACGCGATTTATTGACCATGTCTCAGCATTGCACTGAGACCTGAATGAATTTGGTCAAAGGGCATAGATGTTGTTGTCTTTTTGCTTTAGCGGTCATATTTACTATATTCCATAAGTTCCACTGATCAACAGATTTAGTCACCACAGGTGCCTTATGTAACATAGTTACGTGGGCGTGTGATCTTAATGATCCAAATAGTGTTGATGGATTGTAAAAGATGCACTTTTTGTTACTAAGGCATGTTGTTTGTTTGTTTGTTTGTTTGTTTGAATTGAGGTTTAACGTCCCCGTCAACACTGTAAAGGTCATTTTGAAGACGTTGCTTCCAATTTTGTGGGACTTTTACCCGACATTGAGATGAAATGACATCTCAAGCCATGTCGCCCAATGAAACCAATAGGGTTTATTAGCATGGACGGTCCGCCTCGCACCGGGGTTCCTGGACAGGCTTAGATCCTCTAAGCGGTTTACCAGTACTAGTGTGCGGGCCGGATTCAGCTCTGCGTGGAAGCATCATGCAGCCCATATATTTCTTCAAGCCCTAATGGGCGGGGCGACACTAAGGCATGTTACATGAATAGTTGAAACACCGTTGACGAGTAGTTAGAACTTCATATGGCCAATATGCTGTTGAATTGGTAATAAATGTATTTGGGATTATGTTGATTGGGCTATGAAACATTATAAGCTTTTACAGTTAGAACATTGTAACGTTTTACCTTTCATATATTTTAATTCATTCTTTCTATAAAATAGCAATTTGCACCTGATAGCCATAAATGTACATAGAGATTGTTTATTTGGAGCATATTCAAATCCGCTGATGTCCTCTCAGTTATGCATTACGTAGTTAAAATGGCCTGTTATTCAAATACTTTGGCGGGAGAAAAACAAGTGCAGTTAACATAAATATGTTTTAGGTTTTAGAAAGGGTTATCCTTTGGAAGCAAGGAATACACCACAGAACTGGAAAATATGAAGTGTACATGTTTTCTACAATACATCTACAAAACGTCAATCATAGGGGTGCATGTTTCCGTTTATGCCAATCATGTGGTCAATATTAGCCATTGTTTAAGTGCATAGTACCTTGCAGGTGGGGTCCAGGTGGTTACCAGATGTTGAGATACTTTAAACATTTTAGTAAATGGCATTTGGTATAAACAGAAACTGTGTTAACGTGAGAAGAAAAGCCTGTGGAAAGCTCTTAAACGTATAAAACATCCAGTTTGATCATGTCAAGTCAGGTTTTCAGTTATGAAGCAGCCGTGTTCAGTGTGCATATCGGGCTAGATCTAGTCCTGAACACTTCCTGTCTCAAAGCTATCGATTTTCGATATGTTATAATATGTAACATTGAAACAAATAATTAATAGACCAGTTTAACTTGGCCAGAAAATAAAAAGAAAAACTGAGAAGTTTTTGACTTTAATTATTTGCGAAGTACTAACTTTCATTATGTAAAACTATACTATCATGGTTAAATCCCACTTTATGGCGTGGCTTACGTCATACTTATACTGAAAATGAGCTGCGCATGTCAAACTCTACAAAAAGACATGTGTGACCAGCGAAGACTCCAATCACAATTACATTACATCTTCCATCAAAACGCTAAAGGGAAAGAAACACAAACATAAAGCAATGGTATTATCAATAAAACCGTGCATGTTCTTTCAAGGGTATTATTTTTATTTTTTTTATTATTATTATTATTATTAATAAATGTCGGGTTTCGAGCAAATGTATCTCTTCCTAGGTGAAAAATGAAGCCATTACGAAAACACGCCTATTCAAATATACTGGCAAGTTCAGGGGAGGGATTCATTTAAACTTTGCTCGTGACCCAATGTTGCAAATACACAAATTGCAGCAGCGTATTTTTCATCTGTTATTTGACGAAACATTCTGGTTTGAGGGCTGAAGGTAGTTGTGTTTATAATCCAAACTCATAAATCAGTAAACGAATGATAAATCAGAATATTCAGACCAACTGACCTTGACCCCAGAATGAAGGGTGTAATCAGGCCTCAGCGGAAAGTAAGCATTAACTGGTAAGCAAACTTTGCCCTACATGCCTATCGACCTGATAGAAGAGACGTGTGTCCTTGATTTTGGAAGTCTACTTAAGGTTCGTCATTTGCAAAACATCAGAAACAATTCTGGAAATTATCACATTGCAGGGAGTGACCAGATATTGATGTCTCCCACAGAACTTCTTAAGTGTTGCTACCAGTTTTCCTTTCCTTTCGTTTTTTTTTTTTTTTTTTTGTTTTGTTTTTTTTTGTCTTCTTCTTTTTTGTTATTGTTGTTTTATACCACTGGCTCATAAACGTTGTAGCGAGTACTTACACACGCACCGTGAAGCCCTGATAATTTGAACATTCTCTGGCATAATAGATTAACTGGAAAACATAAACGCCGTATGCTGGTGCAGAAAGGATGTTACTGCTCAAAAATGGAAAGTTAACCATGTGAAAAATGAAGTTTGTCGTATAGCATAGTAGCAAGCTTTCCATCGTCTATGTAGAGATAGCAAGCTTTCCATCGTCTATGTAGAGATAACAATCCAAGTACGAGAAGAAGGATTCAGTCCCCGTTGTTTCCTTTATTCCAAGTTCACGTGGATAGATAAATTCTAAATACTCTTCAAAGTTTGTGTTTTTCAGTGACAATACATCGTCTATATATCTGTAGGTGAAATTGAATAGTTTTGCAAGATGTTTCTTGTCTGCTTTGAGAGACTTTGAGACCCATCGGGTCCACACTAGCAAAGCCCAAATGCAATGGGGCCATTTATTGATATAGATTTGTGTAGCTAAAAACCTAAAAGGCCCTATATCTCAGAAACTTTACAGATCCCTATCCCTAAATCATACAGATTCTTATTCCTTATGGTAAGACATCCAATCAGACCAATCCGGAGTAGGAGGAGGAGTCTTTAGAATCATGATACACCCCTTCACTTAATAAAGACCAAATATCTCGGAAACCGTTCAGATACACACCCTTAAACCATATGATCTAACACATTCAATGATACCGACCTGCGATACACTGGGACTATGCGTCACCCCCTCCATTCCATATAATGCTTTATATCTCAGAAACCGTTCAGTACCCAATCTCTAAACCAAATATATTGTTGTTCATTATGATAACACGCATTCATTTACACAGACTTTCGGTTCCAAATGGATATGCCCAACCCTATTCACCTCATGAAAAGCTCTTTATCTCATATACCGCCCAGAGCCCCACCCCCGAACAGTATATATGTCTGTCCTTCATGATAGGCGCATGCATTTGAAAAGGGGAGATATTAAGTTTAATTTGGAGTTGCATCGCCTTCATGGGAAGCATGCACTATCAGTTTAGTAGTCAAATCTGTGAATTGTTTAATTGTTTAATTTAGGTATACACTTAACGACCCTGTCAACACAATTTAGTCCATTTTGGAGACGTCCTTTCCAGTTTTGTGGGACTTGTATCCTACATTGAGATGAATGACATCTCAAGATTTTCCACCCAATGGAAACCTAAAGCGTTATGGGCATGGACGGTCCGACTCGCATCACTTTGCCTGGCCTAGATAGGGGGTACAACATAAATGTTATACGACAGAATGCATGTATGGTAGTTAATCCAATCACGGTTGACAACTTCGCTTCCCTCTTTAATTGCACGCTAGTGGGTCAGGCCTCAGATTCTATAACGGCTTAATGAGAATTAGAGAGTATCAATTTTAAGTAATGTTGGTTGGTGCCTGATGCTCTGTCTCTGGTCGGGCCCATCGGAGTCTAACTGTTGGTCTTCTTTTGCTCCAGTGGTTTCTTGCTGTCGAGTCTTCATCGTTGTTTCATCTATGTGGTTGTTTGATTTTTGTGTTCACGGAGATGTTGCACTGCTTCATGCGGGCTGAACAAATTGCACGACCCGCAGAAAAAGCGACCGACTGAAGTCGGTTGATTTCTAAGAGTGCCCTAAAATCACCGTGTCATTCTGTCAGTCTGTCAGTCGTCCGTCCGTAACCCGTTTGTGAAAATTGGTGATAGTGACTTAACCGCTTGGAATATTTAAACAATTTTTGGCATACTGATAGATATCAATGAGATCTAACCAATGAACTTGCGAAATATTACATTCCATTTAGTATAGCCTCGCTGAGTCGAAAAATGTGAAAATTTTCGAACTGCTTCTCCTCGGAAACCGTTGGGCCGATTGAAGTCAAATTTCATATGGAGCCTCTATGGGATGGGGGAAACCAAAATTTGCTCATGGGGTCCAGGTCACATGACCAAAATGGCCACCAAGCCATATATGGCCTGTCTGTCCGTCCGTCCGTAACCCGTTTGTGAAAATTGGTGATAGTGACTTAACCGCTTGGAATATTTAAACAATTTTTTGGCATACTGATAGATATCAATGAGATCTAACCAATGAACTTGTGAAATATTACATTCCATTTAGTATAGCCTCGCCGAGGCGAAAAATTTGAAAATTTTCGAACTGCTTCTCCTCGGAAACCGTTGGGCCGATTGAAGTCAAATTTCATATGGAGCCTCTATGGGATGGGGGAAACCAAAATTTGCTCATGGGTCCAGGTCACATGACCAAAATGGCTGCCAAGCCATATATGGTAAAAACCCTTCAAAAATAGTCTTCTTCAGAACCACTGGGCAGATTTCCACGAAACTTGATAAATAGCATCTGGGATGGAGGCCCTTCATAAATTGCTAAAATGGTGACCCTGGGTTGACCTTGACCTTCTTTGTGCCTAGGTCAAACTTCGACACATATGCTTTTGTATTGGAAAAGTGAGAATACATTTTATCCTGCAAACGATTCAGAATACAGTACTAAAGTATAAGATATATTTTTGCTCCTTACGATAAGGCGCATTTATTGGGGGAACCGTTTTAGGTCCAGGTCACATGACCAAAATGGCCACCATACCCATATATGGTAACACTCATAAAGCTAAAAGCATCCGGCGGGTCGTGCACTTCAGCTGAAGCACTGGTTATTTGTCTAAATCGCGACGGAAATAAGGGCAAGGATTGTGGCCACGTAAAATCGATTTCAGTCGATCTAAAATCGATCTATCGATCTTGTACTAGATAACGGAAATGACCACTGATTTTATTCCACAGTGGAATTCGTTTCACTAACCGTTCCAATGCGGTTCTTCTGTCGCGGTTTATTTTTGTTATGGTTTGTCTTGGAGTGTGTGTATCGCTTATATTATTTTGTTTTTGGATAGCCAATTGGCCATTTTGTGGGCAAGTCATTGTCCTTTTGGCGTTCCGCTATTATTGATGTTACAGTAGGGTCTAGTTGTTTCATGTTTGTACTTCTTTCCCTTTGGTGTCTCTGATAGGAGCTGTTGGTTAACTGTATCGATTACTGATCGTTGCCTTTACATCTATTTTGACCTTCTATGCGGTTTACCAGTACTCATGTGCGATTGGTTTCAGCTTTGCGTGGAAGCACCATCCAGCCAAATCTATTTCTCCTAGTCCCGATGGGCGGGGGCCTCTGTGAATTGTTAAAAACTTATGTTTCTAAGGTGAGCGTCTTGTTTGCTGATGGAGGGGTGGGATTAGAATATATTAACTGCAGCAAACTGAAATGAATCTACAGCTGCTGGGTTGACTGGATAGGAATGAAGCAGATACCATACAGTGTTAAACCCACGTTGAATAAACGTTGAAACAACGTTTACAACCATTTGTGTCTGCTGGGCTGATGGTGACGGAGCTGTGACATAAGACTTGCTAGCGTGTTCGGCGTATAATATTTTTACAATATATGTTGACAAATTTGTCTAATGTACATGTATTATGGTTCTCATCGTTGTATTTGAAAAGAACCGATGTCTGCTTGACTTGCATAGGCTTGAAGATCATACTATTCTGCCTATTTATTTTAAAATTTTGCTGTCAATGGAATGTTTGAAATATTTTAGAATAAGACAATCCGCTATAGGAAGCTAGTTAATTTGCTCCTTCGATACACACTGACATAGCTCTTGTATGCAAATATAGAAGGAAATGATTATCAGTAGAAATTCAAACGCGGATAACAATAGTTTATGTACATAATGAAGAAGTAATTTGGAGATATTTCTATCTGAAGGACCTACACTATAAGGACTATGTTCAGCTTGTGGCCACTTTTCATTGTCGACTTGTCTTTCCAGCCATTTGTAGTTAGTATTAGACCTGGTGCATAATTTGCCAGACCAAATGACGTTTGTGTGCTTTTTGTTTAATTTAACGTCCCCGTCTACAACATTTAGGTCAGTTTGTAAACGTTGATTCCAGTTTTGTGAGACTTTTATCCGACATTGAGATGAAATGACATCTCAAGCCCTTCCGCCCTATGAAACCAGAAGGCGTATATGCATTGGACGGTCTGACTCACACCACTTTTCCTGGGCAGGTTTAGTCCTTCTTACCAGAACCAGGTTTACCAGTACTCATGTGTGGTCAGTTTTAGCTCGGCGTGGAAGTACCATGCAGACCAATCCATTTCTCCAAGCCCCGGTGGGCGGGGGCGGGACGTTTGTATGTAATCATCACGAAAATACGCCTGTATAACTCTAACCCCATTGAGCTCTTACCCCACTGAGGGGTAAATCTTATTTTTCTTATTTCTGCTCTAAAATAGAGATTGTTGGTACTCGTTAGAGCCGCGGCGGTTCAAAGATTCAAACATGTGCAAACAATCTATATTTTGAGCAGAAATAAGAAAAAACTCACAATGTTTCATCTTTTCGTTCTTTTCGGCAGTAAAATTTACAATCCTTTTTGTATACGCATATCTTTGTATGTAATGAAGCTCTGATGTCAGTAGACATTTTATTGTTATGGCTAGCAATTATGAGTACAGCTGGTGATAAAGCAAACCTAGCAGTGGAGAGAAGCTGACAGTAAAATCAAGCTGGAACAAATCCGATCGATTCTTGTCCTATATAATGGAAATGACCACTGATTTTATGACATCTATTACGACTCAACTTTATTGCAATGACCAAGGCTAAACAACATGTCATGGGAAGGGATCCAGAGAAAACTAGACATTGCGGGTAGGCAATTGCAAGAGCGCAATTGCACGAGCTCCACAATTTATGTCATATGCAGAAATAAGAAGAAGGATTTTTATATAACAAATTTTGATCAGAAATAAACGATATCTCAGAGCTACGAAATTGTCTTGTGTCATATGAATGTGTTTTTCTAGAAAATGTAGTAGAACGAAATTCCTATCTCAGTTAATCCACTGGCCTTTATCAACTTAAGGTTCCACAAAGGCAATAACAATCATCGCATTCACTTCTATATTATATACTTTATCTGACATTCCAGTTTTATGCTTAATCAAAGCATGTTGTTATCTTCGTTTTACAAAGCTGTTTGTGTCGTACATCGTAATATATAGCGATAAGAAAGATCCATTCGTCTGACAGTTATTGAAAGAAAAAAATCAGATTCAGCCCCGCTTGTTCAAAATAGAAGTGAAGGAAATGATCAGAAATCGATACAATTAACCCACAGCTCCCATCAGAGACACCAAAGGGAAAGAAACACAAACATGAAACAACAGACCCTAATGGAAACATCAATAGCGGAAAGCCAAAAGGACAGTCACTTTCCAACAAAATGGCCAACTGACTATCCAAAACAAAATAATATACGCGATATAAACACTCAAAGACAAACCATAACAAAAATAAATCGCGAGACAGAATAACCGCATGGGAATGGTCAGTGAAACAAATCTACTGGGGGGCTTAAATCGCTTTTACGTGGTCACAATCCTCGCCCTTACTTCCGTCGCGACTTAAACAAATAATTTGTTCAGTCCGTATGAAGGCCTCCTAACTCATCAGTGCAACATCTCCGTCAACACAAAAATCAAACAACCAGAGAGATGAAACAACGGTGAGGACTCGACAGCAAGAAACCACTGAAATGCTGGAGCAAAAAAAAGAACAACAATTAGTCTCCGACGGGCGCTAGTCTTTTTGTCTTTTGGTGAAAAAAGGCGCGCGTTAATTTATCGGACCAGACCAATTTCAGCCCGGTTCCCAACATATATTTCGGACATTTATGTCTTTTACCACATTGTGCATGCCCGTTTTCACAAATAAATTCGTCAAATGTGCAATATTTGTCAGTTCACAAAAATCTCACCCAGTGCATCTGAGGCATTACAATCACTTTCCTTGGCGGTGTTTGGAGCATAAATAAGTCGAAAAACACAGACGGACATAGACGTGTTAGCCTCATTAGCTTAACGAACCCGTTAGCGTTTAATATGTTAACTGTTCTGCAATGAAAACAAAAATGAGTAGCGTTTGCATTTGCAAAATTTGCTCACATATTTTAGCAAAAGTATTAGAACAAGATCAAAAGATTAAACGATACATTTACCATTGAAATCGTTAGGTTTGACCATCTGGACGATTTGATTTAACCCATAATCCTGGCCAAGTATACTTTAGTATAAACCATTAACAAACTAGCAAATAGTGTATAAATAGCAATGATCACATGTATCGGGACAGCAAGGATAAAGCAAACAGTGTAGACCCAGATCTGACTGCAGTCTAATCAGGGTCTACACTGTTTGCCTTTCCGTTTGCACCTTTTAGAATCCTTGCAGAATTGTGAAACAAAGTTGTTAAAAGTTTAGGAGAATTACATTAAGTCCTCAAGGTGTCCGAATATTTTAGATTTTTACTATTACTAGCAAGACGACTTGTTATTGGCCACCTCACCTGGATCTGTAAATATTACAAAAGTCCCTGTATCTGTCTACCAGGTTTGAAAGGGATTTGCAAATAAAGTTTATTTCTCTGTCTACGTTTTTGGAAAGGTTTGTAAATGTATGTGTATGGGCTACATGGTTTAACCTAACCCTTCTCTTGCTGCATATTCATTTTAGCCACACCCATCTCTGACTTTGAACCAATCAGATTGCTTGATGTAATTTATTCCTATAAATTCAAAAACTGAACATCAAACAGTGTAGATCCTGATCAGATGGCTTCTTCAGAAGCCATCTGATCTGGATCTACACTGTTTCCAAAGATAGGGGTTGTCGTGAACAGCAAGATAAGGGTTAAACATGTCCTGTAAAAGATTTATCATTTGGAAGCAAAGAATACACAGCAGAACGGAAATGTATGGAGTGTACAAGATTTTTCTTGGCCAGAGTATAGACTGTCCTGTGTTACCCTCAAAATTTTCAAGATTCCACAATGGAAACAATGGTCTGAAAGGACTAAATATAATATATCTTATGATGGAGAGCAGAGAGACTTTTTACGACCGCCACATATTCGCTTAACACCAGCTGTAGTGACGTCATATATGTTCTACAAAAGGGTTATCCTTTGAAAGCAAAGAATACACCGTAGAACTGAAAAGTATGGAGTGTTCAATGGTTTTTGTTCGTGGCCAGACTATCCTGTTTCGGCCATACTGGCCACATCAGTAACCCTCACATACAGTAAAATTCCTATATTAAGACCACCTTTGGGACCATTCAACAGTGGTCTTAAAGACCACTTTTGAAAAGTCCCAAAGGTGTTCTCTTATAAGGAGACACTGGGTGTAGAAAAGACAAAAAAAGAATGACTGAAACCGTCTTAATAAGCTTTTGAAAGCAGATTTAGTCTTAATTTTAGGTGTTCTTAATAGCGGAATTTTACCGTATTTTCTGAAAACGGAACTGAACCGATCTAAGGGTCTGAAAGAGGTAGCAAATGTATCAGTATCGGTCTCTGGGTTTGAAAGGGTTACGTAAGCTGATATCAAGTAGGTGGCTGTCTGGATGCATATCTCTTGCCATTTGCAGTGCCAGGCTGTCTATTGCGATTCTCCAGTGGAGTGGCTGTTTTCTTCATTTGCGAAAAAGACAATCATGAACAAAAACCGAAACGAATACAATATGAGCCGGGGGCACAGCATTTCCTATACCTTACATGTGCGCCCAGCGAAGAATCAGATCAGCCTGTGCATCCATATAGTCTAACCAGAGACTTCTCTTGCTGCATGAAGGAACATTGGGCCCTTAGCTATCCTTAGAGCGCACAACGAAGACTCTGATCAGCCTGCGCGGATGCGCAGGCTGATCTGAGTCTTCATTGGGCGCACGTCTTATTGTAGGTTTTGTCGTGCGCTGACTCATAAATTTTAGAAGTACTGGCAATAAGATGCGGTATGTCAGTCAAGAGATCGATCCTAATAAAGAAGAAAATAAATCTGATTGATTCTTTGACTATAATGGAAATGAACAGTTACAGAGACTGCCAGTCATAACTTGGAGATATGCCACGTGGTATGTCCATACTGTGGAAATTCAAACCATCTAACGCATCATGACCGATGCCATCGCTGCCGGTATGAAAAGCTGTAGCTAAGATTGGATCAGTGTTTCGATGGGAACCGAAATGCGCAACCTTAAGTTTGTCTGATTCAGGAGGATGTGGGTGACCCTTTTTCCATATGCAGTAGATGAGGTTTGTTCTGACAGGCTCAGATTGACTCTAGCCGCGTCATATGTGCATTATCTTATGCGAATATGCAATGAGCGCTTTTTCAAATACGCATGCGCAAACATTGTGTGGGACCACTTTCGGAAGCTATCCTATGTGTGCGCAACTAAAGGCCCTGCATGCGCAGTCTAGTCAGAACTTGGAGTCTTCAGCCTAATAGGTTTGCAGTGGTTGTTTCCAATTATATGGGTGTCAGGTTTGTTTTGTTCCTTCACTGTTTGCCAATTTCCCAAAATATGGGACGCCAGACATAAATGGATTAAACCATTGTTTGGCTTGTTTCCTTAAAATCTTTCCGTGATCTGAGATGTGATAGGACATTGTACTAGAAAAAAGCTGCTAATGAACAGAGATATGAGAGAGATAACGCTTTTACGGAGACATTCAGCAAATTATGTGTATCGTTTTACGTATTGTAGGGCAAAGTGAGGCTAAGTGCTTCTAATATTGACTGCAGAGAAAACCTTACAACCCTTAGACCGATAGAAATTCATAGTATGCAAAGTTCCTTAAAATTTGGACATCTTGAAAACCTAAACTTTTAACAAATTTATTTCACGATCCAGCAAGGAGTCCAAAAAGTGCATGTAGACAGAATGGCGAACAGTGTAGAGCCAGATCAGAATGCTCCTTCAGGAGCATTCTGATCTGGGTCTGCACTGTTTGCTTTGTCATTTTGTCCCATTACTTAGGATCATTACGGTAAACAAAGTATATCAAGATAAGGCGACATTTGATTTGAAGTTTAACGTCCCCGTCAACACTGTATAGGTTATTTTGGAGACGTTGCTTCCAGTTTTGTGGGTCTTTTACCCGACAATGAGATGAAATGACATTTCAAGCCCAGCCGCCCAATGAAAACAATAAGGTTTATAAGCATGTACAGGCCGACTCGCACCGCTTTGCCTGAGCAGGTTTGCATCCTCTAAGCGGTTTACCAGTACTCGTGTGCGGTTCGGTTTCAGCTCCGCGTGGAAGCATCATGCAGCCCATATATTTCTTCAAGCCCCGATGGACGGGGGGGTGAAGAATGAATATTTATTGAAGCATAGTTTTTGCGCAGGTTGACGTTGTTTATGACGCCTGATGTTAACACATTGGGTTAAAAGAGCAAGCAAATCGAGCATTACGTTCAGTTTCACCGACTCCATGAAAAAAATTAATCAAATGTAATTTTCACTATGCATTACCACAAAACGTATGATTGTACTATGGGCTGCACTCTTATTTTCCTTTTTACACTGAAAAATAAAAAAACAAAATCTTGACAAGACTTTCATTTACAACGTTTTCATTACAAGATTAAATACAGAGGACGCTCGTTATAACGACAGTATTTGTTACCTATTATTGTGCCGTTATAAAGAATTTGCCGTTATAAAGAATTTGCCGTTATAAAGAATCCCGGTTAGGAGTATGGTAGGTAATAAAAGGCCTTTTCCCCATTATTACTCCAAGAAACAAATGTTATAGACATTTGTTAGAATCGCCTCGGTGAGGCGATTCTAACAAACGTCTATAACATTTGTTTCTTAATGTTATAGACATTTGTTAGAATCGCCTGGGTGAGGCGATTCTTACAAAAGTCTATAACATTTGTTTCTTGGAGTATTAAGGCGATTCTAACAAATATCTATAACATTTGTTTCTTGGAGTGTTAGGTTACAAGAATCTTTTATGACTATGGACTCGATTTATGCATTTCCAACCCGAGGGAAGCCCACGCCGCTCGGAACCAATGCTGAGCATTTAGCTAAGAATTCATTCCATTGAAATTGCCGTTATAACGAGTTTTGTCATTATAAAGAATGTCGGTATAAAGAGGATTGACTGTATAAACTAATGCTTAATTAAACTCAGGCTTAATATCTTAGAATCCGTTTAGAACTCCACACTTTAACCATTTTTTTTTTATTTTTTTATTTTTTTTTGTTACTAAAATAGTCGCATTCCGTGACACTGGCCGTAGGTCCCTTCCCAAAACGCGCAATCCCTTCCAGTCCATCGATACCTTTATTTCTAAGAAACCGTTCCAACTCCACCCCTAAACCATATACATTGTTTGTTTTTATAAAAAGACGTTGCAAGTGACACCGACCGTTGATCCTTTTGGGTGTGCCGTCCCCACTCCAGTTTATTTAAGGCTTAGTATCTCGGATGCTGATAAAAACCCTATCCCTTGTAAGACGCATTCAGTGACACCAACCGTGGGTCATCCGGGATAAGCCTAAGCTTATGCAGTTCATATAAGGCTTAATATCTAACTTCAAGCGGAACGGGAATCCTCTGCTTTTTGACCGTCAGTCTGGGATCTCTCTATTTTCAATTGCTAAGAAGGTCCTTGCAAGAGTTTCACTTACCTGACTGACAGAACGCCTTGAACAGTCAGGGCTTATACCAGAAAGCCCGTTGGATTCCGGAAGGACGGAGAAACAATTGGTATGTTCCTCACAGCAAGGTAGTGTCAAGAGAAAAGCCAAGATCAGAACGTGGACCTCTACATGGCCTTTCTTGACCTTGTCGACGCATTTGACACAGTCGGTCGTAATTATGGTGAAGTTTGGCTGCCTATCTTTTGAGCAGAAACAAGAAAAATATTACAATTTTCTAAAATAGAAGTGAAGGCAATGACCAGGAGCGATTCTATTAACCCACAGCTCCCATTAGAGACCCCAAAGGGAAAGAAACACAAACATGAAACAACAGACCCTAATGGAAACATCAACAGCGGAAAACCAAAATGACAGTTACTTTCCCACAAAATGTCCAATTGGTTATTCAAAACAAAATATTAGTAAGGATACAAACACTCAAAGACAAACCATAAAATAAATCGCAACAGAAGAACCCCCTTGGAACGGTCAGTGAAACGAATTCCACTGGGGGCCTAAATCGATTTTACGTGGCCACAATCCTCGCCCTTACTTCCGTCGCGATTTAGACATTTTTTTTTCAGTCCGCAGTTTACAATGTATTTGTATAGGCGTGTTTTCGTAATGCAGTGAAGCCGAGCAGAAACGTTCTCAGCGCAAAGCCAGAATTAAGGCAATACGAACTGAAATTTCTTTCTTCTCAATCTGCAGCAGACAGTTTAGAGCTAGAATAGGTCTCATCAGCCATCTTAGAACACACACAGAGAAGCATTTTCTCCCATTTGATTAAGATTGGCTACTGCCAGTCATCATGTAAACGAGCCAATATTATCTTAGAAACCGTATTGAACTCTACACGTAAACCATATATACTGATGTTCCATATGAAACGACGCATTCCGTAACACTAACCCGGGTTCCCTTCGGGTATTAGCCAACCCCTTTCTGCTCATATAAGGCTTAAGTATATATTTTCTTGTCCTTTGGAATCATTGATTCCATTGTGGAATTTGTAAATATACAAGGGTCACTGATGAGGCCGAATTGGCCGAAACTAGCTAGTCTGGCCCAGAAAACCTGTACACTCTATACTTTTCAGTTCTGCGGTGCATTCCTTGCTTCCAAAGGATAACACTTTTCAGGAACATATTTAATATCTCAGTAACCGTTAAAACCCTTCAAACATCACCCCTTATCCATATATCATTACGAAAACACGCCTATACAAATACATTGTAGCCTTAATCGCCGAAAAAATGAAAATTTTAAGATGAAAAATTGGGAGATTTTTCTTGTTTCTGCTCAAAATATAGATTGTGGGTACTCTTTAGCACCGCCTCATCGAGGCGGTGCTAACGAGTACCCACACTCTATATTTTAGAGCAGAAATAAGAAAATAAAGTATACCCCCGTAAACCCCAGATTTACTATATAAAAGTGGGGTTCGAGGGGGGGTCAAAATTATAAAGGTGTGTTTTCGTGATGTATAGTGTTGGTCTTTATGTTAAGACACTCAACGGCACGGACCGGGAGTTCCCCTGGAGTATGTCCCACCCTCTCCAGCTCATATCAGGTTTAGAAAATTGGCCATTTTGTGGGGAATTTAAAGTAACTATCCGTTTGATGTTTCCATTAGGGTCTAGTTATTTCATGTTTGTGTTTCTTTCCCTTTGGTGTCACTAATGGGAACTTTGGGTTAATTACATCGATTCCTGATCATTGCCTTCAGTCCTTTTTTATTCATTATCCCAGCAACCGTTCATACCCTAAATAATATACATGGTTGGTTCTCATAAAAAAGACACATTCAGTGACATCAACCGGGGAAACCTCTTGGTATGTCAAACCTCTTAAGTTCGCATAATGAATATAAAGCTTAATATCCCGGTAACAGTTTAGAACCCAATCATTTAACCCTAAGTATGATAAGACACATTTGGAGAGGCAGACCGTGGGGCCCCAGGGTGTAGTCTTCACTCCCTACAGTTCATATTAGGCTTAATATCTCAGACACGGTTCAGCTATCCGCCCATAAAACATATATATTGTTGTAACTTACAGTAAGAAGCACTTATTGAGACTGATCGGTGATCCCCCGGGCATGCTTTCATCACTCCGGATCGGGTCTTGAAGAAATAGATGGGCTGCATGGTGCTTCCATGCAGAGCTGAAACCGACCCGCACACGAGAACTGGTAAACCGCTTAGAGGATCTAAGCCTGCCAAGGCAAAGCGGTGCGAGTCGGACCGCCCATGCTTATAAACTCTATTGGTTTCACTGGGCGGCAGGGCTCGAGATGTCATTCATCTCAATGTCGGGTAAAAGTCCCACAAAATTGGATGTAAAGTCTTCAAAATGACCTATACCGTGTTTACGGGGACGTTAAACAACAAATTCATCACTCCAGTTCATGCACTATTTGCCTAAGAAGTAATGTTTGAAGACAACGATATTCAGACCATCTTAGTTGAAGTAACTCTAACTTAAGATGGCCCGTTTTAAAATCTGGTCTCAGTACCAACTAAAATAAATGGGTAAAGATTTCGGCTTCTTTAACTATATTATACAAAGAATAAACTTTTTAATCATGACGAACATAACGAAAACACGCCTATATAATTTTGACCCCCTTGAACCCCACTTTTATATAGTAAAACTGGGGTTTACAGGGGTAAACTTATTTTTCTTATTTCTGCTCTAAAATATAGAGTGTGGGTACTCTTTAGAACCGCCTCATCGAGGCCGTTCTTAAGTTCTAAAGAGTACCCACAATCTATATTTTGAGCAGAAATAAGAAAATATCACAATTTTTCATCTTAAAATTTTAATTTTTTCGGCGATAAAGGTTACAATGTATTTGTATAGGCGTGTTTTCGTAATGGTTTCCAATGGCACGAAAGCCTTTGATACAATGAGATAGGGGTAGTCATCAGGATAACACGTCTATATGGTGTAATGCTTTCTTCCATACCATTTCGAAAATACTCCTGTTTAAATTTAATCAAACTTTTATCTCCAAACATGAAAATATTCAGATAAAAGATTCCGATATTGTTCATATTTCTGCCCAAAATATAGATTTGGGTACTCGTTAGAACCGCCTCAGAGACTAAACGGAGTGGTTATAAAGTGTTAGTAAAAAAAGTTGGGGGTGTGTGAAAAAGAAAAAAAATCCAACCACGAAATATAGCACCAGATGAGTTTGAATGAATACTGAGGTGGTGGGCTTGGGGGGGGGGTTAATTTATACCCTTTGTAAATGGGTTTAATGGGGTTAAAATTATACAGGCGTGATTTCGTGACGCTTGTATAAATGACATTTTTTCTTATGAAAAAGTGCTATAATTTTCGTATTTCTATTTTAAACTTAGATTGTATACCCCCGTAAACCCCAGGTTTCTCTGTATAAATGGGTATGGGGGTCTTCATTTCACGGACTTGTTCACGAGATGCAGTGATTAAACTTCTCGTAAGTAGGGACAGAAGCTATATAGAAGTTATAGAATTTATTGTTAACTCAACATGACATGAAAATAACTAGCTCTAACACTTTGCTTCCAGATCGATGAAGCAGTAATTGGAATCTCGCTGTAGGAAGAGAAGGCACGTCAAACTAACCACAATATATTTCACTGACCTATTGTCAACAATTTCCTTCCACTAATCAAACACTGACCGCATATTGTATTGTCGGAAAGTTGCCGAACATCGCTGCAAATCCGAAATATTAATCCATTTTGTACCGCAAACCCCCAAAACGGCCCGGGCAAACAGTGCAGGCCCAGATCAGACGCCGCAGAATGCGGCGTCTGATCAGGGCCTACTCTGGTTGCTCAAAGTTCAGTCATTTTTCAAATATATTTTGATGAAAACACAACTTGACACCCCTAACTTTTGAAATGGACTCCTGCTATATATAACGAAGAAGATTCCATTTGGTTTAAAACGTTGGATGCTGCTGTAATCAGGTAGAATAAGACCGTACGCCCGATAGTTTTGAACTTCACGACAAAAGCTGGTCTTAGATCCGATGGTAAATGTTGAATATATGTCCCTATTAATGTGCCGAAACAATCAGTTTTCACCTTGTCACCAAGGTATCATTTCCAGGCTTACTGAGAATTAGAATTTAATTTTATGTAATGTTGGTTGGTGCCTATTGCTCTGTCTCTGGTCGCGCCACTCGGAGTCTAACTGTTCGCTTTCTTTTGCTCCAGCATTTCAGTGGTTTCTTTCTGTCGAGTCCTCTCTGTGGTTGTTTGATTTTTGTGTTCTCGGAGATGTTGCGCTGATGAGTTAGGAGGCCTCCATGCGGACTGAACAAATTATTTGTCTAAATCGCGACGAAAATGGGCGAGGAATGCGGCTGCGTAAAATCGATTTAAGCCCCCCAGTGGAATTATTTTCACTGACCGTTCCAAGGCGGTTCTTCTGTCGCGGTTTATTTTTGTGATCATTACCATCGCTTCTTTCTGACGTAGGAGTGGTCAGACTTTTAACCATCCGCCAGGACACCAAAGGTTGTACTTAAAGCAACATCATTATAATTCATCACGTTAAGAAGTCCGTGTCATGAACACCCCTCTAAACCCCGATTTTATATCCAGAAAACTCGGGTTTACGTCGGTATACATTACTTTCCTTATTTCTGTGTAAAGAAATAGTTTCTGGGTACTCGGCAGAAACGCGTCAATTTGGCGGTTCTAACGCGCGCCCACAGCCTATGTGTAGAGTTAAAATAAGTAAAAAATAAAAAAAAAAAATAAAAAAAATATCATCAGAAAAAATAAGCACTTTGAAGATATTTTAGATTGCACTATGTCACACGGATTTGAAACATTACATCGTATAATTTTTTGTTTTGAGCAGAGATATGAAAACTATCGCAATTTTTCAACTTAAAATTGTCGTGTTTTTTTTTTTTTTTTTTTTTATCGCGGTAAATTTACATTGTATTTGTATGTTTTCGTGATGGAAAAACTCTAAGAAAAAAGACAAAAAGGCAGTTCCTTTCCCATGGCAAGGCTATCCAACAGGACATACAGGTTTGTTTGTTTGTTTGGTTTGAGGTTTAACGTCCCCATCAACACAATACTGGTCATTTTGGAGAACTTGCTTCCAATTTTGTGGGACTTTTACCCGACATTGAGATGAAATGACATCTCAAGCCCTGTCGTCCAATGAAACCAACAGGGTTTATATGCATGGACGGTCCGACTCGCACCGCTTTACCTTGGCAGGCTTAGGTCCTGTAAGCGGTTTACCAGTTCTCGTGTGCGGTCGGCTTCAGCTCTGCGTGGAAGCACCATGCATCCCATTTATTTTTTCAAGCCCCAATGGGCGGGCTGCACGACATACACATAAAAACATATACAATGACAATAACAAACCACAGCGAAAGCACCACCTTGGACGGTCAATAAGGTGTGAGAATTAATTGATGTTATTGGCCATATACCTCGCCAATAGTTCTGCTGTGTTAAAGAGTGTAACAATTGGTTTTTTTTGCTCCAGAAATTCAGTGGTTTGTTGCTGTCTGTTTCATTTCTGTGGCTGTCTTATTTTTGTGTTCTCGGAGATGTTGCACTGATGAGTTAGGAAGCCTTCATGCGGACTGAACAAATTGTTTGTATAGATTGCGACGGAAGTAAGGGCGAGGATTGCGGCAGTCAAGAGTCGATTTAACCCCCCCCCCCCCCCATCCCCACTTTTCCCCCTCCCAGTGAAATTCTTTTCGTCGACGTTCTTCTGTCGCGGTTTATTTTTGCTATAGTTTGTCGTTGAGTGTGTGTATAGCTTATATTTTTTTGTTTTGGATAGCCAATTGGCCATTTTGTGGGAAAGTAACTGTCCTTTTGGATTTCCGCTATTGATGTTTCCAGTTCATGTTTGTGTTTCTTTCCCTTTGGTAGCTCTCATTACGCAAACACGCCTATACAAATACATTGCCACCTTTATGGCCGAAAAAATGAAAATGTTTAGATGAAAAATTGTAATATTTTTCTTATTTCTGCTCAAAATATAGATTGTGGGCACTCGTTAGAACCGCCTCATCGAGGCGGTTCTAAGGAGTACCCACAATCTTTATTTTAGCGCAGAAATAAGAAAAATAAGGTATACCCCCGGAAACCCCAGTTTTACTATATAAAAATGGGGTTCAAGGGGGTCAAAAATATAGGCGTGTTTTCGTGATGTGATGGGAGATGTTGGTTAATTGTATCGTTTCCTGCTTATTGCCTTCAATTCTATTGTTCAGTGTGCGAAGAACGTTCAAATTTAATACCCGTTATTGAATTATAATTATGTCCACTTAAAAACTTTGCTGTACTATCATAATGCTATTTTCAATATGATATAACGTCGTCACTTATAAGAGGTAAGTGACACCTTTAAATCCTATTGCATATATCTGAGGATTACTGATGAGGTCCAATTGGCCGAATCTGCTAGTTTGGCCCAGAAAAAAAGTATACTCCATAATTGTATCGTTCTATGATTCATTCGTGGCTTCCTAAGGATAGTCAACTTAAAGGTGCATTATTGAGCTACCGGGTCTCAATTTTTTTCTGGTTTTTATCTTCAATGCATACTCCTTTGTCATGTGTACACTTTTGGAGCCAAATACAGCTTCAGAACTTTGTGAAAATGGTCGTTTTCATTCGTGTTTACCCTTAGCTCTGCACATGTGTTCGGAATTTCTGTTCTAAAAATAAATCTGTCACTTTACACATACATGGCGACAGTATCGTCTCTGAGTGTCGTTACTTATGGCATGGTATTCAGTGTCATATTTCTTCCGATTCAGGCATGGCCTAAGCAAACAAGGCCAAAAATGAACGTCGCATAGCGTCATATATGGGGATTCTATTTTCGTCACGAACTAAAAATAGATCTAACTAGTGTGCGAAACCTAGTTAGGGAATCCCTCTCAAACTCGTTTACCTGTCATCATAATTGTTCGCATTTTTTGCATAAAATGCATTCATTTGTATTGTTTTAAAGAAAAATACCGGCTATATGTATTTTTTTTTTTGGAAGCATTTTTCCAGATAGCTCAATAATGCACCTTTAAACACGACATAGCAGAAATCCTGTTTTGATGGACACCTGGGATCGGTAAAATTTCATAGAGGAGTTTGCCATAGTTGGCCTTGACATCAGCACATCGTCTCGTTTGTTTGTTTGTTTGATTTGACGTTTTGATAAGATCATCGGTCAAGTAGATCAGACCTAAACCCACGGACGTATTTGACGCCTAAATGTGACCTTACTAACCAGTTTTCAATACGCACCGTTCAAAATTGCAGATTACTTTGAAAGGCATTGGCCATTCTTACTCGGAAATCCGTAAAATTGTTTTCTGTTTTATTTGAGGTTTAACGTCCCTGTCAACACTGTATAGGTCATTTTGAGAAGTTGCTTCCAATTTTTTGGGACTTTTACCCGACATTGAGATGAAATGACATCTTAAGCCCTGCCGTCCAATGATTTGTTTGTTTGAGGTTTAACGTCCCCGTCAACACTGTAAAGGCCATTTCGGAGACGTTGCTTCCAATTTTGTGGGACTTTTACCCGACATTGAGATTAAATGACATCTGAAGCCCTGTCGCCCAATGAAACCAATAGGGTTTATTAGCAAGGACGGTCCGCCTCGCACCGCGGTTCCTGGACAGGCTGAGATCCTCTTAGCGGTTTACCAGTACTAGTGTGCAGGCCGGATTCAGCTCTGCATGGAAGCATCACGCAGTCCATATATTTCTTCAAGTCATTATGGGCGGGGGGCCGATTGCCGCCCAATGAAACCAATAGGGTTAGTATGCATGTGCGGTCTGACTCGCACCACTTTTCCCGCGCAGTCTTGAGCGTTTATCAGTAGTTTACGTAAAAGGGACACAAACAAACAGTGCAGACACCGGATCAGATGTCGCATAATGCTTGCTTAACAGGATCTAATGCAAAATATAAACAAAACGAAAATGTAGGCCCGACATCCCTTAAATGACAAATGGACTTATCCAACAAATAATAATTGAAAGTTTTCACAAGTATACAAAGACAAAGGGTTAAAAGCTAGGTCTTATAATAACCCCCGGTTTGCTTAAAACCCATGAGTATCTGAGGCTGACTCAACCATCTTTAATTAAGATGAATCGATTATTACAAATGAGGGGTTTAGTCGAAATCTTTGACAGAATGACAAACAGTGCAAATCAGGAAGAAACGGCGGCTTGCTATTAACTGTCCAATCTCACGTAAAATTAATGTAAGTCCCACCCCACCGGTAAGAACAATTTACTGATCTTCCTAGGCGGTTATTCTGTTGCGGTTTATTATTGTTATAGTTAGTTTTTGCATGTAAGTATTGCTAATATATTTTTATTTTGAATAGCAGTTTTGCCATACCGTGGGAAAGTGATCGCGGTTAGTACCTCGATGGGTGGTCGCGTTCCTTGACTTCGTGGACGACCTGGCAAATGCCACATTGGTGGCAGCGGTTGGATGGAAACAGTGTCGCTGGTTTGTTGCATAGACTCCGCCCCCGAGTTTGCCTATCATGAGATGATGGGGGGAGAGATGTAATGGTTATTTATTGATAAATACCACTTCTACAGCCTTGCTGTAGGAGCCGGCAGTTTTGGCGACGCGGGTAGAGTGGTTGGCTTTTTTACGATTAGTGCCTGGATGGGTGACTGTGTTCCTTGACTTCGTTGACGACCCGGCAAAGGCTACAAACCTTTTGGCTTTCCGCTTGTTAAGTTTTTATTGTATATGAGCCCCGCCAAGCGAATTTGTGTCTTCGAGCATTCCGTCATGACAAATTTTAACTGCGCATGCCCAGCCATTCAGAGGGGCCAGGGATATGGCTGTCTGTCTGAAGGTTCCTCTTGATATACTGCTTGTCTGAGCGAGCAGCGAAGGTTCTGGCGAGACTGCGCGAATGCGCAGGCTCGCCTGAACCTTCGCTGCTCGCATATGCGATAAGTACCAAAATCGCTTCACGGGGCCCATTTTTTTTTTTTTTTTTTTTTTTGTAGTGAATTTATTTTATGTTTGTGTTCCTCTTGGATGGGAGGTGTCAGGTAATTCTATTGATTCTTGATCTACTTTGCATGGGTATCTGGGAGGCTTAATTCAGAAACGACAGTATTCGACATTGAACGTCACAAACATAAATGTTTGTTTGGAGCTGCAGATAACTACAGTATAACTCTGATGGCTCGAACACCGATGGCTCGTCTATCATGGCTTACCGTGGCGGTTCTTCTGTCGCGGTTTATTTTTGTTATGGCTTGTCTTTGGGTGTTTGTGTCGCTTATATTATTTCATTTTGGATAGCCTATTGGCCATTTTGTGGGAAAGTAACTGTCCTTTTGGCTTTCCGCTGTTGATGTTTCCATTGGGGTCTGTTGTTTCATGTTTGTGTTTCTTTCCCTTTGGTGTCTCTGACGGGAGCTGTGGGTTAATCGTATCGATTCCTGATCATAAGAAATTGAGAAATAGCGCGGGTTAATTAAGGAGAATTAAGAACTTTTATCTTGCAAATATGTGCTGTGCGTACTCTTTAGAATCGCCTCCATTAGGCGATTCTAATGAGTACACACAGCACACATTTTTATTATTGAACAACCAAAAGAAATGTCCCAAAACGAATTCCGTTATGCCTCCTGGCAGTTACCCTCAGTGAGTCGAACTACCCCTGTCTCGAACATATTTTATTGGCCCAAAGGTGTTCGAGCCATTGAAGTTCGACTATATACTGAATATTAGCCGGAATCAATAGCAAATGTTTGAGTTACGCTTCTTTAAATAGTGAAAGGGCCTGTTTGTTATTATCATTATTATTATTATTATTATTTTTATTATTGTTTAAAAGGCCAGTATATGTATGTGTCTCATAGCTCCCGATAAGGCGTTATTTTCATCCGAAAAGGACTGATATTTTACTTTTTTCTGAACGAAAACATACGTCGAGGATACTCATTAGAAGCGCCTCACTGTGGACTTCTTATTTATTTATTTTATTTTTATTTATTTATTATTCAAAATTTCATGACAAGTTTCATACGTCTGTACAACAAATATACATACAAATGTCAAAGGATTGGATGTAGGCTCAGCCTATATTTATCCTCTCCTTTAAGATGTTGTAAGCATAAACATATCTGTTGCCTATGTACATTTACCATCTTTATCAGTTGTCAAATTATGTAGCATATATATAACACTAAGTATTGAAGAAGAAGAAGAAGAAGAAGAAGAAGAAGAAGAAGAAGAAGAAGAAGAAGAAGAAGAAGAGAGGTAGAAGCCTGTTACTCCGACGTTCACCGGTATTCACCGTGATGGTTTTGATGCGATACTTGTGAGGGCTACAAATACAGCAAACACCTGTATACACACGTTGTTTAGAATGTTCAATTTTTGGTGTTTTTTTTAAACAATCGTCACATTTAAATATCCGAATGTCCGAAAGACCCCTTTGATAAGTTAAACAATTAGAGGGTATGGCGGTGGGGTATGGGGTACACCATGATTCCCGGATAGGCTCAGAAGTTGACGTTGGCACGAAAGTCATACTAATATATCTAGCAGGGGCGCTTACTCTAGCACAAGTTGACACGTTGCGAAGAAGCAGAAACATTTTCTATACATTTACCCTTTTTTACCTTATACCTTAAGTATGGGAATAAGATTCGATGCAAATTTGTTTATTTTGTTGTTTGAGGCTTTGCTCGAACATGAAAAGCATATGCATAAGTTATTGCAGTGGTCAGAGTGTAGAGGTCAGAGATGGATGGTACAGTAGAGCTTGTGTCACCCGGTTCAGGAGCCAAAAATCCCACTACTCTGACTTACCGAAACGAAATGCAAATCAAGTGCAGGACCTTGACTGCTAAATATTGGCACAGCAAATTTGGGTCTGCACCTTTGAATGTTCTGTTTCTGTTAGAGAAAGAAAAAATAGAGAGACAATGCACAGAACACCATCACAGAGACACGCCTATAATGTGGACTTCTTATTAGTACCCGCAACATATGTTTTTGTGAAGAAATAAGAAAAACAATTTGTGAATGCCCTCCTCTTATCTGTAGCTATGTTGGCTTTTCCACAAGCACGGTCCCTCAAGGTTTGACTGAAACTATGAGCTGGCAGAAAACCAGGACAGCAATAAAGTCTCTTGAAAAATGTAACAATCGCCAGATCTGATAGCCAATAAGAAATAAAACAGCTATAGCTTGTATACCTTTGAGACCATGGAATTTTGTTCGAGATAGGAACAGTTCGAACTGCTTAGGGTTAATCGTAGCGCCAAGTAATGTGGCATAATGGAGGAACTATTTTCGATACTCTTTAAGGGGAATGGGTACACCTTCAGGGGGAGGCAGCTCCGGCAAAAGTATTTTGTCCCCCATGTCAAAAGGGGTCAACTCTTAAAGCAAAGAATTTGCTCCTAAGGAGCAAATTCTTTTCTTTAAGAGTAGACCCCTTTTTAATAAGACAGGGCTTATAAAAAAGGGGAACAGGAAGTCCCGAAAGTTGTCTTCCTTTGAAAAATGGCGAACAAATCTGCCAGGTGTTCCCATTCCCCTTAGAATAAAGAGTTTTTGTGCACTGAGGCGATTCTTATGTGCACACATAACATACGTTTCATGATAAGCTATATGGCGATCCAAAATAAAAACCATCACGAAAACACGCCTATATAATTTTGAACCCCTTGAACCCCACTTTTATAAAGTAAAACTGGGATTTAGAGGGGTAAACCTTGTTTTTCTTATTTCTGCTCTAAACTATAGATTGTGGGTACTCGTTAGAACCGCCTCGATGAGGCGGTTCTAACGAGTACCCACAATCTATATTTTGAGCAGAAATAAGAAAAATATTGCAATTTTTCATCTGAGAAATTTCATTTTTACGGCGGTAAAATTTACAGTGTATTTGTATAGGCGTGTTTTCGTAATGAATATTATCAGGGCAAACAAGACATACAGTCACAATTGTAAACCACAACAGAAGGACTGCCTTGGAAGGAGTTGGGCTGCATGATGCTTCCACGCAGAGCTGAAACCGACCCGCACACAAGTACTGGTAAACCGCTTAGAGGATCTAAGCCTGCCCAGGCAAAGCGGTGCGAGTCGGCCCGTCCATGCCTATAAACCCTAGTGGTTGCATTGAGCGGCAGGGCTTGAGCTGTCATTTCATCTCAATGTGGGGTAAAGTCCCACAAAATTGGAAGCAACGTCTCCAAAATGGCCTTTACAGTGTTGACGGTGACGTTAAACTTCAGATCAAACAAACAAAACAAACTGCCTTGGAAGGGTAAGTGTGGGTTTTTAGCTCACCAGAGCCGAAGGCTCCGGGGGAGCTTATAGGATAGGCAGTTGTCCGTCGTCGTCGTCGTCGTCTGTCCTATGACGTCAACATTTTCAAAGGACATCTCCTCTGAAGCCACTGGGCCGATTGGGCCCAAATTTTATCTGTAGCATTCTTGAGCTGGGGGATTGAAAGTTTGTGTTTTTTATGAAAATCGGCACATTAGTTGGGTTGCTATGGCAACTTGTAATTTCCATAGACTTATAATGGGGAAAATAGAAAAATGGCATTTACTGCCAAGCCTCTGCAGATATTTTGACAAAACTTGCATAGAAATGTTCCATAGGCAATCTACTATCTGCCATATGATTTTAGCCTTCTGCTCATTTTTATTGGTTGCCATGGAAACCAAAATGCAAAAAATAGAAAAAAAAATACTTAAAAAATCATCTCCTCAGAAACCATATGCTCTAGGAGGCTGAGACTTTATGAAAATATTCACCATATTTGCCTTTACAGGTTTTGTGTTTTTTATGAAATTTGGCCTTTTAGTTTTGTTGCTATGGCAACTTAGAGTTTCCATTGATTTATAATGGGGAAAACTGAAAAAATGGCATTAACTGCCAAGTCATTGTAAACATTTTGACAAAACTTACATAGACATGTTCCTTGAGTAAACTTCTCTCAGCTATATGCTTTTATGTCAACCTGGGGGTCCCCTAGGTTGTGCCGGGGCCATGCCCCGCCCCCTCCACTTCATAAAATGCCTTATATCTCAGAAACCTTACAGATCCCAACCCCTAAACCATATATATTCTTGTTCCTTATGATAAGATGCATTAAGTGACACCAACCTGGGGGTCCCCCGGAATGTGCCTGGGACATGCCCTGCCCCCTCTATTTCATAAAATGCCATTTATCTCAGAAACCATTCAGATCCCCACCCCTAAACTATATATACTCTTGTTCCTTATGCTAAGATGCATTAAGTGACACCAACCTGGGGGCCCCCGGGATGTGCCGGGGACATGCCCCACCCCCTCCACTTCATAAAATGCCATTTATTTCAGAAACCATTGCGATCCCCACCCCTAAACCATATATACTTTTGTTTCTTATGATAAGATTGACTCAGTGACGCCAACCTTGGGGCCCCCCGGGATGTGCCGGGGCCATGTCCCACCCCCTCCACTACATAAAAGGCCCAATATCCCAGTAACCTTAGAGATCCCCACCCCTAAACCATATATATTCTCTTTCCTTATGATAAGTCGCATTCAGTGACACCAACTTGGGGGTCCCCCGGGATGTGCGGGGGCCATGCCCAACCCCCTCCACTTCATGAAAGGCTAAATATTCCAGAAACCTTATAGATCCCGTTCCCAAAACCATATATATTCTTGCTCCTTATGATAAGACACATTCAGTGACACCAACCTAGTGGTCACCCAGGGTGTGCCACCCCTTGACTTCACACTCCACCCCTTGACTTCACAAAAGACCATATATCTGAGAAACTGTTCAGAGTCATTGTTATTAGACACATGCAGTCAACCCTGTCTTGGGGGGTCAGCAGGGGCCATTTCTCTCCCTTCCACTTCATAAAAGGGCCTCATATCTCAGAAACCGTTCAGATCCCCACCATTTACCCATATACATTCTTGATCTTTATGATAAGACATATTCAGTGGCAACAATCTTGGGCTTTTCTGGGATCTGCCATGCCCAAATCCCGCCATTGCTTAAAAGGCCTTACGTCTCGGGAACCATACATATCCCCACAGCTAAACCATATATGTCTCTGTTCCATTTTATAAGACCCATTTAGTGGCACCAATCAGGGCTCCATTGGGCAGTGCCCACCTGAGCTCTGGTTTACGAAATTTGGCTCTTTGGTTTGTTTGCTATGGCAAGTTAAGAGTTTCCATTGACTTATAATGGGGAACATTGAAAAATGATATTAATGCCTCTCAAGATATTTTGTCAAACTTTCATAGAAATGTTCCTTTAATAATGTTCTTTTTGGCCTATTGCCACAGATGGGAAATTGTCAGTTGTCATCTGTTGTCTTCAAGCGACATCAGACCTCTGAAGCCACTAGTCTGATTGGGTCGAAATTTTATCTGTAACAGCCTTGGCAGCAGGGCTTCCATGGTTAATTAAAATACATTGCTGCCAGTGGGCAGTGGCCCCCTGAGCTCTGGTGAGCATTGTGGCCCATGGGCCTCTTGTTTTTAATTGGGATGGAGGGTGGGGCTCAACCCTCGCCCTTGGTTCTGCCGTGGTTTACACTTGTGGGTTATTCCCACTTTACCCTATATAAAATTGGGGTTTACAAAGAGTTTCCATTGTACGGGCTTGTTTGCTATATGCTTATTGCATTGGAAATCTTCCATTCCGAAAGCCTAAACCCTGGTCCTGCTGAGCAAATTAGTTTTCCTAAAATCATGTCTGACTATCAGTCATTCAAATTACTTGATGTAAAGCAAACTGGATGAAAGATCCTGATCAGATGGCTTCTGATATAGATTTATTCTGTTTGCAAATTTGCGGTTGTCGTGCTCAGCGTGGAAGAATTGCAAAAACACGCCTATAAAAATACATTGTAAACTTTTCCACCCCCCCCCCCCCCCCCAAAAAAAAAAAAAAAAAAAAAAACAATCGAATATTTTAAGATGAAAAAATGTGATATTTTCCTTATTTCTGCTCAAAATATAGAGTTTGGGTAGTCGTAAGAACCGCCTCATCGAGGCGGTTCTAACGAATACCCACAATCTATATTTTTGAGCAGAAATAAGAAAAAAAGGTTTAACCCCTGTAATCAACAGTTTTACTGTATAAAAGTGGGGTGCAATGGGGTCAAAATTATATACCCATGTTTTCGTGATGAGTCCCACTGAAAAAGGGATCTACCCCCGAAATGGAGACAAAATACTTTGGCAGGAGTTACCTCCCCTGAAGGTGTTCCCATTCCCCGTTAAACACATTTTCTTTTGCGAATGTTCCCAACACGGAAATAACTAGGTCGAGGTTATTTCATTAAGATCAATGGACGTATAATAGATTTTTGCTCTAAAAAAGGAATATACGTCAAACTATGATTCGCCTAGCATCTACCAATAATGGTGATTTCCGGAACACTCGCCGATTTTGGAGAGAAAAGATCATTAATAGGGCCTATTTTATCATTTCCTTTTCCAAAGATAGCTATTTTATCAGGACTTTCGTTGTTAAGACGCATCGAAATGTTTGTCTTTCATATAATTCGTGGCCAGTCAGGAAATCAAGACTTAGGAGTCAGACTTTAATAAAAGTTTCCCCCAAACGCCAGCGGCGAATATGCTTGATGCTGCTTCTTCTACGTCAGAGGGAAAATAGATTACACAGCAAGCAAACTTTGCATTACTATTACACACCCCGTGCGACATTGTCTCCAAAATGGCTACTTTTCTGATTAAAATATGATAGTTTTCTTATTGATACTGCAAACATAGGTGGTGGGTGCTCGTGTTAGAACCGCCTCATGAGGCGGTTCTAACGAGTACCCACAACCTATGTATTGGAGCAGAAATAACGTGGATCCCCCGTAAAACCCAGTTTTCTCTGTATAAAGTTTGGTTTAGGGGGTGGGGAGAGGTTATTTCACGGACTTGTCCACATGATGGTTTTATTCAACTCGTCATTACGAAACACTCCCGTGCTACATAGTGCATGTTTTTCATATCTCCAAAATGGCTACTTTCCTAATGATAATCATTGATATTTTTCTTATTTCCGCCCAAAACATAGTTTTTGAAATTCGTCAGAACCGCCACATCGAGGCGATTCTAACGAGTACCCATCCTCCAAACATAGGTTGTGGATGCTCGTTAGAAAAGGTATTGATGCGGTTCTAGGAAGTACCGACAACTAAGAGTTGAAATAAGAAAAATAATGTACACGTGTACCCTCTATAAGCCTCATTTTTCTCCATATAAAGTGGGGTTTACGTGGGTGCTTATTACACGCCATTGTTATCGTGATGCAAAAGAAAACACTATGCCACACGGTTGGGATATCCTTTTGGCCGCCTAAGGCCATTAATGGATAGTTTAAATGTATTTAAAATCACAAAAAAAAAGCTTTTCATAGCAATGTAAACCTGCGCGCATAGCATCACGTGAACAAGTCCGTGAAATGAACACCCCCTTACACCCCACTTTATATAGAGAAAACTGGGGTTTACGGGGGTAAACAATATTTTTCTTATTTCTCTTCCAAGACATAGGTTGTGGGTACTCGTTAGAACCGCCTCAATGAGGCGGTTCTAACGAGCACCAACAACCTATGTTTTGAGCATTTATAAGAAAAATATCATGAAATTTTCATCAGAAAAGTAGCCATTTTGGAGATGTAAAAATTGCACTATATCGCACGGGTATGTTATCGTAATGGAGAATCAACAATTTTATTCGTGCACATCATAATAACGAGTCCGTATTCTGGACACCCCTCTGAACCCCCCTATTTATATACAGAAAAGTTCCGTTTATGGCGGTATTAATGATTTTCATCATATTTGCTCAAAACAGCGACTGTGGGGTACTCATTAGAACCCCCCCTCATTGAGGCAGTTCTAATGAATACCAATTATCTATAGTTGGACTACAAATAAGAAAAAAAATATCGAACATTTTCATCTAAAAAGTGCTAGTTCCAGAGAGAACAAAACAAACGCCGCTTTGGTGCTCCGTTGTGACAGAGACCACTTCAAGTGGCTCGTTATACTCATGTACAGTGAAAGTCTGCTGGTAAGACCACCTAAAATTAAGTCATATTTTGAAGGTTTTGGTTACAGTTTCCTAGTGTTTTCTACATGGTTGAAGCGGCTTCCGCCCATAGGGCTTGAAGAAATATGTGGGCTGCATGATGCTTCCACACAGAGCTGAATCCATCCGGCCCGCACACTAGTAGTGGCAATCCGCTTAGAGGATCTAAGCCTGTCCAGGAACCGCGGTGCGAGGCGGACCGTCCATGCTAATAAACCCTCATTAGGGCTTGAGATGTCATTTCATCTCAATGTCGGGTAAAAATCCCACAAAATTGGAAGCAACGTCTCCAAAGTGACCTTTACAGTGTTTACGGGGACGTTAAACATCAAATCAATCAATCAAACAAACAAATAACATGATCGAGTGTTTGAGTTTTACATCCCACCAACAGCTACGGTCATACGGAGACGGGACCTCGGTTTAAAGGCTCATCCGAAAGTCTGGAGAAGCCCGGGGTCGATCCTGCGACCCCTGGTTTACAAGACGAGTAGCGTTACCACTACACCACAGAGGCTTCTGTGTTTTCTACATTCAGTATACTCTAGTGCAAAACCACCTGTGGGACTATTCAAAAGTGGTCTTAAAGACCACTTTTGAACAGTCCCAAAGGTGGTCTTAACATAGGATTTTTTTCTGTAGGCTTTAAAGATGGAAATAATTTGGTCTGCAAATACAGATGACCATGGCTAGACTTGGACAAGGCGCATGACCGCGGAGGTTTTGTATGAGGCTTGTGTGTGTCGAAAGTTGTATTGAGAAAAGCACCGTCTGAGTTTAACCCTTATCTTGCTGTTCACGACAACCCTTATCTTTGGAAACAGTGTAGATCCAGATCAGATGGCTTCTGAAGAAGCCATCTGATCAGGATCTACACTGTTTGACATTCAGTTTATGAATTTGTAGCAATAAATTACATCAAGTAATCTGATTGGTTTAAAGTCAGAAATGGGCATGACTAAACTGAATATTCAGCAAGATAAGGGTTAATGTCAAGCCTAGGCATTAATTTCAAGACTACTTGCGTCATTTTATATCAAATTAAGCATTTTAAGGCGCTGTAACAGTCTAGAGTGATATCATGGAATTTATCAGCCCGTAAACAACACTTACTAATTAGATGTTGCTTCAAGCAGCTTTCACTGTGTGCCGGATTTGGTTTTATTTGTTTTTCTCAGTTTCAAGAAAAAAAAGTAATAAAGGCACGCTGAGTTTGCGCCCGCCTCATGGTACGGTCCCCACAAAGATCCAATTTGAGTGGGTGAGTGAGTTTGAGTTTTACGTCCCACCAACAGCTAAGGTCATACGGAGACGGGACCTCGGTTTAAAGACTCATCCGAAAGTCTTAAGAAGCCCGGGATCGATCCTGCAATCCCTGGTTTACAAGGCGAGTAGCGTAACCACGATACCTCGGAGTGAGTGAGTGTTTTGAGTTTTACGTCCCACCAACAGCTAAGGTCATACGGAGACGGGACCTCGGTTTAAAGACTCATCCCAAAGTCTTAAGAAGCCCGGGATCGATCCTGCAATCCCTGGTTTACAAGGCGAGTAGCGTAACCACGATACCTCGGAGTGAGTGAGTGAGTGTTTTGAGTTTTACGTCCCACCAACAGCTAAGGTCATAGGGAGACGGGACCTCGGTTTAAAGACTCATCCGAAAGTCTTAAGAAGCCCGGGATCGATCCTGCATTCCCCGTTTTTTCCAAGGCGAGTAGCATAACAACTACACCACGGAGGCTTCACGATACCTCGGAGGCTTCTAAGGTCCGACTAGACCGAGACTGCTGTGAGCTAGCGTCTTCGCTGTTGTAAAGGACCGTAGCATCATGTTAACAAGGTCATGAGATAAAAACCCAACTTTACATAGAGACAAGTTCTAATATTATATACAGTAAAATTCCTATATGAAGATCACCATTAGTCCCAAAGGTGGTCTCTGACCAGAGGACACTGTATGCAGAATGTACAAAGAAAGAATAACTGCAACTTACTAAATAAAGCTGTTTAAATCAGAGTTAGACTTAATTTTAGGTGGTCTTAATAGCGGAACTTTAATGTAGTTTCCCTATTTGTGTTCAAATAGGTAGATTGTTGGTCCTCGTTAAAGCTACCTCACTGAGGCGGCTCTAATAAGCACCCTCAAGCTATGTGGGGTTTGTTTGTTTGTATTGGAGTTTAACGGCCCAGTCAACACTATTTAGGTCATTTTTGAGCCGGTCAGTTTACCTATGCACACTTGTCCTGGGCAGGCTTATACGTAAGCGGTTAACCAGTACAGTGCACATTCTTTCGCGAGAAACTGACACTTGAACTGCCCATCTTGAATCAGCTGAAGGGAGATAATGATGGTAGCAAAGATTTATGATCAATCTCCACGAAAGAATGTTGCCGGACCCGGCTGGTATCGAACCCACATCCCCCTGATCACCAGTCAGATGCGCATCCGACTGAGCTACCGAGACCGGCAAAATCAATCTATGTTTGGAGCAGAAATAATGAACATATCAAACATTTATTCCATAGATTTGAAAGACGCTGTTATAGAAAACGGGTATGCTATTGAGGAGCTAGACAAAATGGCAGACATGTAGCTGAACCGCTCTGTCCTTGCCTGACCGTTTTCATTAATCAGTAATGGATGATCCTTGCCAAGGACCTAACTTGCGTGACAGAACGTCGATAGAAAGAATCCTCCTGAATAGTTTCTAATTAGACAATGGTGACTGTTAGACTGAAGAAAAATACAGGGAAGGATGACCAGGAAAGCTACAATCAAAGATCATACCCCATCCATCACGTGAAAAAGTCCGTGAAATGAAGACCCCCCTAAACCCCACTTTATATAGAGAAAACTGGGGTTTACGGGGGTATACATTATTTTTCTTATTTCTGTTCCTAGACATAGGTTGTGGGTACTCGTTAGAACCGCCTCAACGAGGCGGTTCTAACGAGCACCCAAAACCTACGTTTAGAGTGTAAATAAGAAAAATATAACAAATTTTCATCAGAAAAATTACGTTTTTTTAAGGTTTGAAAAATGCACTATATCACACGGATCTGTTATCGTAATGTTACAGGCTACAGAAATTCACTAGCTCCAAAGCTAGAGTAACAGTGCTCACTAAAAAGACTAGATCTGTCACATTCCGAAAACACGCCCGTGCGACATGTTGCATTCTCCAAAATGGTTACTTTTCTGATGAAAATCCGTGATATTTGTCTTATTTATAGTGTCAACATAGGTTGTAGGTGCTCGTTAGGACCGCCTCAACTAGGACCGCCTCATTGACGCGGTTCTAACGAGTACCCACAACCTATGTTTTGGAGCAGAAAGAAATAAAATAATGTATACCCCCGTAAACCCCAGTTTTATCTATAGTGGGGGGGGGGTGTTCAATTTTCGGACTTGTTCACGTGATGATAGGATCTGACTGAAGCCCCGCTCATAACAAGAAAACACCCTTATCCTGCTGAATACAACCACCCCTACATTTGAAAACAGTGTAGATCCGGATCAGATGGCTTATTAAGATCTACACTGTTTGTCATGCAGTTTGTGAATTGAACAAATATGTTATATCGAGTAGTTTGATTCGTTGATAATCAGCAATGGGCGTGGCTTAATCAGTTTATGCAGCAGGATAAGGATTCACTGGCGTTTCTCATATCTCCAGAACTAGGATTTTACACGGGAAAAATGTATGATATTGTTCTTATTTCTAAATTGGTGCTTGTTAGAGCCACCTCACTTAGGTGGTTCTAACGAGTACCCACAATCTATGTGTAAGTAGTGAATACCCCCATAAACTCCACTTTTCTATATCCTAAGTGGGTTTCAGAGGGGTGTTTTTTACAAGGACCTGTTATCCTGGTGCACAATGCACACGCTTAAATAGAACTGAGACGGGCCTCCGTGGCCTAAAGGATAAGAGCGCTGACTCTTAGTCATTAGGTCTCTCACCGCCGTGGGTTCGAGCCTCGCTCGGGTCACGTGTGAGACGCCAAGTTCTGCAACGGAAGGTCAGGTGGTTTTTCTCCGGGTACTTCGGTTTTCGCCCACCTATGATTAACGATCGGCTCGATATGAGTGAAATAATCTTGAAAGGGCCGTAAAACCCAAACCAAAAAAAAATAGAACTGATGGCAATGATCAGGAATCGATACAATGAACCCACACCTCCCACCAAAGGGAAGGAAACACAAACATGTAATAACTGGACTCTAATGGAAACATCAATAGCCGATAGCCAAAAGGACAGATACTTTCCCAAAAATTGCCAGTTGGCTATCCAAAACAAAAAAATACAAGCGATACACATACTCAAAGACAAACCAGAACAAAAAATCTCCGCGACAGAAGAACCGCCTTGGAACGGTCGGTGAAACGAATTCCACTTGGGAGGGGGGAGGGGGGGGGCTTAAATCGATTTTACGCGGCGGCAGTCTTCCGTCGTTCAGTGCGCATGAAGACCTCCTAACTCATCAGTGCAACATCTCCGAGGACACAAAAAACAAACAACCACAGAGATGAAACAGCGGTGAGGACTCCAGAACAAGAAACCACTGAAATGCTGAAGCAAAAGAAAACCAACACTTACACTCCGATGGGCCAAACTAGAGACAGAGCATCGGGTAACAACCAACATTAGATTGGCCCCGCCAAGCGATTTTGGTACTTATCGCCTATGCGAGCAGCGAAGGTTCAGGCGAGCCTGCGCATCCGCGCAGTCTCGCCAGAACCTTCGCTGCTCGCTCATACAAGCAGTGAATCAAGAGAAACCTTCAGACAGAAAGCCATATCCCTGGCCCCTCTGAATGGCTGGGCATGCGCAGTTAAAATTTGTCACGACGGAATGCTCGAAGACACAAATTCGCTTGGCGGGGCTCAGATAAAATTAAATACCTCTTTTCAAAAAGAGAGTATAATGAAATCGAAACAGTGAGAACACATTAAGAAAACACCGGCATTGCACACTAGGTGACAGTGTATTCTACAGTAGAACTTCGATGGCTCGAACACCGATGGCTCGTTTACCATGGAAGAGTCGAGCACATTCTTGAGCCCCTAGTGAAATCCTCTACATAAGAAATAGTGGGGGATAATTAAGGAGATTTTAGTGTTTTATCTTGCAAATGTATGTTGTGTGTATTCATTAGAATCGCCTCGATGAGGCGATTCTAATGAATACACACAGCATACATATTCATTATAGAACACCGAAAAGATGTCTAAAAGTATCTCATTATGCCTCCTGACAGTAACCTCAGTGGCTCGAACTACGCCTGTCTCGAACAGATTTTCGAGGTCCCGAAGATGTCCGAGCCATTGACGTTCGACTGTATTTTTTTTCATAGCTCTCATGAAGAATATTTGTGATATATTTCCTATTCCTGGTGAAACATAGACTGCGAGTATTCGTTAGAATCACATCCTGTGGTGGTTCTAACGAGTACCCAATGTATGCATTTGTGCCACGGCAAGAAAATAACACATCCTTTGTAAACTCCCTTTTCCCTATACACAGTAATCCAACGAGCAGACTTGTCAACGTGATAAAAGAAAAAAGAAAACGCAAATGTTCATTCGAAGTACAAGACATCTGTCAAGTTTCGAAAGGATACATGAAGTGCTGTAAGAGATGATTTCGTAAAGTACCCAGTGTCTATACAGTATCGTAACAAGCCTGACAAATTGTCTAATTTCACAAAGCCAGCAGAGAAAGTGAAAAAAAAATAATCAAAAGATTTTCCGAAGGCCATATGCTGGTACTTATTTTCATTCCATATACAATAGTTTCACAAAGTTCCAGCTTTACATTACTGTATTTGTACATTATCTCTATACATTATCTTAGCGTTGCAAGCAAACATGCTTAAATTAAAAAAGCTAAAAAGAAGGTATGAGCCCAAATAATCAAAACACTATAGAAAACACGTGCATATTTTCATTCCGAGTATACAAAGTTTCAAACCGATCTGTAAAGAACTGTAAGAGGAGATGATTTCAGAAAGTACCGACTATCCAGCCAAAAGTATAACTTTTTATGCTGACTGAATCCATACCCCACTCCACTCCCCTTCCCCACCCCCACCCACCCCCCCCCCCCCCCCACACACACACACAATAAAAAACTGCAAAAATTATACAAAAGCACATAAGTAAAGTTCCTATATTAAGACTACCTTCGTACAGTCCCAAAACAGAATCTCTTGCTAAAGGTTGCTGGGTGTGGGAAACCCGAAAGAAGAAATACTAAAACCACTTTTAGCAAGCATTGGTCTTAATTTTAGTTTGTCTTTATAGCGGAATTCTTTGTATGTGAACATATCATGTAGAAAACATCTGCAAAGTTTCAAAGAGGACAATTCCAAGCAGTAAAATGAAACGATTTCACAAAGTACCGACTGTCTGTACAATACCCAGACAAAATAACTAGTAAGTAGGAGAGACGTGAAGGACTGAAAGAAAGCTTCCCGCCTGCCTATATAATTCTGACCCCTTGAACTCCACTTTTATATTGAAAAACTGGGGTTTACAGGGGTAAACCTTATTTTCCTTATTTCTGCTCTAAAATATAGATTGTGGGTACTCGTTAGAACCGTCTCGATGAGGCGGTTCTAACGAGTGCCCACAATCTATATTTTGAGCAGAAATAAGAAATATATCGCAATTTTTCATCTTAAAATTTTCATTTTTTCGGCGATAAAGGTGGCAATGTATTTGTATAGGCGTGTTTGCGTAATGTGCTTAGTCTTGTCCTCGTCACTATTACTGGCCATATGCAAAATCAAGGTAAGGTTATTTATATCATCGCTAGCCTTTTTGTGACTCGAACTTTTGACTGACCTAAACTATTCATATCTCACTATCTTTTGTTTAATACTTCTACACGGCAATACTTACACATTTTATTTATACAAATAGTTCTTGAAATGCATGCAAATAGTTCAGTAAGAGAAAAGGATTTGTATGTCACATTCTGATTGACAGCAATTTGACGTTTTTCCATAGACACTTGTGAAAAAAAATGGTTCTGATTATTTTGGATACAATATTAAAAGATCATTTGACAGATATTTTTTTAGGCAGCGTAAGGAACATAGTGGACTCAGTACCATTGGCGTTTTTCAATGGGAAGTTGTATTTCAAACTTGCCAACATGTACATTGTGCTGTTCCCTGACTTTGGAGAGAAGAAATACAATATGCTAACTTAAAAGATGTAACACTTTAGTCACAAAGCTAAATATATAGCTGTCCACAAGATATCTTTTAATTATGCTTCTTGTAATATTTTTTAGTTATTTGTTTTAAATGAAGTTTATAACAGTTAATTGAAAGGGACTGGAAACAATTTGCTATTCACCCATAATTATGCTGTGTAAATGGCATTTCTCTAACGATACAAGTGCAGGTAAATTGCGGGTTGAAATGTAAACCTTAGCTTTTTTTGACATAAAGTCGGATTTACAACGGCATTATATGAGCATGTTAATGTGATGAAAATGAAAATTGGATAAAATTAGCCAATATTGTTTGTTGGAATGTACATAAATTATAATAATAATAATGATTATTATTATTATACTACTATAACTACTGCTACAACTTCTACTACAACTACTGCAGTAACTACATTATATGAGCATGTTAATGTGATGAAAATGATAATTGGATAAAATTAGCCAATATTGTTTGTTGGAATGTACATAAATTATAATAATAATAATGATTATTATTATTATACTACTATAACTACTGCTGCTTCTTCTACTACAACTACTACTACTGATAATAATTTTAATAATAAAGATGATAATAATTATACTGTTACTACATTTTCCACTACTGCGACTATTATTGGGCCCCCGCCGATCGGGGCTTGAAGAAATAGATTGGGCTGTATGATGCTTCCACGCAGAGCTGAAACAGAAGTACAGTTAACCGTTTAGGAGGTCTTAGCCTGCCCAGAGACCGTCCCTATATATAGAACCTTTGGGGTTTTGGGGCGGCAGAGCTGGAGATACCATTTTATCACAATGTCTGGTAAGCAACGTCTCCAAAATGAACTTAATAATGGTGTCGGGAAAATAATATCTCAATACAAACAAACAGCCCACTACTACTGATGATTAGAAGCCTCCGTGGTGTAGTGGTTACGGTACTCGCCTTGTAAACCAGGGATCGCAGGATCCATCCCGGACTTCTCCAGACTTTCGGATGAGTCTTTAAACCGAGGTCCCGTCTCAGTATGACCTTAGCTGTTGGTGGGACGTAAAACTCAAACACTCACTCACTATTGATGATACTACTTATAATACTAAACATAATAATTTTAAAAATAAAAATGTTGACAGTAATAATTATTCTCTTACTTCTACCCCCACTACAACTCAGTACTGCTATAATAATAATAATAATCATCGACATCATCAAAACGATGGTACATGTAATAATAATTTCATCTTGCTTCTACTCCCATATCTACTACTACTACCACCACCACCACTATTGCTTCTATCACTCTACTACTACCAACCATTACTTCAACTATTATTATTACAACTATTATCATTAACGAGATGAAATAAATTGGATAAACACTAGCTAATATTGTTTGTAGGAAAATACATTAAACAACAACAATGATAATAATGATAACAAACGATAATAATACTTATAATAATAATAATAATAATAATAATAATAATAACATGTCGTTCCTGATGGTGCTAAGTATAAAGAAGACTAGTCTTTTTGCTGTTTGTGCTTGTCGGTTTATAATTTCGCTAAGGCTGTGCTCACTGATCAGTCATGCTCGAATTCAATATATTCTATAAAAGGGTTATCCTTTGCAAGCAAGGAATACACCACAGAACTGGAAAATATGAAGTGTGCATGTTTTCTGGGCCAGACTCTGTGAAATATACATGGTTAAATTCAACACAGGTTTTCACGTCAATTAAGATATTCAAATCTATAGAATTCAACAAAAAAGAACAAAAAATGTTCAACCGGAATTTGATACTGTAAATTCAGTGTTCATGCAATTCTAGTTTATAAGTTGACTAAACGGTTTTTATAATGAGATAGCATTGCCTGTTTCTTTCCAAAATGGTAAAATGCAACCACAATCGAGTCGCTTGATATGGCACTTTAGAGAGTTGTGTGACTGTAAAATCTGGACTAGGCTCGTATATTGGCCATACAGTGTAGACTCAAATCAGACGCCACAGAATACCGAACGCGGCATCTCAGCAGGATCTACAGTGTTTGGACGATATTGGAATTTAAGTCTTATACGAAACATTCTAATTCTCCATATTAAGGACTCTCAGAGACAATCGACCCACCAGAGTTGTGTAACAACGCTTAGTGTCGCAACGCTTAGTGTTCATATGAACACTAAGCGTTGTATGAATACTAAGCGGCGCTACAGAACTGTCAATTCTTTGATTTTTCATAGTTTTTTTTTTCAATTTAATCCATATATCAGAATGGAATCTTCCATCTTATAAATTTGGAGTTGTCCATATCCAATAATAGGGGTGTCAGATTCGTTTTGTATAAAATCAAATACATACTTTAAGGAAACAGTCTAGACTAGATCAGACGCCGCGTTCTGCGACGTCTGATCTGGATCTACTCTGTTTGCCAGTGTCCAAAAACGGAACGATCCCCCTGCTGAAGTCAGAGAAGTGCCATCAGTGGCTGCTTTCAAATCACGACTCAATAGGGATCTTAAAAAGCCTCCTCCATACTAAAACACTGGTACACGCATCGGCCAGATTCTCCAAGCACGACTAAGATTAGGATGCAGCTCCTTAAACGCCGATCTCTATCGCAAAAATATCATTCTCAGCCCTACTTGCGCGTGTGGAGGTCACGTTGAAAGTGCGCGTCACCTCTTCTTTGTATGTCCTAGGCTCGCTCATATTCGGAGAAATTGCTTACCAGACACACTCCGAAACTACACGGTAACTGATTTTATCCATGGCAATCAACATTTAACGTTCCAGGAAAACGAAGGTATATTTTTTCAAAGTGCAAGAATACATAGTAAAATCCGGCAGATTCTTGTAGTCCCTAGATGTTACCATGGTTTCGTGTGGGGTTATTGGGGAGGGGGTGCAGGGAATCAGCCATAGTATTTTCATTTGTCGCAATAATGTTTCACAGCTGTAGAATTTGAGCTCTAGAACTCTAGAATATGTTTGTGTTTTATTACCGTTTCGAAACCTAACCCGGCTAGCAATCTACATAAATCTACAGCGGGCCGTTAGCGGCCCGTCAGCTACCCTGGCGGGCCGCTAACGGCCAGCTGTAGATTTATGTAGAATGCTTACTGGGCTTGCTATTTCTCTTCTGTATATATAACTGAGCTACCACTTAATTCGCTAATCATTTCTAGATATTGTATTCTCATCAAACGTATAAAATGAGATGTTCTTGATCTTTCTTTCTTTCTATATTTGTTTTTTTTATATTCATATCACAGGTTTACGCTGCATTCCATTCACAGAAGATGTAACTTATTTTCTTTGTCTTCCAGGAGATGACTTAAAACAAGCACCAGTGCTTACCGTCAAATCCTGTGACATATATATACGTTCATTGTTCTTGCATAACTAACGATTCCAACAACAAATGTTGACGAAAACGCCAAAAGTTCCATATAAACACCATATAAACTCTTCAAATGCGACCGGCGAACCAACATGGGGGCCAGTTCAGAAGGGTGTTGACAATGACGTTGTCTGACGTCATCATAGAACCCTACGTTCAGGGCGATATCGTTACGTCGCTCAACGTAACTTAAATAAAGCAAGACCAGTCGCGTGATATCAAAAGCTCAAAATCCATGTTCAAACAGCACGCGAATTTCATGATTTGAACATGAGCACGGCTTTCGGTCCATTTGACAATGGCTTCAAACAGCCATGTGCATAGATATTTATGAAAGAATTTCATTATAACATTCTACATCTGGAGCTATGTAAAGACCTTCCATAATAATCATATGACGTCGCGTCTGAGAGTGAAATAACGCCATGTAATATTTTTGATAATCCACTAGTGGATTAAATATGTAAATTAGGTAGATACGCCCCGTAACGTTACATGTACAACGTCCTTATCGACATCGCGTTTACTAATGGCGGACTATGGATCTTTTTGTAAAAATATGGTGAATAAAACAGCGTTTTAAAGGTCATATGATAAATAGAATCTTGCATTCGTGATCTTGTATTATTGAATTTTTAAAACTCGTCGAGGAAAAGGGATAAAATGCTCGACAAAGCTTCGCATTTTATCCCTTATCCTCAACTCGTTTAATAAAATTCAATAATACATAAACACTCATGAAAGATTCTCTATGTTCATCATGTTAAGACGTAAACTGAATACCCTGTAACTCTACTTTGTTCGTCATGTTATCAAGTCTAACGAATACCCCATATACATTTGTAAACTCCACTTTGTATATAGAACACTGGGGTTTAGAGGGGTATACATTATTCTTCCTATTTCTGCTCAAAAGCATAGATTCCAGGTGCTCGTTAGAACGCCTTAGTGAGGCTGTTCTAAAGAGCACCTTCAATCAATTTTTGGATCAGAAGTAAGAAAATACGGCACTTTTTTATCAATGATTGAAATATGAAAGCACACGAGTAAATCTACTTTTCTGATCAGACTGTGAAGATCTGCAGCTTCCATCAAAATGACAAACTGGTAGAGCGAATACGTTGAGTGTCAAATAAGTACGAATTCCCTGCCAGAAGAGCTTAATTGTTCTTGATGCTTTCATGAATCAAAGTGCTTGCAGCAATTTGAGTGAAAGCTTGTGTCTGGCTTCAATGGCATCTTTTAAAGTAATAACTTGAGTGTGTCGTTTAATGAATATCGGAAGCTGTCTGAAAATAGCAACTACATTGCCAACAGCTGTAAGTTGTAACACGTCCATGTGGTGAACACTTAAAGGCTGGACGTTTTTCTTTTTTCCCCTTTTTTCTCTCACTCTTCCTTGGCTGCAGGCAGTTTTCTTTTCAAAATCTGGCCTCGGTAGCTCAGTCGCATCTGGCTGGTGATCAGAAGGTCGCGGGATCGATACCTACGCGTTGACAACATTCTTTCATGGAGCTTGATCATAACATCTTGTCCATGGTCATTTTCTCCCTTCCGCTGTCTCAAGAAGAACAGTTGTGAATGTTTGGCGAAAGAATGTAAAGAACAGTAAAAGTGTATTTGATGAACTGGCTGGTTCGATTTGACTTAAATAGCGTTGACTGGGTCGTTAAACATAACAAAAATCAAACTGCTTTTTAAAGAAAATTAAGGAAGTCCGAGTAGCCTGCAAGAAAGAGTAGCTGAAGAATGATCTTCCTTATTTCTTACTAGGGTACTTGCTCAGTATACTCCTGCCTTTTATGGCTGATTTTTTTCCGCTGTCAATGTGTTATGTTTTTAGATGCACTCTAAACATTTAGGGGATATCTGTATCCAGAGTTTAATCGGCGGTTTTGCGGTCGGAAATATGGCTTTACGGCGACGCGTTAGCGAAGCCGAAAAACGGAATTTGCGACCATAAAACCCACGATTTACCTCCCCAAAGGACAAATTTCAATTCAATCCATAATTATTTATGTTCGAATTAATGATATCCATAAATCGAATTATGGATATCAATAATTCAATCTGAATTAATGATATCCATAAATCGAATTATGGATGTCCATTATTCGGTTGATATATAGACATTGTTAATTCTTATCAAGGATATCCATAAATCGATTTATGGATATCCATAATTCGATATATGAGTATCATTAATTCAGATCGATTTATGGATATCCATAATTCGAATAATGGATATCATTAATTCGATATCCATCATTCAGTATGTTAATGGATATCCATAATTCTGCTGATTTATGGATATCAATAATTCGCCTTTGCAAAAAAAAATACAATAAATAATGACTGAAACCAAAGGCCTTTGTGGGGAAGTATGGATATCCATAATTCAAAATATGGATATCATTAATTATGGCCGATTAACAGATAACCATAAATCGAATTAAATATGGATATCTATAAATCAGCGGAATAATGGAAATCTATCTATTGATATTTATGGATATCCATAAATCCATCTGAATTAATGATATCCATAGATCGAATTATGATGGTTGGTTGATTTGAGGTTTAACGTCCCCGTCAACACTGTAAAGGTCATTTTGGAAACGTTGCTTCCAATTTTGTGGGACTTTTACCTGACATTGAGATGAAATGACATTTCAAGCTCTGTCGCCCAATGAAACCAATAGGGTTTATTAGCATGGACGGTCCACCTCGCACCGCGGTTCCTGGACAGGCTTAGATGAATATCCATAATTCGATTTATGGTTATCTTTAATTTAATTATGGATAGCCATTATCCGGCTGATTTATGGATATCCATAATTCGAATTTTAGATATCCATAAATCGAATTATTGATATCTTTAAATATGGATTAGTAAAACGGCACCCCATACATTCTAATGTACTTATTCTGTTGTTTTGTTAAAATTGTCCGGTTTTGCTGAAAGCCGCATGCGCTGCGAGCTGCGTGAAATCAAAAAGCAACGTTACACCATGATGTCGGGTTCCCGACAGCCTGTCGCAATTTTTTGACATTATTTAATCAAAGTTTGCGTTACATACGCAAGTGCTTTAGAATCAAAAAGATATGCAGCTCCGCCCAAACGTGATGCTCTTTAATAACAGTTTGATTACAGCAACAATGATACCCCGAAAATCATGTAAATAAATGGCGTACACCGATCAAAGCATTATGAAACAAATTGAAACAAACTGAAAATTTTACCACCACAAACTGAAATTTTCTGATAAAAAAATTCTGATATTTTTCATAATATTCCCTCTCAAAACATCCGCCCCCGCCCATAGGGGCTTGAAGAAATATATGGGCTGCATGATGCTTCCACGCAGAGCTGAATCCGGCCCGCACACTAGTACTGGTAAACCGCTTAGAGGATCTAAGCCTGTCCAGGAACCGCGGTGCGAGGCGGACCGTCCATGCCAATAAACCCTATTGGTTTCATTGGGCGACAGGGCTTGAGATGTCATTTCATCTCAATGTCGGGTAAAAGTCCCACAAAATTGGAAGCAACGTCTCCAAAATGACCTTTACAGTGTTGACGGGGACGTTAAACCTCAAATCAAACAAACAAACAAACTCTCAAAACATAGAGTGTGGCTATTCGCTAGAACCGCATCGGCGAGGCGATTCTAACGAGTACCCACAATCTATATGTATATTTTGAGCAGAAATAATAAAAATAATGTAACCCCTTTGTTAAACGCAGTTTTACTAAACAAAAAAGTGTTTAAGGGGATCAAAATTTTATAGGTGAGTTTTCGTAATGGTCATTTTTTTCTATCAATACAAAAACATGCCTATTCAAATATATTGGAAGAATTTTTACTACCAAAAATGAATATTTTCAGATAAATAATTCTGATTTTTTTCTTATTTCTGCTCCAAACATAGATTGTGGGTACTCGAAAGAGTACTCACAATCTATGTTTTGAGCAGAAATAAGAAAATATCAGAATATTTAATCTGATAATTTCCATTTTCGGTGGTAAATTTTCAATACATTTGAATAGGCGTGTTTTCATAATGAGCCGTTCCTCTCTGCAAGAAGGCACTTTGGGTCAACTGCGTTCCGAATAGTGCACAACAAAACCCCTGATCAGCCTGCATGGATGCGCAGGCTGATGTGTGTCTTCGCTAGGCGCATCTGTTCGAAGCATTACGAAAACATAACGAGTACCCACAATATTTATATAAGAAAAATATGGTTCACCCCTGTAAACCCCAGTTTTACTATATAAAAGTGGCGTTCAAAGAGGTCAAAATGATACGAATAGGCGTGTTTTCGTGATGACTTCATTTTCGTGAAGTAAATTTTAAGACACTGTCAACGATAAAGATTTTCTGCGAAAAAAAAATGAAACACAACTAGTTGAGTACCTTAACAACTGGTAAGTTTATTCAACTGCGCCGACGTTTCATACAATGTATGTAACATCGGTTAATGAGAGATCCGTTATTTCTATCTGGTAATTTCCATCACGAAAACATGCCTATATAATTCTGAACCCCTTGAACCCCACTTTTATATATATAGTAAAACTGGGGTTTACAGGGGTAAACCTTATTTTTCTTATTTCTGCTCTAAAATATAAATTTAGGGTACTCGTTAGAACCGCCTCATCGAGGCGGTTCTAATGAGTACCCACAATCTATATTTTGAGCAGAAATAAGAAAAAATATCACAATTTTTCATTTAAATTTTTTATTTTTTCGGCGAGTAAGGTTGCAGTGTATTTGTATAGGCATGTTTTCGTAATGCTGAGAGGTTTACTACAGATTGAGGTGGGTCTATTAGCACCATCGGCATTATCATTGTCACCGTCGCCGTCGTCGTTCGTTTTACAGAGTCCTGCATTTGATGGTAGTTCCTGATCAGGACACCAGAAAACGTTATTTTACCATTTGAATAGCATACAATTTATAATATCTTGCCCCCGATATTCTGCTAAAACGCCTTGCTCGAATAGCCAAAAGTATAGGCATTGTTCAAACTGCTTAAAAGCAATTTGATCCGGGTCCGCGCTGTTTGCTGAAAAAGAATATTTTTCGCTTAAACACGGTTTGTCTATTTTTCTTTCTTTCTTTCACCGTTCTTTCTTTTTTTCTTTCTTTCTTTCTTTCTTTCTTTCTTTCTTTATTTCCATACTTACTCTTTGACTGCATCTGAGACAAACATTCTCTGTAAGTCTTTGTGAATTCTAAGCATCTCCACCTGCCTCTTCAGGTCTTCCTTCTCCATACCGAAGCCCGTTCTGTAACAGTGATAGTAGGCTTAAATTAGGATAATACACCCATATGATCGTACTAATCAGCCCCCGCCCGTCGGGGTTTGAAGAAATAGATGGGCTGCATGATGCTTCCGCGCAGAGTTGAATCCGACCCGCACACGAGTACTGGTAAACCGCTTAGAGGCCGTAAGCCTGTCCAGGAAAAGCGGTGCGAGTGTCGGACCTCCATGCATATAAATCCGACCCGCACACGAGTACTGGTAAACCGCTTAGAGGATGTAAGCCTGCCCAGGAAAAGCGGTGCGAGTGTCGGACCTCCATGCATATAAACCCTATTGGTTTCATCGGGCGACAGGGCTTGAGATGTCATTTCATCTCAATGTCGGGTAAAAGTCTCACAAAATTGGAGGCAACGTCTCCAAAATGACGAAACAGTGTTGACGGGGACGTTGAACCTCAAATCAAACATACAAAATGATCGTTCTAATGACATTTTTTCAGTTCATCACGAAAACACGCCTATATATTTCTGACCCCTTGAACCCCAATTTTATACAGTAAAACTTGGGTTTACTGGGATAAACCTTATTTTTTTTATTTCTGCTCTAAAATATAGATTGTGGATACTCGTTAGAACCGCCTCGATAAGGCGGTTCTAACGTGTACCCACAATCTATATTTTGAGCAGAAATAAGAAAAAAATCACAGTTTTTCATTTTAAAATTTGCCCTTTTCCGCCGATAAATTTTACAATGTATTTGTATAGGCGTGTTTTCGTCATGATATTTAAGTCTCATGCTCGGCTTATGAATTATTTTTCTCGCCCACCAAGTTTAAAGAATAGTATTTTTTCCCAAGCAATAAAATATCAGTCTGCCCAAGAATACAGAAAAACAATAAACAAGATGGACCCTTTATTATGCTTAAAGCTGTTTTCCCCCCAGTGAGCTGCTCAAATCCGTTTTTGGTACTAGATTATTTAGACGAAACAAAAAATGTGAGAATTCCGATTGGTACGAAGTTCTGTTATGAAAGAGGCTTGGTATTCCGATGGGTTCGAATTGCGCACCCCTTGTGGCAGATATGTTCTTGTTCTGTTATGAAAAAGATATGATGTCCCTTTTCGTTGAAAACCAACATGAAATCATTGAAACCTTTAGCTCGTCTACCTGATACCTGGATGTTTTATTAAATATTGGCAGTACCTATTTAAATGGTTTGATCAGTCAAATTTACCCCAACCCAGAAGTTCAGTTAAATAAACGCGGCAAATTCTTCTGATAATGAGCCTATTATAGATGGGTTTGTTTCCTGCCAAATTTATGATTAACGCGATGATTTTGATTTTGAGATTGTAGTTTTTTCTTTGTTGGATGGAGACGTTCCTCGTGCGGCATCTTTGTCTTTGAGTGCGTGTTTCGCTTATATTATTTGGTCTTGGATAGCCAGTCGGCCATTTTGTGGGAAAGGAACTGTCCTTTTGGCTTTCCGCCATTGATTTTTCCATTAGGGTCTAGTCATTTCATGTTTGTGCTTCTGACTTTTTGGTGTCACTGCTGGGAGCTGTGGCTTAATTGTATCGATTCCTGATCATTGCCTTCACTTCTATTATCCTATGTCGTTTATATCTCGCATTCAATTCGAAATGTCAGAGTGTCGAGTCATGTAACTGACTTCAACATGTAATAATTGTTAACTGCTAAATTCCTTAATCAGGGTTATCGGAATCATAAACTACGAAAAGCATTTTATAAATTTTATAGACTTCATTCCTATTTAATTTCAAAATTCTATGCTGGACTTTAATCTCTTCTGCACCAAAATCTGCCGGAGCCCGAATTTTATGATGACTTAGTACATAAATTCAGAAAACTAATATACATGTACTTGCAATGATTTCTGTGCCCAATTTCGTAAAATCATTCTTCGATATAAAAAGACTTGCTCCAACATAAATGTTATACGGCAGACTGCATGCATGATTGTTAACTCGATTGCGGTTGATAACTTTTGCTGCCCTCTTTAATTGCACGCCGGTGGGTCAGGCCTCAGGTTCTCTGACGGTTCCAGCGTAGAGGTTGACTGGTGGGTCAGGCCTCAGATTCTATGACGGTTCCAGCGTAAAGGAGGTTCTTCTGTCGTGGTTTAGTTTTGTTACGGTTTGTCTTTGGGTGTTTTTGTCGCTTATATTATTTTATTTTGGATAGCCTTTTGGCCATTTTGTGGGAAAGTAACTTTTCTTTTTAGCTTTCCGCTGTTGATGTTTCCGTTGAGGTCTGTTGCTTCATGTTTGTGTTTCTTTGCATTTGGTGCATCACGTGTACAAGTCCGTCAAATGAAGACCCCCCTAGACCCCACTTTATATAGGGAAAACTGGGGTTTACGGGGTTCTACAATATTTTTCTTATTTTTGCTCCAAGACATAGGTTGTGGGTACTTGTTAGAACCGCCTCATCGGGCGGTTCTAACGAGTATCCACAACCCATGTTTGCAGTATAAATAAGGAAAATATCACCGATTTTCATCAGAAAAGTCGCCATTATGTAGATGTGCAAAAAATGCACTATATTGCACGGATGTGTTATCGTAATGGTCTCTGATGGGAGCTGTGGGTTAATTGTATCGATTCCTGGTCATTGCCTCTACTTCTATTTTACAGAGAATTAAAGAGAAGTTAATATAATATAATGTCGGTTGATTCCTGATGCTCTGGTTTTGGTCGGACCCATGGGGGTCTAACAGTTGGTTTTCTTTTGCTCCAGTCTTTCGGCGGTTCCTTGCTGTCAAGTCCTCGCCTTTGTTTCATCTCTGTGGTTGTTTGATTTTTGTGTTCACGGAGATGTTGCTCTGATTAGATAGAAGGCCTTCATGCTGACTGAACAAATTATTTGACTAAATCGCGACGGAAGTAAGGGCGAGGATTGCGGCCGCGTGAAATCGATTTAAGGCCCATAGTGGAATTCGTTCCACTGACTGTTCCAAGGCGGTTCCTCTGTCGCGGTTTAGTTTTGTTATGGTTTGTCTTTGAATATGATTATTGCTAATATCTTCCTGTTTTGTGGGAAAGTTACTGTCCTTTTGGGTTTCCGCTATTGATGTTTCCATTTGGATCTAGTTATTCCATGTTTGTTTCTTTCCCTTTGGTGTCTCTGATGGGAGTGTGGGTTAATTGTATCGATTCCTGATCATTGCCTTCACTTCTGTTTTTCATGATGTCTCTTTCAGTAAAAAAGCAATCTGACGCAAATGAAGCTTTCAGCTCGACGTCTAGATATTTGAACGAATTTTAAATAATGACAATACCTAGTTCGACGGTTTGATCAGTCAAATGTACCCTTCCTACCTTCATTTGAATAAAACGTGTTCTTCTGATACCGAGGCCCCGTTTCTGGATTTACATTTGTCTATTTTATATGTGTTTTTTTTTCTACACAATTGGGCCCCGTCAAGCGATTTTGGTACTTATCGCCTATGCGAGCAGCGAAGGTTCCGGCGAGCCTGCGCATCCGCGCAGTCTCGCCAGAACCTTCGCTGCTCGCTCATACAAGCAGTGAATCAAGAAAAACCTTCAGACAGAAAGCAATATCCCTGGCCTCTCTGAATGGCTTGGCATGCGCAGTTAAAATTTGTCATGACGGTATGCTCGAAGACACAAATTCGCTTGGCGGGGCTCAATTTATGATAAATGCGATGGTTCTGATTGTGATTTTCTTGGTTATGTCATATGTGAGACGCCAAATTCTGCAAAGAATGGTCAGGTGGTTTTTCTCCGAGTATTCCTGTTTTCGCCCACCTCTGATTAACGATCGACTCGATACAAATGTAATAATTTGGAAGGGCCGCAAAACCAAACTCAAATCCTTTCGTTCCTCGTACGGAAACTATCGCAATTAATTCGATTCGCTGGTAATCCACTTTGAACGTCTAAGCCTGCCTAGGAAAATTGCTGCAAGTCCATGCATGCTTATAAACCCTATTGGTTTCATTGGACGGCAAGGAGTGAGATGTCATTTCATCTCAATGTCGGGCAAAAGTCCCACAAAATTGGAAGCAACGTCTCCAAAATGACCTAAATAGTGCTGACGGGGACGTTAAACCTCAAATCAAACAAATCGCCGGGATTTGTTTGTCTAAACCATGGCTGAACTAAAGGCGAGTATTGTTGCCACGTAAAATCGATTTATACTCCCAGTAAAAATTAATGACCGTTCCAAGGCGGTACTTCTGTTGTGGTTTTAGCTCGCCTGGAAAAAGTCCAGGAATAACTATTGCACTAACCCCGGCGTCAGCGTTGGCGTTTGCGGTGGAGATGGCGTCGGCGTCCGCATTTACGTTAATGATTTAAGAGCTTATGTTTTCCAAACATATAATGGGTTTGATTCATGTTTGGTATGATGATACATATAGGTCCAAATTTTTATTCACCACTACCCCTGCCCATGGCAAGTGCCTAAACTTAGAATTTTATGTTATTTTTTATGTTTAAGTTTTTCAAATGCTCATATTTTCCAAACCATAAGAAGAATTTATTCATATTTGGTATGATGACAGATACAGGTCCAGTGTTACATTCAGCAATACCCCCTCTCATGACCTTATCGTCGAGGTCGTGAACTTAGAATTGTCATGTAAGAGTTTTTTTTTTTTTTTTGTTTTTTTTTTGGTAATATTTTAAAAACCGTATGATGGATTTGGTTCATATTTGGTATGACGATAGATATAAGTCCAAACTTTTATTCCGCAGTACCATCGCCCACGAGGTCACAGACTTAGAACTTTTATGTTAGAGCTCATATTTTCCTAACTATACAATCAGTTTGATTCGAATCTGGTATGATGATAGATATAGGTCCAAAGGTTTATTGGGCAATACCACCACCTAAGCTTATGACCTAAAAGTTACTTTCCCAGGCGAGCTATGCAACCTGGTGACAGCACGTGTTTATTGCTAAAGTTTGGTTTTGCATGTATATACAGTTATTTTTGGATAGTCGTTTGGCCATTTTGTGGGAAAGAAACTTGTGATTTGTGATGAAGTTGTTTCATGTCGGTGTTTGTCTTCGATAGGAGGCCTGATGAGGCGGTTCTAACGAGTACCAAATGTCTATATTTTAGCAGAAATATGAAAAATAATGTTTGCCCCCGTAAACCCCAGTTTTTCTATATAAAAATGGGGTTTAAGTGGGGTCAAAATAATATAGGCGTGTTTTCGTGATGATGTCTTCCCGTGATGCCATTGCCGTAAGAGTCATCAAACTCGTTAGGAAAACATGTCCGTAAGAAATAATGGCGTCCAACATGGTGTCAGAAAATGAATAATATTAGGTAAAAATGGTAACATCTTTTTTACGGCGTAGCCGTTATGGTTTTGCTTTTGTCCTACATTTTTCGTTACCCCATTGGTCAATAAAATCACATGTCCAAGGAAATGACCATTTCATTGGTCAATGATTTGCATAAATAAATCTATTAAAAAAATACGACAGTTTACCGAAGTTTTTCCCTAGGAGATATTTCATTTTTTATGTGAGACATGAATGAAAAATATATACAGTTTCGGCTTGCTCACCGTCTTGTCCTTTGATGACCATACGTCATATGTATAATTGGGATTCTAGTGAATTCTATAACTGCTGTGGTGAATAGCTATTTTTACCAAATTTCACGTGGTTGGTCTATATAGCGAAAGGAACCATTACGCGAAAGGAAGGTTCCTTTCGCGAAAGGAAGAATTTTCTGCGAAAGGAATTGTTTGTTTGATTTGAGGTATAACGTCCCCATCAACACTGTGTAGGTCATTTTGGAGACGTTGCTTCCAAGTTTGTGGGACTTTTACCCGACATTGAGATGAAAGACACCTCCAGCCCTGTTGCCCAATGAAACCAATAAAGAGATATAGCATGACAAAAACATGTAATAATCGCATTACAAATTGACAGATGTTTAATTTACAATATATACAAAATAAAAGTTGCAGTGTATCATTTGTCTTCAGCATACTTTATCTTCTCCATTTTAACACAAAATGAACATTTTCGAATATCATTAATGTTATATAATTTCTGAAAAGGAATAAGTGTAATTTGAGTTTTAGTTACGTGCACATCAGATCAAGTTTCCGTCCGTTTGTCTGCTCGACCGTTTGTTCGTCCGTCTATGCGTTTACGTTCACCATAGCGACAACCCTAAATGTTAACCCTAGAATTTGTGTTCAAAAACAGTGAATGATATCGTTTTCTTATTTGTTGTGCATATACTTGAGATCATATGCTCTTGAAATGAGGTCATGTTTTTAACCTTGACCTTTTACATTGACCTTAGCTCAAACAGGCGGGACACCGCCCTCTGCAAAGCTATTTTTCCTCGCGTGACATCTGAATTGTTTGAATACAGTAAACCATTTCATAGCTAGACAATTGTTGCTGTCACTATTGTAGCTCATATTGCACGACCCGCAGAAAAAGCGACCGACTGAAGTCGGTTGATTTTCTTTCTAAGAGTGCCCTAAAATCACCGTGTCATTCTGTCAGTCTGTCTGTCCGTCCGTAACCCGTTTGTGAAAATTGGTGATAGTGACTTAACCGCTTGGAATATTTAAACAATTTTTGGCATACTGGTAGATATCAATGAGATCTAACCAATGAACTTGCGAAATATTACATTCCATTTAGTATAGCCTCGCCGAGGCGAAAAATGTGAAAATTTTCGAACTGCTTCTCCTCGGAAACCGTTGGGCCAATTGAAGTCAAATTTCATATGGAGGCTCTATGGGATGGGGGAAACCAAAATTTGCTCATGGGGTCCAGGTCACATGACCAAAATGGCCACCAAGCCATATACGGTCTGTCTGTCTGTCTGTCCGTCCGTAACCCGTTTGTGAAAATTGGTGATAGTGACTTAACCGCTTGGAATATTTAAACAATTTTTGGCATACTGATAGATATCAATGAGATCTAACCAATGAACTTGCGAAATATGACATTCCGTTTAGTATAGCCTCGCCGATGCGAAAAATGTGAAAATTCTCGAACTGCTTCTCCTCGGAAACCGTTGGGCCGATTAAGGTCAAATTTCATATGGAGCTTCTATGGGATGGGGGAAACCAAAATTTGCTCATGGGGTCCAGGTCACGTGACCAAAATGGCCGCCAAGCCATATATAGTAAAAACCCTTCAAAATAGTCTTCTCCAGAACCACTGGGCAGATTTCCACGAAACTTGATAAATAGCATCTGGGACGTAGGCCCATCATAAATTGCTAAAATGGTGACCCTGGGTTGACCTTGACCTTCTTTGTGCCTAGGTCAAACTTTGACACATATGCTTTTGTATTGGAAAAGTGAGAATTCATTTTTTCCTGCAAACGATTCAGAAAACAGTACTAAAGTATAAGATATATTTTTGCTCCTTACGATAAGGCGCATTTATTGGGGGAACCGTTTTAGGTCCAGGTCACATGACCAAAATGGCCACCATACCCATATATGGTAACACTCATAAAGCTAAAAGCATCCGGCGGGTCGTGCACTTCAGCTGAAGCACTGGTTTCTAAACAACCTTCCAATTAAATCTACGCCGCATATCTTTTTTAAAGATATTTCTTGTTATTTCTGCTTTAAACATAGATTGTGGGTGCTCGTTAGAACCGCCTCAATGAGGCGGTTCTAACGAGTACCCACAATCTATGTTTTTGAGAAAAAAAATAAGACAGATAATGTATACCCCCGTAAACCCCACTTTTCTCTATATAAAGTGGGGTTAAGGGGGTCTTCGTTTCACGGACTTGTTATCGTGATGCAACAAACTCGAGGGCATCCAAGTATATGTAAGCGTGCAATATCAAGTTAGCGAGCTGATATCGGGTGACATCAGCATCATTGTTCTGCGGATTTTATCGTTCATTTCTCATCATCCACATCACGAAAACACGCCTATTTGATTTTGGCCTCCTTGACCCGACTTTTATATAGTAAAACTGGGGTTTGCGGGGGGGAAACGTTATTTTTCTTATTTCTGCTCTAAAATATAGATTGTTGATGAGGCGGTTCTAACGTGTACCCACATTCTACATTTTGAGCAGAAATAAGAAAAATATCATCGATGCGGTTGTAACGGGTATCCACAATCTATATTTTAGAGCAGAAATATTCTTATTTCTGCTCTAAAATATAGATTGTTGATGAGGCAGTTCTAACGTGTACTCACAATCTACATTTTGAGCAGAAATAAGAAAAATATCATCGAGGCGGTTGTAACGGGTATCCACAATCTAAATTTTAGAGCAGAACTAAGAAAAATATCACACTTTTTCCCCTCATTATTTTCGTGTTTTTTTTTTGTTGTTTTTTTTGGCGGTAAAGTGTACAATGTATTTGTATAGGCGTGTTTTCGAAATGCAGTATTTGGTGTTTCCATTAGGATCTAGTTATTTCATGTATGTGTTTCTTTCCCTTTGGCGTCTCTGATGGGGGCTATGGGTTAACTGTATCGTGTCCTGATCATTGCCTTCACTTCTACATCACGAAAACACAACTATATAATTTTGACCCCCTTGAACCCCACTTTTATATAGTAAAGCTGGGGTTTACAGGGGTATACCTTATTTTTCTTATTTCTGCTCTAAAATATAGATTGTGGGTACTCGTTAGAACCGCCTCGATGAGGCGGTTCTAACGAGTGCCACAATCTATATTTGGAGCATAAATAAGAAAAATATCACAATTTTTCATCATAAAATTTTCATTTTTTAGGCGATAAAGGTGGCAATGTATTTGTATAGGCGTGTTTGCGTAATGTTTATACTGACAATACAGACTGCAAAGATGATATTTGCTGATGAAGGATTGCAGTATCTACATCACGTGACCAAGTCCGTGAAATAAAGACCCCCTAAACCCCACTTTATATAGAGAAAACTGAGGTTTACGGGGGTTAATATTATTTTCCTTATTTCTGCTCCAAGATTCGTTATAACCGCCTCAATGAGGCGGTTCTAACGAGCACCCAAAACCTGTGTTTGGAATATAAGTAAGAAAAATATCACAAATTTTCATCATAAAAATACCTGTTTTGAGGTTTGAAAAATGCACTATATCACACGGATGTGTTATCGTAATGAAAACAATAACACTCCTACGAGCAAAACATAATACAAATATAATCCGCATATGGTTAAAGACAAATGCTACGAATTCGCAATTTTTGTATGATCATCAAAAATGAAATCAATCAAAACATTTTACCGTTCTTGGGTAAGGAAATGGTTGAAATTTGTGGAACAGATATTGTTTTGGGTTCATTTTATTATTAAACATGTTCAGCCTCGCTATAAACTTCACAAAAACAGTAGCATTGCGATTTTTGCAAATTTTAATTTTTCCACATTTACTCAAGATCAGATCAACCTAAATGGTTACAGACTGACTGAAACGATATGCTGCAATGCATATTATGGCCAGCTACTATTTACAAGTAAAATCGAAGTCATCTGTCAATGATTCGCCATCTTTTCATAGAATTTATATATATATTACCATGTATTTCATCTGGGGGTAGGGGAACGGATTGTTTAATAAAACAGAAATTAGCACGGTGACCCCTAGTTTTCTTTTGATTTTCTATTCTCTGAAATCATCCCCTAGAGAAAAAACCTTGTTTTATGAAAATTTCAATGTAGCATTTTTCTGTATGGTCCAAAATCTTGCAAACAATGAATTATTTTAAAGATATTGTGGTTGATGACAAAATTGGTTTTGCAAAAAAAAATTCTGAGCTTGAAAAATAGTCTAAATATAGGCAGCAGTATAATTTACTATATCATTCTGACTGAAATAAATGTTTAAAAGCCAGGCAAAAGTCATTTTTGTCATGCTATTTACTAACATGGTTGTTTTCTAACAATTCTGGGAAAATAGTTTGGGGTGATCTCCTTCTTGTTCAGATAACTTAAGATTCAGCACGGTGACGTATGGTTTTTATTTCAAAAGTGGTGAGCCAGTATATGATACTGAACATATACAGACTCTTAAACAGATTTCAATGTAGGAAGTATTTCGTATCATATGCCCTTAAATGATCATCCCGCGAATTGCATCTTCAAATGTTTGCACGAAAATAAAAAAAAAAAATAAACCTGTATAAATACAAAGGTTATGTTTTGTGTTCTATTTTTCAACAACAGCTGTCACTATAAGTCATCAATGCCCCCGTGGGAGCCAATTTGAGGAAAGGGCAGTAACTCCTTCGAAAATGATAGGACCAACGTGAAAATTGTGTTAGGCATCCCTTCACCTCACAAGGAATGCATGTGCAAAGTTTCAGCTCAATCGTTGAAGAAATGTGGAAGTAGTTCGCATCACAAAAATGTGCGGACTTACAAACGCACAAACCCACAAACGGACAGTGCAAAAACTATATGCCCTCCTACGGGGGCATAAAAACTGTATAAATACAACGGTTTTGATTTTTTTACAATCTTTCTTTGAAATTACCTACAAATTTTTTAAATGAAATAATGAAATAAATGAGCAATGCGACCGCCATTGATTCGTACCCATGAGGGCTACCCGGATGAAGCGATATGACATCACGCCATTTTTTTTTTGTTACTGTTCAATTCTATGTTCTTTAGAAAATATATATATTTTTCATTGGCAGCGCACCCTACTTAGCTGCAAAAGATTATTCTTATTAATTGTCTGCTCCAAAACCATTCTAATATAAGTGTATGAAGGGACGGTCCGCCTCGCACCACCTTTCTTGGGCATGTTTACACCGTCTAAGCGGTTTACCAGTACACACCTTAGTTCGGTTTCAGCTCTGCGTGGAAGCACCATACAGCTCAGATTATTTCACCAAGCCCCAGTTGGCGGGGACGCTTAAATGGTGTTATTTATATGCACTTATCAACGAAATGATTCAATGTTTAATCATGGTCAATTTCAATATCAGCCAAACACGCAAACAAAAATGAGCCCCGCCAAGCGAATTTGTGTCTTCGAGCATTCCGTCATGACAAAGTTTAACTGCGCATGCCCAGCCATTCAGAGGGGCCAGGGATATGGCTTTCTGTCTGAAGGTTCCTCTTGATTCACTGCTTGTATGAGCGAGCAGCGAAGGTTCTGGCGAGATTGCGCGGATGCGCAAGCTCGCCTGAACCATCGCTGCTCGCATAGGTGATAAGTACCAAAATCGCTTGACGGGGCCGAAATGAATAAAAAAAAAAGCCAGAGAGAGCATTAAGATTTATGCTTCATGATTTTACATCTCCAGAGAACGTTTCATTACTAAATAATTGCTAGAAACAGCAGCTATGCACGATCAACTTTGACTACAGAACATATTCGTTATTGACGGTTATTGCTCATACCAGAAGACGGCCACATTCCATCATGCCGATTAATTACAGTTGAATTCCAATATTAAGACCGCATTTGGGATTGCTTTGAACAGTTCTTAAGGTGGTTTTTTACTAGTCAAAGATTCTGGGTGCAGAAAACACAAAGAAAGAAAAACTGAAGCCTTTAAATTTGTTTTAAAAGAAGGATAATTTGAGCTGGTCTCAACCCATTTTGTACCGGAAACCCCAAACCGGGTAATTGGCAAACAGTGCAGGCCCAGATCAAACGCCGCAGATAAGGTCCTACACGGACTGCTAAACTGTCAGCCAATTTCCGAATAACTTTTGAAATAAACACAGACTGACACCTCTGAATTTTGAACTGGACTTGTGCTACATGTAAGGTGGATGATTCCATTCAGTACAAAATGGGTTAATAGCGGAATTCCACTGAAGTTTCTGTTAATTTGTAGGAACCGCATTGGAATTGTGAGTGGGTAGCAAAGGACCTGAAATCCTGTTGAGCTCAAATCAGGACCAAGTGACAACTTTGATAGGAAGTTGCGGTAATGCTGGCGTAGATAATCAGTGGTGAGTTAGGCGACATGCGGCCTCGCATTGTCTTGCTAAAATCGACACAAACCATGCTGTGCCAAGAACGGAACCGATATCGGCTGCAAGTATCGCGGCATCCCTCAGCATTCAGTCGCTCTTGTACGATATGTAATGGCGTCTTATAATCAGCGCTGACGGTGGCCCTCACAATGACTCCTTCGACACTATATCGGTCTGCACTTGGCCAACCTTTCATTCCTAGTCTGCGGATTCGCTTGTTACATGTACCGCTGGCTAAGGACAGTTTAAATTTGCTTTCTTCGGTCAAACGCCTTTGTCCTCCATCACTGTGGTTGTTTGCCAAGGCTGGTCGATAACGATGAAGTCACTTTGTCAGAATGGGCCGTTTGTAGAGAATCCTGGCAAACATTCTGGTGACAGCAATGTGGCGGCGAATAGCTCGTAAGCTAATGCGACAGTTGCGAGTGTCAATACATGTAGTAATCCTTTTATGACATCTCGTATTCTGCAACCCGATTTATCATATGAAGTCGCGTCTGAGAATGTAATAACGCCATGTAATAAATTCGATAATCACTAGTGGATTAAATATGCAAATTAGTTAGATACAGCCCGTAGCGTTACACGTAGGACGTTCTTAACGACGTCGCGGTTACTAATCGCGGAATATTGATATTTTTGTACAAAAATAGTTAATTAAATGCGTTTTTACCATAGTGCAGTTTATATTTTACTTTTGGTCCTTTGAGATCAGCGTTAATATTCTGAGAAATCGGAAATAAATTATTGGTTTAGACTCATACTCTAGACAGGTTTTTAATTATTTGGACCCCATTTTGATTTATATCAGTCTTTGAATCGACTGCCTATTCGAAATTCGCAAAATTGCAGTGTTTCCTCTGGCTTTCTTTGCCGGATCATTACAGGGTCACTGATGAGGCTTTATTATCCGAAACTACGTAGTATGACCAATCTTCTTTCTTATGAATGTTTTCATTGCTCTTAAAGGAACTCATTTTTGATTTTTATTTATGTCATATGATAAACAGAATCTTGCATTCGTGTCCATGTATTATTGAATTTATTAAACTCGTTGAGGAAAAGGAATAAAATGCTCGGCAAAGCCTCGCATTTTACCCCTTTTCGTCTCGTTGAGGAAAAGGAATAAAATGCTCGGCAAAGCCTCGCATTTTACCCCTTTTCGTCAACTCGTTTAATAAATTCAATACTACATGAGCACTCATGTAAGATCCTCTATATAATGGTCCTGCATTACGGTAACATACCCGTATGCTGAAATTGCGTTTTTTATATCTCCAGAATAAGCATTTTTCAGATGAAACTGTTGGATAATTTTCTTATTTGAGCCACGCCAAGCGAATTTGGGTCTTCGAGCATTCCGTCATGACAAGTTTTAACTGCGCATGCCCAGCCATTCAGAGGGGCCAGGGATATGGCTTTCTGTCTGAAGGTTCCTCTTGATTCACTGCTTGTATGAGCGAGCAGCGAAGGTTCTGGCGAGACTGCGCGGATGCGCAGGCTCGCCTGAACCTTCGCTGCTCGCATAGGCGATAAGTACCAAAATCGCTTGACGGGGCCCATTTTTGCTCCAAACATATATTGCGAGTGCTCGTTAGAACCACGTCAATGAGGTGGTTCTAACGAGTACCCATAATCTATGCTTTGGGGCAAAAATATAAAAAATGTATACCCCTGTAAACCCAAGTTTTCTCTGCATAAAGTGGGAATTAGAGGGTTGTTCATTAAATACACGAACCTATTAACGTGATGGTTACCGGACTTTCCAGTACGCAAATATGCCTATACAAATATATTGTAAGCTTTATCGCTGAAAAAATGAAAATTTCAAGCAAGATGAAAAATTGTGATATTTTTCTTATTTCTGCTCAAAATATAGATTATGGTTACTCGTTAGAACCGCCGCGTCGAGGCGGTTCTAACGAGTACCCACAATCTATATTTTAGAGCAGAATCAGGAAAATAAGGTTCACCACTTTAAAGCCCAGGTTTACCCCTGTAAACCCCAGTATTACTACATAAAAGTAGGGTTCAAGGGGGCCAAAATAATATAGGCGTGTTTTCGTGATGTAATTATGCTCCAAGGCTTGTCCGCTCCTTAAACCCTAGCGGTTTCAATGGGCGGTAGGGCTCGAGATTTCATTTCATCTCATTGTCGGGTAAAAGTCCCACAAAATCGGGAGCAACGTCTCCAAAATGACCTTAATATTGTTGACGGGGATGTAAAACCTCAACTCAAACAAACAAATTGTCCAGGCTGGAAACGTCTTCCTCTGAACAATCCCTGGACAGTTCATAAATCTGTCATCATGAGGTTTAGATAAGGCCTATCTATGACTCTGGTTTGGTTCGCAAAATAGCCTTCCCATTGCATATCCTTGTAAAATAAGGCTGTCTCCTCATTGATCTCATTTCAAGAATGTACATGTGCGTGTGTTAAAAATATCTATACATACAGACACACGTTCAAATTAAGCGGTTTGTATATGAATTCATTTTTGCATAAATATACAGGCATTTTGAGTTTCATAAATAGTTTAAAGAGTCGTGATGAAAAGTTGAAAATTTTGGCATTTGTACACCCAACATGTTTGAAAATTTTAACAATCAAACCATTACTTCTGGCTTCAAGTACACCTATATATTAGTTTTCACAATCCACGGTCATGTAGTTTGTCCCAAGTCAGAAACTATTGTCCTTAAATGCTCAGCAACTGGTTATTTTCCGATAAACATAGGTGATATTTTTATTTTTATTTATTTATTTTGGTTTTACGGCTCATTCAAGATTATTTCACTCATTTCGAGCCGATCGTTAATCAGATGTGGGCGAAAACCTAAGTACCCGGAGAAAAACTACCTGGCCGTCCGTTGCAGAACTTGGCGTCTCACATATTGCCGGAGCGAGGCTAGAAGCAAAGCGGTGATAGACCTACATGTAATGATTAAGAAAACGAATAGATGATATACAGTCGAACTTCACATCACGAAAACAGGCCTCTAATTCTGACTCCCGTAAATCCCACTTTTATAAAGTAGAACTGGAATGCACAGGGGCATACATTAGTTTTCTTATTTCTGCTCTAAAACATAGACTGTCGGTACTTATTAGAACTGCTGGGCGGTTCTAACAAGTGCCCTCAATCTATGTTTTGAGCAAAAGTATGAAAATTATTAGATTTTCTTTTGTCAGAAAATTTTCATTTTTGGTGGTAAAATTCTCAATATGTTTGAATAGGTGTCATTTCGTATTGAATGGTGAGAATACCTTTGGCGCTATGAATATGTTTTTGAGACAGGGAATGTTCAAGCCAATGGGACTGAAGGGGATCCGGAACACCTAACACATTTTCTCGACATTTTGCAAAGGGAGCCAACTTTCGGAACTTCCTGTTTGCTTTTCTATAAGCCCTGTCCAATTGAAAAGGGGGTCAGCTCTTAAAGGAATGAATTTGCTCCTCATGAGCAATTTTTTTCCTTTTAGAGTTGACCCCTATTGACATTGGGGACAAAGGTATTTTTGCAGGAGTTGCCTCCCCTGAAGGTACTCCCATTCCCCTTAATCATAGTGTATTGTCAGGAGATATATCATACAGTTGAACTTCCATGGCTCGAACCCCTTTGGGACCATGAAAATTAATTCGAGACAGCGGGAGTTCGAGCAACTGAAGGTAACTACCAAGAGGCATAAGGAGATACTTTTGAACATCTTTCGATGTTATATAATGAAAATGTTTGCTGTGTGTACTCATTAGAATCGCCTCACCGAGGCGATTCTAATGAGTACACACAGCATACATTTGCAAGATAAAAGACTAAAATCTCCTTAATCATCCCCCACCATTTCCTATCTTGAGGATTTCCTAGGGGCTCAAGTATGAGTTCGACCCAGCCATGGTAAACGAGCCACCGGTGTTCGAGCCATCGAAGTTCTACTGTAGATCATTTCGATAACACACCCGTGCGACATAGTGCATTTTTCACACCGCAAAAATGGCTACTTTTCTGATGAAAATCCGTGATATACTGCATTTATACTGCAAACATAGGTTGTGGGTGCTCATTAGAACCTCCCCAACGAGGCGATTCCAACGAGTACACACAACCTATGTTTTGGATCAGACTTAAAATAATGTATACCCATGTAAACCCTAGTTTCCTCTATATAAAATGGGGTAAGTGTTCATTTTACGGACTTATTCACGTGATATACCATTTAGATTTTATGCATCGGCTCAAGAATGATATTTGAGTGCTTCAAGCGATTACATACATTTATGGTAGAGTAAAAATAAGCAAAATAAGGTACATGGTTGAAGCCCTATTTTTTTCCTTTTTCAATTTCCTAGGCCGACATAGGTACCTAGTATTCTAAGAGTCGGCCAATAAGGATCTACACTATTTGCCAGAGTGATTATGGATTGTAACTGAAATCTCTGTTTTGAATAATGTGTTTCCTACCCAAAACTGGAGGAGTGTACTTCAGAGATGAGTGAGTGAGTGAGTGTTTGAGTTTTACGTCTCACCAACAGCGAAGGTCATACGGAGACGGGACCTCAGTTTAAAGACTCGTCCGAAAGTCTGGAGAAGCCCGGGATCGATCCTGTATTTCAGAGATACAAGACGGCGTATTATAAATCCCCGTGTCACATATATAGTGAATCATTTTATAATTGGGGCCTGGCAATTTTTTTCTGGGGATAAATTGCAATGTCTTCGAAGCTCGTTAGAACCACGTCAATCTCGCAGTTCAAACGAGCCACACTGTCTATCCGGTTTGAAGCAAAAATTAATAATATAATATATATCCTTGTAAACCAAATTTTCACTACATAAAGTAGGGATTACAAGGGTCTTTGTTACATGGACTTGTTACATGATTCTAAGTCTTCGCAAACTCTCTGAGAAGCCTGCGTGGTACAGTGATAACGCTACTCGCCCTGTAAACCAGGGGTCGCATGATCGATCCCGGGCTTCTCCAGACTTTCGGAGGAGATTTTAAACCGAGGTCCCGTCTCCGTATGACCTTAGTTGTTGGTGGGACGTAAAACTCAAACACTCACTCACTCGCAAACTCTCAGCAAACACTTTAATGCATTTCCTCGACTAACGCATATCACTGTTCCACCCGAAGCTCGTTTGTTTGTTTGTTTGTTTGAGTTGAGGTTTTACGTCCCCTTCAACACTATTAAGGTCATTTTGAGGCGTTGCTTCCGATTTTGAGGGACTTTTACCCGACATTGAGATGAAATGACATTTCAAGCCCTACCGCCATAGAAACCGCTAGGGTTTGAGGAGCGGTCCGACTCGCATCACTTTACCTGGGCAGGCTCACTTGTAGACCTAAGGTGACTACCAGTACTCAAGTTCAGTTCAGCTCTGCGCGGAAGCACCGTGCAGCCCAATCTATTTCTCCAGGCCCCGATTGGCGGGGGGCGCCGAAGCTCGTTAAGAAGTCCGTGTAATGAACGCCTCCGTAAACACAACTTTGTATTGAGTAAACTAGGGTTTATAGGTGTATACCTTTGTCTTCCTACGTCTGCTCTAAATCATAGATCGTGGTTACTCGCTAGAACCGCCTCAATGAGGCGGTTCTAACGAGCATCCACAATCTATGGTTAGGGTATAACGAAAAAAAAAACACAAATTATCATCAGAAAAATGAAGTGTTTTAGGAGGTCAGACAAAAATGCATTAAGGCAAACAGATAACAGGTTAAAAAGAAAACATTTTACCTCGTTAGAGTAGCCAGATTGGATACAAAGGTTTAATGCACTATTCCTTTCAGAAATTAAACTTTCAATGTCTCACAAAACCAATACAATTCCTCTGTGTATAAAATGAATCTGTAATTTCATTTGGCTTAATGCAAAATAAAAGAAGCGCAGTGCGTTAAAGATTTTTAATCCATCTAAAACACAAACACGGAACAAATCCAATAGACGAACTGTGCGCTCTTCGAGTTAAGCGTCTTCTGTAAAATGCAGTTAAGAATCCCAGTAAAAACCAAGTAAATTTGACCACGTCTTTGGCCGTCGTTTTGGTCAGATTTGGTTTCCAATAATATTTGTGATTGTCTTGAACAGAGCCGAGGCGGAAAACGCTATACAAGACACACACACACCGATTAGCCAGATCGGAAAGTCCTCTAATATTTTTTCCAATATGCGGAGAAAGCAATAATTCTCTAATTCATCAAACGTATCCTTAAGTTGCTTCATTATTACGCTTGTTATAACTGAAATTCTAGGGAAGAAATATGGGAAAAATACATTTCTCTTACCAATAAGAATCAGATAAGGTTAAAATGTTATCACGTTACAAGTAATAAGTCTGTGTAATGAACACGCATGTTAACCCAACTTTATAAAGAGAGAACTGGACTTTACATAGGGTGTTATGAGGCGGTTCTAACGCGTACTGTACAGAAGTTACCGGTCAACATTTTTATATTGTGAAATATATTTCACAATATAAAGTCAATAACCTATAACTATTATACGTGGATTTTATATTCTGAATATTCAAGAATTTCGTTATTTCCTTCTTTCTTTCTTTCACTGTTCGTTCATTGCTTCGGTTTGTTTGTTTTTGGGTTTAGCAGCCCAGTCAACACTATTGGGGTCATGTCGAGCCGGTCAGTTTACGTAGCCACACTTTTCCTGGACAGGATTCTCGGACGCTCAACCAGTACTGAGCACATTCTTTCGCCAGAATCAAAATCTTCTTGAATCAGCGGAGGGGAGAGAATGGCCGTAGAAAGTATTTCATGATCAATCTTCAAGATAAAATTGTGTTGATCCGGCAGGTACTGAAGCCGCAACCTCCTGATCAATACTCAGATGCGCATCCGACTGAGCTTCCGATGCCGGCATTGCTTCGGTATATCATTATCTTTTTGTCATTAACGCTTACTTGTAACAGTACGTCAGTTAACACCAGGTTAACCAGTCCGTGTAATAAATTCCTGAAACTTCACTTGATATACAGTTGAATTCTTGTATTAATACCACCTTTGGGACTGTTCAAAACTGGTCTTAAAGACCAATTTTGAACAGTCCCATAGGTGGTCTTTTACTATAGGACCCTGGGTGTAGCTAACAAGAATAAAGACCAGCTGCAACATTTTAATAAAGAAATAGATCAGCTTTAGCAGTGATTTGTTGAGTAATATATCACTGTTTGGAGGTAAGTTGTAATGTAGATCAGTTGTAAAGTAGACAAATAACGAGACGTAGCGCGCGTAATTTGTCTACTTACAACTGACCAACAAACCGTGATTCGTTACCCAACAAATCACTGGCTGATCTATTTCGATTCTAACAGGCTGAAAATCAACAATAAAGCTGTTGTTTCCTTCAAAATCTCAAAACTTTTCGCCATTTTTAGAAAAATCCCGCTAAAATTATCGACTGAAACACATGCATTTATATCCTTTTCTAACGTTTTCGATGCGATAGTATGACATTACACCGTCTAACGTCAAGGAAATCGACTAGTGAGGTCATAAATTGGCAGTTTTTAATGACGTCACTCGTCACGCTCTTCCTAGACGTGATTTGTTGTAGAATCAAACACAGTTATTGCACGACCCGCAGAAAAAGCGACCGACTGAAGTCGGTTGATTTTCTAAGAGTGCCCTAAAATCACCGTGTCATTCTGTCATTCGGTCATTCTGTCAGTCCGTCAGTCTGTCTGTCCGTCCGTAACCCGTTTGTGAAAATCGGTGATAGTGACTTAACCGCTTGGAATATTTAAACAATTTTTGGCATACTGATAGATATCAATGAGATCTAACCAATGAACTTGCGAAATATTACATTCCATTTAGTATAGCCTCGCCGAGGCGAAAAATGTGAAAATTTTCGAACTGCTTCTCCTCGGAAACCGTTTGGCCGATTGAAGTCAAATTTCATATGGAGCCTCTGTGGGATGGGGGAAACCAAAATTTGCTCATGGGGTCCAGGTCACATGACCAAAATGGCCGCCAAGCCATATATGGTAAAAACCCGTCAAAAATAGTCTTCTCCAGAACCACTGGGCAGATTTCCACGAAACTTGATAAATAGCATCTGGGACGTAGGCCCATCATAAATTGCTAAAATGGTGACCCTGGGTTGACCTTGACCTTTGTGCATAGGTCAAACTTTGACACATATGCTTTTGTATTGGAAAATTGAGAATGCATTTTATCCTGCAAACGATTCAGAATACAGTACTAAAGTATAAGATATATTTTTGCTCCTTACGATAAGGCGCATTTATTGGGGGAACCGTTTTAGGTCCAGGTCACATGACAAAAATGGCCGCCATACCCATATATGGTAACACTCATAAAGCTAAAAGCATCCGGCGGGTCGTGCACTTCAGCTGAAGCACTGGTTATGTGTTAGAATACGCGTTTGGACGTCTTAGTGTATATAGAGAACTGGGTTCATGGGATATACTTTTTTAACATTTTTAACTTTGGCTGTGGTACTCATTAGAACCGCCTCACTGAGGCGGTTCTAATGAGAACCCACATCTATCATTCGAAACAGAAAAAAAAGAAAGATATATCCATTTTTACAACCTTGAATGAATGCGAGTTACTTGTGACCCAACCCCATTGCACACATATATATGTAATAGTTGCAATAAAATATGTTTATACAAAAAAAAAAAAAAAAAAAAAAATGAATGCATAATTCTAAATGGATGTATCATTCCATTGGCCTCGGTAATCATAGTTATGTATAAGGTTATCTTGTCATCATTTGCACTTAAGTATACTCAAGTGAATCCGGCAATTCATGTACAAATTTCCTATAAGCTACGTGTAGTTTCCGTTCAAATCCTTTAACATGTTAGTTTAAAAATATTTTATTCAATAAATCAGCAAACACTCTGCATCAAAATGTGGCAAAGGCCAAAACAGTATCAGTACTTGCATTAGTCCATATATGCCTAGCGGGCTTTATCTGGGACATTGATAAACATTGCTGGCCGAAATCAGACGCCACAGAACGCGGCGTCTTATCTGGGTCTACACTGTTTGCTTAAAGAACATTCATTTTTGTAAAATTTGCCACAAAAAAAAGCAAACGTGACACCTATATACATGTAATTGAAAAAGGACCACTACAGTATTACTAGGTGGAATATTCCATTGTCATATATGGGTTAACGATGACACACACGTGTGCTAAAACGAAACTCTTTGCTATCTCTAGAACTAGCATTTTTCGGCTTAAAATTTGACAAATTTCTTATTTCAAGTCCAAAGGTAGATCTCCAAAATGACCTAAATAGTGTTGATGGGGACATTCAACCTCAATTCAAACAAACGAATGCAAATTTCTTGGTCAGACTAGCATTCCCAGAATTGGTTTCGAGGTAGATCTGGTTGATCGATAATCCGATAATCCGATAGATACAATGTAATGCCCTCAGTTTATGGTGGGTTGATGCAGGGTACCAGTTTTGCAATTAAAAATGCTTTAATTTAATTAACACATTATTATTCATCATTCCGGAATTTAGATTCCTTCTACTTTAACCCATTTCAGACTGGAAACCCCTAAACGGATACCTTGGCAAACAATGCAGGCCAAGATCATACGCCGCAGAGCGCGATATTTTGCTCACAAAGTTAAAATGCTAAAAATTGTCAATAAGAAAAAAAAATCATTTTTTTTTTTTTTTTTTTTTCATTACGAAAACACGCCTATAAATGCATTGTTAACTTTACCGCCGAAAAAATGAACATTTTAAGATGAAAAATTGTGATATTTTTCTTATTTCTGCTCAAAATATAGATTGTGAGTACTCGTTAGAATCGCCTCGATGAAATAAGAAAAATAAGGTATACCCCTGTAAACCCCAGTTTTTCTATATAAAAAAGTGGGGTTCAAAAGGGTCAAAATTATATAGGCGTGATTTCGTGATGTTTTCTTTTCAAAAGTAAATCAGGTCATCTACTCATCATTCCTTATCAGTCTGTCAAGTTTTAAGGCAGTGTCTCAAATTGTTTTTAATATATAATGCTTACAATGTTTAAATGCCTAAGCCGACAAAGGGGTATAATTTCGATTTTTTTCTTTCTTCCTTTTTTTATAATATGCCAAAATTTAATCAGATCATATCTACAACAGCGTGTGGAGCGCTGTGGTGCAGTGGTAAAGCATCAGATTTGAGATCGAGAGGTAGCCGGTTCGATCCCCGCAAGCGCCAAGTTTTGTTTCCTTGAGCAAGAGACTTTATCCACATTGCTTAGTACTGGTTCCTACCCAGGAAAAGAGGGTCATATGGAAGATAAGTACTAGTACTAAATGTGTTACCCTCTATAAATAAGGTCGATTATTATTATTATTATTATTATTATTATTAAAACGGTTCAAAACAGCCTGCAAACTTTCAAGAGCCTAGCCAGTGTGGTTCTGAAGATATTTTGCTTGCAAGCTTTTCCTATGCAGAAATGCAAAGGGAAATAATTTGGCCCACTTTTTATAAGATAACACCATAGTTTAATCAGGTCGTCTTCACATTAGTTTCAAACCACCTCCAAAATTTAAATAGCCTAGCCAAAGCCATTCTGGAGAAATATTGCTTACAAGCTTTTTCCTAGGCCAAAATGCCTGAGTCCATAAAGGGGAATAATTTGTTCACATTTTCATAAAACTGTACCAAAATTTAATCAGACCATCTTTTCTTTGGTTCCAAACTGCTTGCAAAATTTCAAGAGCCTAGGCCATGCGGTCCTTGAAATATTTTACTTACAAGCTTTCCGGTGTTCAAAAAAGTCCACAAAATGGCAATATTTTTTTTTTTTTTTTTTGTGAGGGGGGGGGGGGGGTTCTATAAAATCATACGACAATTTATACAGATCACCTTCACGTTGGTTCCAAAGAGCCTGCAAAATTTCAAGAGCCTAGCCCAAGCAGTTCTTGAGATATTTTGCTATCAAGCTGTTGCTATGCAAAAATACCTACGTCTGCAAAGGGCCATAACACTGCAACCAGACTTTTGACTGAAAAGGAAAAAAAAAACGGGTCAGCTAGTTTTTCATAAGCAATCCACATATGCAATTTCAGCACCCTAGCATATACGATTCCTAGGATATGATGCAACACGTGCATGACGGACGCACAGATGGACGGACTGAACAAAGCAAAAGCAATATGCCCCCACAACTTCTTCGAAGGCGGGGGTATAATAACAGGTACAGAAAACACCAGTGCGCTAAAATGGGCCCTTGTATGAGGGGAATTTGACGATTCCGCCCTCAGGCAATATTTCCTGCTCGGGTGAGCACGCCCTCGGGCAATATTACCTGCTCGAATGAACAAATCACACAAGGGCAACAAATGATTTATTATACCTAATTCAAACTTCTAGAGATGCACTTGAACTTTTGAGCAGTGACGTCAGAGAGGAATATGATAATTTACGGCCCTGCGCGTGACTTCTAGAGATTCTTTCACTGAATGCATTTGCAATTTTGAGCAGTGACGTCAGAGGGGAATATTAAAGGAGAATATGATAATTTATGGCGCTTGACATGCGCTCGACCAATCAGAATTCTAGAACAGCTTATGAATATTAATGAGGTACACATTGCCTTTGAAAACAAAGTACACATACACAAGAAAATCGAGATTTAAGGGGAATTAATACATCTTCAGGGGAGGCAACTTCTGCAATAGTATTTCGGTCTCCAATGTCAATAGGAGGAACAAAAGCCCCTTTTTCAATGGGACAAGACTTGCAGAAAACCGAAAAGGAAGTCCCGAAGTTGTCTCCCTTTGAAAAATGGCGGAAAAATCTGCCAGGTGTTCCCATTCCCCTTAAGTTTTCCGGATCAGACTAACTAGCTTCAGAGGCGCGGTCATGTTTCATGTCAGTATGGAAGGCATGATTTGGGTTTAAAAAATAAAATCGGACTTTTTCGCATTTACATGTACGTATGCTCCAAGTGGCGCTCAATAGAACCGCTCCGAGTACCTACAGCAAATGCCGAGGAACAGAAACATGTGAAGAAATAATACATGTTTTCACTGTGTTGGGGTTTAATTACACGTCAACTCTTGTGGGTCATTTTCGATCGTCGCCCAGAGAATGGGAGAAAAGAGATAGAAGAGACAGAAGGGGAGATGAAAGTGAGGGACAGGAGAGAAAAAGGAAAAATAAATGGGACTGTAGAAACAGAAAAAAAATAACAGCTTCCCCCACCCCTCTGTCCTAACCTGCTGCAAGGTCAGCAGGCCTTGTCCAACGGTAAGTTAATATCAGCCGGGCGACGCAGTGACGCAAGGCTTACGAAACCTACGCCTCACCCAGCCACCCCTAAATTACTTGTAACTGTTCCTTTATAAAGTTTTCTACAATAGTTATTTCATAGACTTGTTAAAATCTTGTCATGCACAAACAAGCAAGTATTCTCCAGGGCCTTTGGTAAACCGCGACTTAACCCATTCAATGCGGGAAACCTTGGCAAACAGTGCAGGCTCAGATCAGACGCCGCAGACCGCGGCGTCTGATCAGGGCCTGCACTATTTGGTAACAGAATTCTCCATCAAAATTAGAATAAAAATGAAAAACAAGAAAAGATGTGACACAAAGTGCCATATCAAGTGACTCGATTGTGCATTGCACTATTTTGGAGAGGAACAGGCTATGAAATCTTATTATTCAACCGTTCAAACTTGAATTATTTGACCGCGTCGACATGAACACTAAATTTGCAGTATCATTTTCAACATGACAGGTTGTCTTGTCAGTTTGATCATGATTGTGGAAAACTGTGTTGAATTTAACAGTCGATAATGACTGATTAATGAGCACAGCCTTATGGATCTAACAAACCGACAAGCGCAAACAACAAAGCGACTTGTCTCCTTTATGCATGTACTTAGCACCCTCCTTTTCAACACCAAGAACAGTAGGAGTCAATTAATGCCGGGTGTGTTCATATATCATTATTATCAACTGAATCATCATTTACTATATTTATTATTATTACTGATGCATTTTCAGCAAGTGTTTATTCATTTTTTTCCAAAACATATATTGCAATAATGCTACTACTACTACTAATAATAATTTATTTGTTTGATTTGAGGTTTAACGTCCCCGTCAACACTGTAAAGGTCATTTTGGAGACGATGCTTCCAATTTTGTGGGACTTTTACCCGACATTGACATGAAATGACATCTCAAGCCCTGTCGCCCAATGAAACCAATAGGGTTTATTATTATGATGGACGGTCCGCCTCGCACCGCGGTTCCTGGACAGGCTTAGATCCTCTATGCGTTTACCAGTACTAGTGTGCGGGCCGGATTCAGCTCTGCTTGGAAGCATCATGCAGCCCATATATTTCTTTAAGCCCCTATGGGCGGGGGCCGACTAATAATAATAATAATTAAAATCAAAATACTTGTTGTAAAAGTAGCAGTAGCAGTTGAAGTAATGGTGGAAATAGTATATAGTATAATTATTATAATCATCGTTTGGATTATTGAAATTATTATTATCATTATTGCTATGGGCCCCCGCCCGGGGGCCCATAGGGGCTTGAAGAAATATATGGGCTGCATGATGCTTCCACGCAGAGCTGAATCCGGCCCGCACACTAGTACTGGTAAACCGCTTAGAGGATCTAAGCCTGTCCAGGAACCGCGGTGCGAGGAGGACCGCCCATGTTAATAAACCCTATTGGTTTTATTGGGCGACAGGGCTTGATATGTCATTTCATCTCAATGTCGGGTAAAAGTCCCACAAAATCGGAAGCAACGTCTCCAAAATGACCTTTAAAGTGTTGACGGGGACGTTAAACCTCAAATCAAACAAACAAAATCATTATTGCTATTGTAATAGCAGTAGTAGAAGAAGTAGTGGGAGTTGTAATAAGTGTAGAATAATTTGTTTGAAATGAGATTTTACGTCCCCGACAACACTATTTATGACATTCTGGAGACGCTGCTTCCAATTTTGTGGGAGTTTTACCCAACATTGAATGAAATGACATCTCAAGTCCTGCCGCCTAATGAAACCAATACATGAAAAGGGTCTATATGCATGGACGGTCCCACGGCCCCAACCCATTGGGGCTTGACGAAATAAATTGGCTGCATGATGCTTCCACGCAGAGCTGAAATCGACCGCACACGAGTACTGGTAAACCAGGAAAAGCGGTGCGAGTGTCGGGCTGTCCATGCTCATAAAACCTATTTGTTTCTTTGGGCGACAAGGCTTGAGATGTCATTTCATCTCAATGTCTGGTAAAAGTCCCACAAAATTTGAAGCAACGTCTCCAAAATGACCTAAAATTGTGTTGACGGGGACGTTAAACCTCAAATCAAACAAACAAACATAGACGGTTCGACTCGTGCCACTTTACCTGAGCAAGCTAGTAGTAAGAGTTGTAGTTAGAGTATAATTATTATTATTATTGTTGTAGTATAAAAATTATCATTATCATAAGTAGAAGAATTAGAAGTAGTAGTTTGTTTGAATCCCTATATCAACACTATTAGGTGATTTTGGAGACATTAGTTCCAATTTTGTGGAGCTTTTATCCCGCATTGAGATGAAATGTCATCTCAAGCCCTGACGCCCAAACAATAGAAAATGTTTATATGTAGGGGCTGTCCGACTGGCACCATATGGCCTGGGGGCTTAGACCCTTTAAGCGGTTTACAAGTAATCGTGTGTGGTCGGTTTCAGCTCTGCGTGGAAACACTATGCATCACATTTTATTTCTGCAAACCCCGATAGGCAGGGGTCCATGTAGTGGCAGTAGTAGTTTAATTATTTTCATCATCGTTTTAATTATTAACATTATTATCAGTAGTAGTAGAAGTAGTAGTTGTTGTTGTGTAATTATTATTATTATTATTATTTTATTATTATTATTATTATTATTATTATTATTATTATTATTATTATGCACATTCCTACAAACAATATTGTCTACCTTTTATCAAATTTCGTTTTCATCACGTAAACATGCTCTTGTAGTGCCCTTATAAATCCGATTTTATGTTACTTACATTATTTTGACAATATTTCAACCAACAACCTTCAATTGAATTGTTAGAAAAATGCAATTTTTACAGTCCAGAAACACAGCTTTATTATGGATTAATTGTAAATATGTTTCTGTCCTTATGAACTTCATTTGAAACAAATGAGAAACATAATTAAACTATATCTTGTGGACAGCTGTATATTATTTTTTGTGACTTAAGTGCTTATAGCAGTTATACGTCTTCTAAGTGAGCATATCCACAGTCAGGGCACAGCAAAATGTACAAGTTTGTAAGTTTGGTTTAAACTTTATTTCTTTGTATAAATACATACATCTTTTACACAGATAATGTTGAAAAAAATACAAGTATCATACAAAGGGATTCAGAAAAAAAAAGTAAAATGACTTATTCAAATCTGTATCCCTCGATTGCAATATCAATGTACTAATTATAGTTGTCATTGTCAAGTTTGTTCGAATCTGCAAGATTTTTGTGAAGATATTGGAAGTGAATTGTATTTGGGCTACAAAATGAATAGTAGTGAAATAAATCATAGATATATGGCTCCACGGGGAATGGATTTTAAGGTTATTATTTTGTTTCATTAGCACTGAAGAATCAAAGTAGAAGTAAAACAAAAAAGATCAGGAATCGATACAATTAACTTACTCCACCCATCAAAGACACCAAAGGGGAAAAAAAACACAAACATGAAACGACCAGACCAAAGTGGAAACCTTAACAAAGGAAGGCCATAAGGACAGTTACTTTCCCACAAAATGGCCAAATGGCCATCCACTTAGGCTTGTGATTTTGGGCTGTCTCAAGAGAAACAATACAATGTAGAAACTCAGTAGCGCTCTTCGAATCGTGATGTGAGACAGAGGCTGAAGATTGGTTCGGCTGAACGCTGTAGCTATTTAACTCGAATAAGTAGATGTGGTTTACAAACTTTTTTCTGGTATGAACGCGCATGTATGTTTTTTACGTGTGTAGATTTATGCTTGTGCGCCCATGTAGAAAAACTACACATATGTATACATCTGTGATAAGTACCAGTATGGCATTTGAAATCTGTGATTATAAATTTGAAGTACAAAATCTATTGGACTTAAGAATAAAATCTTGTACTGCTAAGAATATTTGTATGCTATCATTCACAGAGAGATCAGTACTGCCGTATAGAAGGATGTTTAAAGCAGGTTTGCAAATAGCTGAGAGAATGTCCTGTCTTATGTCAGTGTACTGTTCACAGGCCATGAGGTAGTGATTCGTATCTTAAACAGCTCCACAAGCACATAAGGAGTTATTAAGAATATTTTTTGAAAGATATGATCGTGTAACGAGCTTCAATTAAGTCTTAGTCTGGCATGATGTACTTACCCAAATCTTTTACCTGCACGAAAATATGATGGTAGTTTTCTTTAAAAGCAGCTAATGAGGGTGCATTATTTTTGTTATCTGGCAAATCGTTCCAGTTGCCAAACCGTTCCAGTTGCGAGTCGCCGACGGTAGAAAGGATGTACAATAAAGCTGCGAGTTGGCTCGGACAGTCTGTAAATTGGCATTGTTTCGCAATTCGTAAGCTGTGCTACTGTCGGCCGTGAGGGGGCCTAATGAAGATAAGTATACAGGTGTGAGAACATTCTGCATTTTGAGTACAAGTTTATGTTTTTGTCTCCGAGCTTCCAGAGATTCCCATCCAAGATCATAGAGAAGAGAGTTGATTGATACTAGCTTTGTTGTCCCGGTAACGATTCGTGCGGCTTCATTTTTGATTTTTTTTTTCTAATTCGTTCGCCTCGTATCGGGTGCAATTATCCCAGACAACATCGGCATATAAAAGAAGAAAACATTGTTTGTAGGGATTTTCTATCGAGTGTGAATTTAAGTTTGCGCATTATATTAATCCGAACTCATGCTTTCGTTTTGATGATGTCTATGTGGTCATGCCAGGTGCAATCGGTCGAAGAAATTAGGCCTAAATGCTTGTGAGAATGTACTTAGTTAATATTTTGCTGGTTCATTGATATTGGAGAATGATAGGGTTTATTTATTTTTTGCGAAAAAAATCATTGACTCGGATTTTGCAGGATTAAAAGAAACAAACCATTTCGTTGCTTATGAGTGAATCTTAGCCAGGTCAGAGTTCATCTAGGCTGCCGCTTGCATGGGGTTCTCCACCACTATGTACAGACTAGTATCATCTGCAAAGAGCCTGATAGAAGAATGTATGTCTACAACTATGTCATTAATATAAATAAGGAACAGAAGTGGGCCAAGGGTGGAGCCTTATGGGACTCCTGCCTTGATAACAGACATAGGCGATGCAGCTCCAGGTAGCTCTACTCTCTGTTGTATATTATGCAAATAATCTGTAAACCATTGCAGTAGCGAACCAGAAATACCAATGCTGTGTAGTTTGTATAGAAGGCCTTTATGCCATACTCTTCAAAGGCTTTACTAATGTCGCAAAAGACCGCACGTACTTCTTTACCTTCGTCGAGAGCTTTGCAAAATGTATTGTAGATATGAACTAGTTGATTAACAGTAGAGTCTCCAGGAATAAATCCTGACTGAAGAGATATAAATATATTATAGTCACGAATAAAGTAAAAAAGGTGCTTATGAACGATTTTTTCTAGGACTTTGCCTATAGTACTTAGGAGAGAAATTGGTCTATTATTCGATATGATTGAAGGTCGTCCTTTTTGAAGATTGGAGTCACGTTTGCCTCTTTCCATGTATTTGGAAATTTACCCTTACTAAGAGAGAAGTTGAAACGATCACTGAGTGGTACAGATAGAGGACCAGCTAGTTCCTTAAGAATGCGATTGTTTATTGAGTCAGGACCAGCTGCTTTACCTAATAATAACGACTTTAATATTAATTAAACTTCTGCCGGAGTGGTAGAGATTAAGCTGAGAAAATTCTGAACTTGAGGAACAACAGTGGGTAAAAGGGAATTGTCATCTTTTAGCATTGTTTGTTCTACAAAGAAGTCATTCATTAGATTAGCCTTGTCTTCGTCTTTTGAATAAACATTATCTTCTTTGTAAAGAGGCGGCAGTGTTGAAGATTGATCGGTTTTAATAAACTGTTTTAGTGTTTTTCACAAGTCTTTCTGTTTGATTTCTGGGTTCTTTCATTTGTCTGTCAATGTTTCTGTTTGTAATTGCATAGATTTTCGAATTTCTCCTATAATTTTATTTCGTATTTGTTTGAAATTATCAAAATCTACCGTGCTTTTTTATTTTTTGAATTTGTTGTATTTACGTTTTCTCTTACGGATCATTTTCTTGACTTCATTAGTGAGCCATGGAGGATCAGATTGACGAATATTTGCTGTTGTGTTAGGAATGTGTTTACAAGTCAGGTTGGAAATTTTTTCAGTAATGTTTCTGGCATATGTATCAACGTCGTTGTCTTTTAGCTCATCCCAGTTAGTGTTTTCGACCTCATGCGAAAGAGATTGATAGTCCCCACGATCAAGAGCCAAATATGCCGGTGAAAGACTCGTGTAGTGTATTTTTTTAAATTTAGAACGAAAACAATTGGACAGTGATATCTAATGTTTTGGTCGAGAAAGGGATCACCAACTCCGCTTAGAAGTATAGCATTTTTGTCAGAAGTAAATATCAAGTAAATAGCGGAAGACGAATTCTCCGTTTTGTGTGTCGGTTCCGTTATGAGTTGCTCCAAGTTGAAATGTTGACATATGTCGCGTATTTTATTACCCGTTGCTTGCTTCAAAATATCGAGGTTAAAATCTCCTGTTATAAAAAAATTACTAATGTTTGTGTCAAAAGCCAGACCAATGGAATCTTCGATGGAAGCCAGGGTTGTAGCAGGAGAAGTTGGTGGTCTGTAAAATGTACCCAACAAATATATTCTATTATGAATGTTGAGTTCCATTCAAATGTATTCTATATCTGGAATTTCGAGATCTAATCTACGGCATGAATATACATTGTTTCTTATGTAAACACATATACCTCCGTGACTATCCCTTCGCCGTCGCGCCTATAAAGCTTATATCCCTCTATAGTGACTAAATCATCTGTCACTCCCTGATTTAACAAAGTTTCTGATAGACAAGTAATGTCAAAGTTTTTTTAAATCTGCTTCGATTATTTCTATTTTATTTGAAATACTTTGAATAGTATACAGTTATATTGAATAGCTGCTTCTTCAATATTATCTGATCCTTGGGAGTAAACACTAGTATCGTCCCGCAGATCCGTTGGGCCTGGATTCAATTCAATGTTACCTGAGCGCACTAAAGCAATGACATGATAATTAGATCAAGGGATGTTTGTAAAGGTGAGAGATAATCTAGTACGGGTCCCGGGTTGGTTTCTATGTCGCCACACATCATTGGTAGGTTTGAAACACAACTTCCCATACAAAGTGTCTACTAAGTTTTTTACGCAACCGTATAATATTCACCAACTGATCTTTTTATATGGTACTCGAGTTTGTAAAATAATCAGAGTCGATCTTTAAGCTATTAATCAAAATGTGATGTGCAACCTTTTCTTGCTGAACAGCTAGAAGATCATGTAAAACCTTCATGTAACAATTGCTGCATTTCAAGAACTACTTGTGTAAAGAAAATGTGTAACAATTGCCGTGTTGAAGTCTTAAACTATAATATTAGTGACATATGAACAGTTTAGGTCAATCAACAGGAAATGTGCTTACTAACTTCAATGCATTCTAAACCACGCTCACTAAATGTCCACCTTCTAATAATTGAATGACCCACTTGGCAATGACGTAACAATGATTGAGGGATAACTAGTTTTAATAGGGCACATGAGTAAATATCTATGAGATATATATTTCATAGTAAATACTGTTAGTGTAAATGTACATGTTGACATTTTCGAATAAAAATCGCCCAAGAAATGATAAATGAACACCCCTGTAACCACACTTTATATCACGGACCTAATATACACATTGGGTTCAAGTTTATTTAGAGAAAACTAGCGTTTACGAGGGTATACATTATTATTCTTATTTCTGTATTAAGACATAGGTTGTGAGTACTCGTGAGGCGGTTCTAACATGCACCCACAACCTATCTTTAGAGTAAAAATAATAAAAAAAAATTTATCATATGACGTCGCGTCTGAGAGTGTAATAACGCCATGTAATATTTTCGATAATCCACTAGTGGATTAAATATGCAAATTAGTGAGCTACGTCCCGTAAAGTTACACGTACGACGTCCTTAACGATGTCGCGTTTACTATCAGCGAAATATTGACATTTTTGTAAAAAATCGTGATTTAAATGCGTTTTAAAATGTCATATGATAAATAGAATCTTGCATTCGTGCTCATTTATTATTGAATTTATTAAACTCGTTGAGGAAAAGGGACAAAATGCTCGGCAAAGCTTCGCATTTTATCCCTTTTCCTCAAATCGTTTAATAGATTCAATAATACATGAACACTCATGTAAGATGCTCTATTTTCATCAGAAAAGTCACCATTTTGGAGCTTCGAAAGAGGTCAACTGCCACAACACAGACGATCGTAGTACACAAATGTGTATAGTAAGACAGTAAGGCATCAGGGGACAGTTTCGCATTTGAGGGTGGACGTTTTTCAAAATATTATAGTAGGAGGGTCAATAATGGCATGGTTGCTCATAGAAATTGTGATATGTGGATATTTTTTGCCAATGTGGGCTTATTTGCTGAGTATCTGTACTTTTATGAAATGGAATACGAAACTAAAACCCCGGCTGTCTGGATGCTGTGCAAGTTCAAGGTGCAGCGGCATATCTGAATTCACGAAGGTAACTTTGGCACTAAAAAGTGGCTGTTTTTCAAAGAGGATTCCTGAAAAAGTTTACTGGTTATGGTATACTTTTCTGTCTATTTCTTTGCATGTGACTGAGTGTACATGACATTTCAACAGGTGCCAAGTACTGGTGTTTTGGGAGTAAATTCACAGGATCTGTCAAAGTGAGGTGGAGTCATGATTTTTTGTATGTAAAAATTAGTGGGTGGGGTAAGTGAAATGCTGCTGCTGTCAGCCTATGCAAACAGAAAAGTGTTTCTTTGGTATTCTGTTTTGATTTCATGCATGTGTGGAGCAACTTAAAACCAAAACAGAAGTTATCGCTTTCTCCAGGAGTTGTCGATAACGATTCAAAAACTTGGTATGACGCGGACAAAAAAGTGCTGCGATTAACTGTCCCCTGATGCCTTAAGGGAAAACGCCAAAAATTCAAGTCATCTTTAGGGGTCTTATTCACTGCAATTTGAAAAGCTTATTATTTGTCGAATGAGTACCCGCAATGTTTTTGTGCATCGCGCAGTCCATATTTACGCAGGAAATGATACGCTGTAGGTACCGTATGATTGTCCGATTTAAAGCCGACAAACAGTTTTCTTACACCAGACTGCAGCCTGTGCCCTTAAACATTTTATTCACATACTGGGGATGGAAATATTGTTTATTTTCAAGGATTTGAATATTTTTACAGCTAAATATGGCCTTAAAGAGTATAATTTAAGCTAGTTTGGCTTTGTTTTTGGTCATTTTTCCCAATTTTGAATGAATTTTCCATTGGGGAAATGGGCAAAATTTTACTGAAGACAAAAATTTGGCTCTAGTCCACTCCACAGTGGCGCAGGCATTCTATCAAGCATTAAAATCTACCAGAAAAAGCAATTAATAGCATTCCAAGACAGTTCGACGGGAATATTTTAAACAAAAACAGTTGTAGAGCTTGGCAAGGGCGTACAGATGATATCGGTTTTGGTGAAAAGCTTGTACGGCATCCCAATGTGTGCGCTTGTCTGAAATTACACCGCATTGATTTTGCACGAGACCATTTAAATATTTTCACAGGAGTACTTGGTATGATATTTTGCCCATTTTTGCCCTAACCACCACTGTGTACAAATGTTATGACCTGTCTCATGAGCCACATTCTGTGAAAAAATTATAGGTATTTCAGTAAAAATGATGAACAGTGCCATGACCACTATAGATGCAAAGGTTGCCTCATAAACAGATCTCAAATTTGTGCTGTGCAAATGTCCCAAAAGCCTATCCAGGTCCTTAATATTAACAACAATGTCCTTTTCAGCACTGTAAGACCTTCTGTGTGTCCAAGAATGTACTTTGGACACATTATTCTGATAGGATTCTTTCTCTTTTCCAGTCTGTAGCTAGTAACCTCAGAATACTCACCAGGTCTAGCTGCTAGTTGCTGATGACAGCACATGTGCAAGTTAAGAAGTTCTTCTTATCCAAGTAAGTGTAGTTTCTTGCAGCCAGAAAGTGTTTTCTTGTGCTGACTCCATTTTATATAGTGGAGAATGACAAGGCTAGTGCAATGTTACACTCCTCCCTGATTCTTTTATGGAGATTTTTTAGTCTGGGGCTCAGTTCTTACCTTGTAGTATGCCCCAGACTCAGAAAATAGTGCTTTGACTGCAACAAAAACACAGTAGAACCTTTCTCAAACACATTCAGAAATGAAATACCCTTTTTTGCAGTTTCTGGTATGCATAGTTGCTGTTTTAGTATAACCTGTAGACTCTGTTTTGGTCGAAATTCAGCTTCAGTAGAAACCTTATGATTTTGATTGTTTTAGAGCCTGTCAGTATCTTTATCTAAGCCAGTTATCTGATAAGAAATGACACAACTGACTTAATTGGTTTGTTCTCTCCCTTTTTCTTACCTGCAGAGGGTGTCCACTTTAGACTCTGATCAGTAGCAAAGGGGCGATAATGAATATCTCAAAGGCCCAGTCATTTTAGGAAAATCTGGGGATTGGGGGTGGGTTCTTAAGTTTACGGCCCATGTCCACCAATTCAGTCATTTAGGGCCAGTGCTATCAGTTACATGTTTTACATCAAACATCACTGTTTGCATCCCTATTCACCACATTGCTGTGTATTATCAAATGACATCTCCAGAAAGCATCGTCCATCATGGACTTAGTGAGCAATTCTCCGAATTGAATTTGGCCGCTCTTCAGTATTAATGAAATTCCAAAAGGGCTATGAAAGCAACACCATGTATTTTAGTCAACACTTTTTTATTTGTTTTTATTACAAATAAGCCAAATTACAATGTGGGATCACCAATGGCTGAAAATCAAAGAAAACTTCCAAACTTAAGGCATCAGGGGACAGTTTCGCATTTGAGGGTGGACGTTTTTCAAAATATTATAGTAGGAGGGTCAATAATGGCATGGTTGCTCATAGAAATTGTGATATGTGGATATTTTTTGCCAATGTGGGCTTATTTGCTGAGTATCTGTACTTTTATGAAATGGAATACGAAACTAAAACCCCGGCTGTCTGGATGCTGTGCAAGTTCAAGGTGCAGCGGCATATCTGAATTCACGAAGGTAACTTTGGCACTAAAAAGTGGCTGTTTTTCAAAGAGGATTCCTGAAAAAGTTTACTGGTTATGGTATACTTTTCTGTCTATTTCTTTGCATGTGACTGAGTGTACATGACATTTCAACAGGTGCCAAGTACTGGTGTTTAGGGAGTAAATTCACAGGATCTGTCAAAGTGAGGTGGAGTCATGATTTTTTGTATGTAAAAATTAGTGGGTGGGGTAAGTGAAATGCTGCTGCTGTCAGCCTATGCAAACAGAGAAGTGTTTCTTTGGTATTCTGTTTTGATTTCATGCATGTGTGGAGCAACTTAAAACCAAAACAGAAGTTATCGCTTTCTCCAGGAGTTGTCGATAACGATTCAAAAACTTGGTGTGACGCGGACAAAAAAGTGCTGCGATTAACTGTCCCCTGATGCCTAAGATAATGTCATTCATACGCGTGTAAAAATGGAAAAACATGTCTGTAATGTTCTGTGTTTTATATCTGCCTTACTGAATCAATCTGATAGTAATAATAAAACAAATGTGAATTAATCGTCGGCCTGTTTTACATCTACACGGACCCGAGGGACTACGTTTCGCAACACACTAAGTGCTAGCCTAATTGTTCTTGATAACGTGGTCTCCGACGATCTAGCAAATCAAATTAGCCGAGACATGAGAAAAATACCTCATCATTCTCCAGTTTATGGTCTTCATTGCGATAACAAACCCTTGCCCTACCAACGTCTTCTATATATATTCCCAGATTTTCAGAAGAATATTTTATTATATTCAATACGAAAACACGCCTATTCAAATATACAGTCGAATTTCGATGGCTCGAACACCGATGGCTCGTTTACCATGGCTGAATCGAACCCATTTTTGAGTCCATAGGGAATTCCTCTGCAAACGAAAAAGTGTGGGATAATTAAGGAGATTTTCGACTTTTATCTTGCAAATGTATGCTGTGTGTACTCATTAGAATCGCCTCAATGAGGCGATTCTAATGAGTACACACAGCATACATTTATGTTACAGAACACCGAAAAGGAGTCCAAAAATACCCCCGTTATGTTTTCTGGAAGTATGCAACAGTGGCTCGAACTTCCGCTGTCTCGAACAAATTTCCATGGTCCCAAAGGGGTTCGAGCCATCGAAGTTCAAATATATTGTAAAGTTTCCATCAAAAACTGAAAAATTACAGATAAAAGTTTGCTTCTTTTCACATTTCTGCTAAAACATAGATTGTGTGTGCTCGTTAGAACCAAGGCGGTTATAAGGAGTACCCACAATCTATGTTTTTGAGCAGAAATACACTCTTGTAAACCCGATTTTACTAAATAAAAGTGAATTCAGGTGGTGGGTGTCAAAATTATAAAGGCGCGCTTTCGTGATGTTTCTTATTTCTGCTTCAGACATAAGTTGTGGCTGTTCGTTCTAACGAGTACCCAAGTATATGTTTTGAACAAAAATAAGGGAAACAACCCTGTAAGCTCTACTTTTCTCTATGAAATGATAATTACAAGGATTGTATTACACAGACCTGTTTACGTAATGCACATTCGTGTACGCCTGAGCCAACTAGTTGTGCTAGACGCCTCACTCCAAGGTGCCTTCTAGTACATATCTGCCAGCAGTAAAGGCTCTGACGAATGAGTGTGATCGTGTTTCGGTTTTACGTCAAACCAACACCTGAGGTCATATGGAGACGGGATCTCGGTTTAAAGATTCATCCGAAAGTCTGGAGAAGCCCGGGATCGATCCTGCAATCCATGGTTTATCATGCGAATAGCATAACCACTACACCACAGATGCTTCTAAAAGGCTCTGGCGAGACTGCGCTAGTGCGCAGACTTCACTGATGCACAGGCTAGTCCGGGTATCTGGTGCTCAAATATGTGACAAATACTGACTCCCTTTCTATGAGCGATATCGAATTCCCTGGCCACTAATTTACCACGTGAATTTCGAATTTTATCCATAACGCTTTTACACACTCATACAAATATGATCTTAATAATTGAATTCAGTCTCAATGATAAATTTGGATGTTTGTTCTCTCTTTGTGGGGTCATCTGCTTCAAAAAATGTATTTAGACAACTTGCGGTTCACTTCTCAGAAGTAAGGCTTTTTGCTCACTTGGGAATACCGTCAGAAAGAAAATCAAATAACGATACAACTGCGTCATCCATTTTCGCTAAATACAACACGTGGTGTTCTTAATTGCAACAGAGAATTGGGATCTTGTATATTTGCGATCCATTAGAAAATCTGAGAGAAAACGACTTATCATTATTTCCCCTAGTTTCTGTTCGATATCATGTAAACTTTCCAAAAGAGGCCTCTTAAGGGGAATTGGAACACCTGGCAATTTTTTTCCGCCATTTTTCAAAGGGAGACAACTTTCGGGACTTCTGGTTCGCTTTTCTATAAGCCCTATCTCACTAGAAAAGGGGTCTACTCTTAAAGGAAAGAAATGGCTCCTCAGGAGCAAATTCTTTCCTTTTAGAGCTGACCGCTATTGACATGGGAGACAAAATTACTTATGCAGGAGTTGCCTCCTCTGAAGGTGTATCCATTCCCCTGAAAGCAGACAGAGCAGAGGTGACAAGAAGAAGAACTTAATTTACTGAATAGTCTTGGTCAAAGGTTTCGAGGCTTCCTCAATTTACCTTACAGTCTTTACAGGCTAGTGACTGTATTTGTGATTACACAGGGCGAAGGACGCAAGAGCTTGCGAGCGCGTCTCCGCCATGTTAACGAGTGCCGAATGTTTCAAAATATGAAGTCAATAACCTTTTTGTTACATACCCAAAACATGAACTGTCTACTAGAATTGAGGATTGTCTGGCACAGAAATCTGAAAGTAAATAATAAATACATGGTCAGTTTTTTTAATAATAAAAATAATAAATCGGTGACCCTAAGATTGGTGAGCCTTTTTATCGGTCACCGATAAATAATTCACGTGCCCTTAGGTTTCCGAGTAAAAACGGGTGAGCGATAGCGATCAAAATCATATCAAAACAACAAAATATTTTCATTTATGTTTTACCTTTGAAGTTTAAAATTCTGCAGTTTTGATTTCCAACCAAAATAGTTCCACTCAGGGCATGAATTTCAGGAGGCGTGGTTTAGTTTGAAAATCCGAGTCGCCATCTTGTTCAATGCAAAAATCACCCCGTGCTTGAAATACAGATTCAACAATGTCATGAAAGTAGAACTGTATCTTTATCTTCATGAACTATGGACGTGAAAATTGAAATCTAATTTCCATGATTTTATAAGAATTTCCACCAAACGCCAACTAGAGTTATTATTGTTACAATGCAGCCTAGCAGTTATGTGCTGAACACGTTCGAAGTGAAATATTTCACTGATATGAAATAACACTTATAATTTACTGAGATCTCAGTAATTCACTGCTGAAAATATAATAAATACATGTTCCCAAACTATTAATTGTCTACCAAAAATCAGTCTTATCTGGTATAGAAATAGAACTTAAGGCAATGATCAGGAATCTGAACGCAAATTCTTATTATATATCTTAAAGTGGTTTGAAATTGAGAATAATGCAGCAAGTTAAGTGCCGTCCTACATGTTGAAAAACCACGCCCAACGACATCAGAGTAAAAATGGAATCACGTTGGTAGGCGTGACGCGATTAGAAACACTGACGTTTACTAACGCAGGACGACTTTATTTCCGGATTGTCCGTTTTGTTCCATTCAAAATACTCCTGATTTCATGAAAGAAATTATTCTAAATCTATGAGGGTATGTCATATTTATAGAAGATCTTACATGAGTGTTCATGTATTATTGAATTTATTTAACGAGTTGAGGAAAAGGGATAAAATGCGAGGCTTTGCCGAACATTTTATCCCTTTTCTTCAACGAGTTTAATAAATTCAGTAATACATGAGCACGAATGCAAGATTCTATGTATCATATGACATTTAAAACGCATTTTATTCACGATTGTTTACAAAAATGTCAATATTCTGCCGTTCGTAAACGCGACGTCGTTAAGGACGTCGTACATGTAACGTTACGGGACGTACATGCATCTACCTAATTTGCATTTATAATCCACTAGTGGATTTTCGAAAATATTACATAGAGGTTTTAGCCCGAGGGCCAATATGACTTCCGGTGCCAATATGACTTCGAGGCACACCTTTACCATATCATAACATCTTTATTACATCGTTTATATAGCATAGTTATATTGCAACTTGAAGAAATGAAGGCAAAGAGAACATTTACTTTTAAAGGTTGATGCCGGGAACGTTTTTCATCGAGTGGGTTGAGGCTATATTTTCGGTGTCCGCCGAAAAAAAAAAGAAATTCCTTTTAAATTTTATAACTGATTAGTAGGCCTACACTAACCATGCTCACGATAATACCGTAACATAGTAGTGCGCAACAAATTACGTCACAAGTGACGTCGCAACTGTAAGTTTAAAAACAAAAACAAATCGCCATTTTAAATACAGTATTTCTGCAGTTCAAAGAATGCTTTTTAAGGTATTTTACATAATGTTTTGTGCTTATTTGAAGACCATTTTAATTTTAAAGGCTCTTGGTGTCATTCATCAAGCTACTGCATAATCGATTCCGTGTGTAGCAGTCGGCCGCGGTGGTTGTTTACGTTAAAATACAAGACGACAATTTTGGGGGACATGTTTCCCTCCGCCAGATTTCTTCCGCACAATTTCCAGCTCCTCATAAGTGAAGGGATCTGTTCGTTTAAGGCTGTTGGCATCAAATGTTGGGACATCCCTGCTGTGCTTGAAAGCAACGTCCGTCACAATGCTTCCCAATCGTGAGTGAACTTCTTTTAAAAAGTATTTTGCTTTTCATTTTTCATGCTTGCCACGAAATATCAGACTTTTCTCAAAATCTACTGTTATCCCTGTCTTCTATCGCTCTGTCTAGGTCCAGAAGTCGGGTTGACATTGCTTCAAGTGATTTTTCTGCGGCCATTTTTAAGCTTATGGAGTACGGCATTAACGTTCTACTGCTATAGTAACAGAGTGGAGCACTGCCAATATGGAAAGGCAGTGCCAAAAATCCATATTATATGGATTTTTGGCCCCGTCTCGTGACTGTGCCATCAAAATAGCGAAACAAATGAGCCTGTATTGAAAGATTCTAACGTAATTTTCCTATAGAAGGTATGTAATAAATAGGGGTTATTATATGGTAAAGGTGTGCTTCTAAGTCATATTGGCACCGGTATGTCATATTGGCCCGAGGGCTTTAGCCCGAGGGCCAATATGACTTCCGGTGCCAATATGACTTAGAGGCACACCTTCACCATATCATAACCTCTTTATTACATCATTTATATAACATAGTTATATTGCAACGTGAAGAAATAAAGGCAAAGAGAATATTTACTTTTAAAGGTTGATGCCGGGAACGTTTCATCGAGTGTGTTGAGGATCCGCCGAAAATAAAAAAGAAATTCGTTTTAATTATATAACTGATTAGTAGACCTACACTAGCCATGCTCACGATAATACAGTCACATAGTAGTGCGCAGCAAATTACGTCACAAGTGACGTCGCAACTGTAAGTTTAAAAACAAAAACAAATCGCCATTTTAAATACAGAATTTCTGCAGTTCAAAGAATGCTTTTCAAGGTATTTTACAACATGTTTTGTGTTTATTTGAAGACCATTTGAATTTTAAAGGCTCTTAGTGTCATTTATCAAGCAACTGCATAATAGATTCCGTGTGTAACAGTCGGTCGCGGTGGTTGTTTACGTCAAAATACAAGACAGTTTTCGGGACAGCCCCCCCCCCCCCCCCCAGGTGTCTTCCGCACAATTTCTAGCTCCTCATAAGTGAAGGGATCTATTCGTTTAAGGTTGTTGGCAAGACATTATTGTTTCAAATGCTGGGACATCCTTGCTGTGCTTGAAAGCAACGTCATTCACAATGCTGCGGCCATTTTGAAGCTTATGGAGTAAAGCATTAACGTTCTTTTGCTATAGTAACAGAGTGGAGCAGTGCCAATATGGACAGGCAGTGCCAAAAATCCATATTATATGGATTTTTGGCCCCGTCACGTGACTGTGCCATCAAAATAGCGTAAAGCCTGTATTGAAAGATTCTAATGTAATTTTTCTATGCTAGGTATGTAATAAATAGCGTTATTACACTCTCAGACGCGATATCATATGATAAAACAGCGTATCATATGCTTTTTATATCGCAATCAGGCATTCTAGTATGTTAATAAAGGGGGTTGAATTACTGCACGTAATAATCGGTAGGGACCTATAATACCGTCTACTGGCCTATAATACGTCTAGTGACCGTTTTTCCTAATTTGCAATTGTACACAATAACATGCAATCTTTTACATACCGGAAAACAACGAAACTGCAAGTTAAAATCTTTGCAATATTAATTTATTCAAACAAATTTTCAGAAATTTCAGCTAAATTCTTACCTTTCTCGGGCTTTCTTGGTTTGAATGGTCCGTCGGAATGATTATGCACTGCTACTGCGGTTGCGTCTCAACCTCGAAAATATTTTTTAAAGCTAAAATAAACTATTTATTTGCAGATTTTTATATAGAATGTAATGCGTTTCGAGCGTCCATGTTGTTTCCTACGTCTCTGTGGCGAGGTGATGTCAGGAACTTTGCACTCTTTGACATCACGTTATACTACGTGTGCGCGCCATGACATTGAATGCCGTTTAACATGCCACACTATCTGCTGTCTTTATTGCTTAAGTTTGCTAAATTATTGCAAAACCCCTTGATTTTTTTTTATTTGCGGTATAAACTTAATACATGATTTGAGTCTTGAATAATAAAATATAATCTGTTCGCTGCGATGATATAATAGGGGCTCGCTGCAGCTTGCCCCAATAGAATTGTCTACGGCTCACCGATTATGTTTTATTATTAAAGACACTAACCATGTATTTACTATATGCAGTTTATCACAAAATGGTGTCCGTTTTGTTCTACGGTCTTTCAAGCAATACGCACGATAAAAATGGCTCTCAAATTTTCTTTTGCAAATGGAATTCATACGGCGAAGGAAGAATACTCGTGCCTATCTCCTGAACGAACGAATATAGGTCCAACGGTCTTAAAGTGCATCTATGCTAGCAAATATGACGTAACTGCAATGTGGTTAGGTTTTAAATTGTTTCTTTACGGATCTGAGGAGTATTTTGAACGACATAAAATGGACACTTCGGAAAAAAATGCGTCTGCGTTGGGAAACTTCAATGTTTTTAATGACGTGACAAGCACCGACGTAAAGGCCATATTAACATTGGCGCCATTTCGCGCGGTTTTAGTATCTGCATTATTTTCCATTTCAAACGTGATGTTCGAAATGAATTGCTTATTTCTATCTGGAGACTTCAAATTTCAAGTAAGCCAAGCCCAAAAGTGCTCATTTCAAGCCCTCGAAGTACTTCCCGTGGCTAGAATGCAAAGTTTCAGCCGAGGTATCCATTACTTGAAGGCGTCACGGTACAACATACAAACAAACAACAGACCTTAATGGCAAAAATTAATAGCGGAAAGCCAAAAGGACAGTTACTTTCCCACAAAATGGCCAATAGGCTATCCAAAATTAAATTATATAAGCGACACAACAGCCAAAGACAAACCATAACATAAATAATCCGCGACAAAAGAACCGCCTTGGAACGTTCAGCGGAAACGAATTCCACTGGGGGGAGGGGGGGGGGCTCTTTTTGGCGGGGTTTAAATCGATTTTACGTGGCCACAATCCTCGCGCTTACTTCCGTCGCGATTAAGACAAATAATTTGTTCAGTCCGCACGAAGGCCTTCAAACTCATCAGTAAAACATCTCCGTGAACACAAAAATCAAACAACCACAGAGATGAAACAACGGTAAGGACTCGACAGCAAGAAACCACTGAAATGCTGGAGCTAAAAAAAAACAACAGTTACACTCGTCAACCGTAATTGGGTTAACTGCCATGCATGCTGTCTGTCGTAAAACATTTATGTTGTATCCAATCTTTTTATATCGAAGAATAAGTTTACGAAATTGGGTACTGAAGTCATTGCAATTATATGTTTTTCTGAACTTATATACTAAGTTACCAAGAAATTTGGTTTCCGATAGAAGAGATTTAAGTCCAATATTGAATTTTGAAATTAAATCGGAATGACGTCTATAAAATTTTGAAAACGGCTCTGCGTAGTTTATGATACAGATATCCCTGATTAAGAAGTTTAGCAGTTAACAATTTATTACGAGTTTTGAAGTTAGTTACAGGACTAGACACTCTGGCAAAACGAATTAATTGCAAAATATAAACGCAGTAGGCTGCCGCACGAGGAACATCACCATCCAAGAAAGGAAAAATTACAATCTCAAAATCAAAATCATCGCGTTTATCATAAATTGAGCAAGAAACAAATATATCTACAATAGATAGGTGTAAATCCAAAAACGGGGCCTCGGTATCAGAAGAATTTGCTTTATTTAACTCACGTTCTTGGGGATAAATTTGACTGATCAAACCATCGAAATACAATGTAGGTATTGTCAATATTTAATAAATCATCCAAATATCTAGAAGTCGAGCTAAAGGCTTCAACGATTTCAGATTGGTTTTCAACGGAAAGGGACATCATGGAGTCTCTTTCATAACAAAACAAGAACAAATCAGCCACAAGGGGTGCGCAATTTGTACCCATCGGAATAACCACAACTTTTCTAAATAACTTTTTAAATCTTATGTAAATATAGTCAAATAGAAAGATGAGAGCTTCACACACTTTCTGACATGACCATTAAGTATAATTTTTATGATCTTCAGAAGTGAAAAACGCATTGCAAAATAGAGGGAGTCTTCCCTATGAAATGTTCATCCAATTAAAAATTAAGTTTTTCTTTTATAAGATTATGAGGAAGTGTAGTATAAAGGTTAGAAAAATCATAAGTAGACATACTTGAAGCACGAAAACGTTGGATTTCAATTTATTTAAAACTTCATTAGAAATTTTTATAGACCAAAACAGATTTCTCCCTGATCTTTCAAAGACTTTGTCGCAATATTAAATCAAATGTTTTTTGATGGCAGTAAAACATGAAGTTAATAATTTGGAGAGTTCAGTGGTGGCACAAGAGCTTGAATTTGCAATAAACCGTGCTTTGTATAGTCTTTTATGAAGATTATGTTTTGTTTGTATTGTTTGTATTGTAGTTTTATGACCCACTCAATACTCTTTTAGGTCATTTTTGAGCCGGTAAGTTTACCCATCCACATTTTTCCTTGGCAGGCTTAGTCGGTTGGTTGGTGCCTGATGCTCTGTCTCTGGTCGGTCCAATCGGAGTCTAATTGTTGGTTTTCTTTTGCTCCAGCATGTCAGTGTTTTCTTGCTGTCGAGTCCTCACCGTTATTTCGTCTCTGTGGTTGTTTGATTTTTTTGTGTTCACGGAGATAATGCACTGATGAGTTAGGAGGCCATCATGCGGACTGAACATATAATTTGTCTAAATCGCGACGGTAGTAAGGGCGAGGATTGTGACCACGTAAAATCGATTTAAGCCCCCTAGTGGAATTCATTTCACTGACCGTTCCAAGGCGGTTCTTCTGTCGCGGTTTATTTTTTGTTATGGTTTGTCTTTGAGTGTTTATCTCGCTAATATCATTTTGTTTTAGATAGCCAATTGGCCATTTTGTGGTAATGTAACTGTTCTTTGGCTTTCCGCTATTAATGTTTCCATTAGGGTCTGTTGTTTCATGTTTGTTTCTTTCCCTTTGGTGTCTCTGGTGGGAGCTGTGGGTTAATTGTATCGATTCCTGATCATTGCTTCACTTCTATTACACGTAAGCAGTTAATCAGTACAGTGCACATTCTTTCGCCAGAAACTGACAACTGTCCTTCTTGAATCAGCGGAAGGGAGAGAATGACCGTAGAATAGATTTCATGATTAATCTCCACTAATAGTAATATAGGCGGTTCTTTGACGTAAATGACGTCACAAGATGGTCGACAAGATGGCCGCCATTTTGACCCTCGATGACCTCGCTGGGGTCGCCGGATGACTCTCGATTTGGAGTTTGAGGCCAAGATGGCCGCCATAAGTTGGATGGGGTGACGCGTTTAGTAGAAACGCCCTAGACCACGGGAAGGTAGCGTCGCGTCCTAGGGCACGGTGTCGCCGACCAATGGGCTCCACATCCGTTTCAGGTATCTTTCTTCTTGCATTAAGTAAGAATAGCGCTTCGGGCAACCAAGATTCGTACTTCATGTTCCAACGTACAAGTACGTGTACTTCCTATCAACCCATATTTCCGCGAAGACGTCCACTTCGATCCGAGCCATATGGAACCGGATAGGAGCGGTGAAGCTCGAGCCCTTCTCCTTCTTCTTTTGACTTTTATCCTACACACAAAGCTACCGTTGAAATAAGATGCGAAAACATTTTGCAGACGACAATAAAAATATAGGTATCCAGTAAATAACTCGCATTATTAAGCCTACTGTCTTTCTTGACTCGCCACTAAAAGATTACAAAATGGCTAAACCCTTTGTTTAATATGTCGGATGACCCTAGATGACCTTTCAGACCGATGTAGGTCTTCACTTCACTTACCACTAACTATTGGGAAATGAAAAACTCTATACTTATGAGGCGGAGAGAGTCAATTGTCATATATGGGTTAGACCATTTATGATAATAGACCGTGGATCGATAATGAGGAAAACATTCGTCCAGCGCACTGAGTCATTAGATTCGCCACCATTTCAAGCCTAAATGGCATATAGATTTATATGCTGTTTTTTTTTTTCTAACTTCGACTAGTTAATTTTGTATACATCGCCATTGTCTAACAATATACGAACTGTCTTTCTACGATCAGAATGGAATTACAGCCTACCCAGTCTTTATATACTCGGCACAACTTTGTTATCCTTTAAAAGGATCACTTATTAATGGATTTTAATACACATCAGGTAATTAAACGCTCAATTGACTTTTATGAATTCCGATGGTCACCATCATTTCTATTTAAAACTTCAGCCGCCCCCCCCCCCCCCCCACTCATAGGTGCTTGAAGAAATCGATGGGGCTTTTCTTTCTTTCTACTTATACTGCGATCGGTCACATTTGACCATTAAACGGGTTTTTAACCTGCACATGAGATGACTCTTCCTGTACAGGAGGCGGAGGCTCCAGTTAACGTTCCGATCCGAAGGAAAGTGCACTTTTTGGCTTTCATCCCTGCATATGATGCCAATTGAGCGTGTTCGGACACCGAAATAATCACCGCCTCCGAGGATCGAACCATGGCCCTCTAGCATCAGAGGCAAGTGCACTAACCATTGAGCTATCACGCCCCTTTATATCGATACGGGCTCCAAAATAGTGTTGACGGGATATGTGTTGACGGGGACGTTATACCTCAAATCTAACAAACGATAATTGAGTAGTACATACATACAAACGCATACATACATACACACAAAAACACACACGGATCATTAAATACGGGTTTCGGGATCCCGCCCCGGTGAGGCGGCGCACAACGCATAAGTTCTGGGCGTTTGTTAGAATGAGGTGATCCCTCAAAGACATGTTAAAAATCAAAGTACCAACAGTACCGAAGATCTACGTTACCGAATGATCCGCCTCAATGCGCATTTGGGTGTATGTATGTATGTATGTATGTATGTATGTATGTATGTTTGTTTGTTTGTATTGGAGTTTTACGGCCCAGTCAACACTATTTAGGTCATTTTTGAGCCGGTCAGTTTACCTATCAATACTTTCCTGGGCAGGCTTATACGTAAGCGGTTAACCAGTACAGTGCACATTCTTTCGCCAGAAACTGACAACTGCCCTTCTTGAATCAGCGGAAGGGAGAGAATGACCGTAGAAAAGATTTCATGATCAATCTCCACGAAAGAATGTTGCCGATCCCAGCGGGAGTCGAACCCGCGACCTCCTGATCACCAGTCAGACGCGCATCCGACTGAGCCACTGAGGCCGGCGTATGTATGTATGTATGTATGTATGTATGTATGTATGTATGTATGTATGTATGTATGTATGTATGTATGTATGTATGTATGTATGTATGTTTGTATGTATGAATGTATGTATGTATATAATCTGTCTTAAATTGGGAGTTAAGGTACTGTTAGTACTTTGATTTTTTTTCGAAATATAAGAAGAATTTGAGGTAACGATAGTGCTTTGATTTTTTTGCAAGATTTGAGGCACCATTGGTACTTTCTTTTCGTAGCGAGCCTTATACACGATAACGTAGATCTTCGGTACTTATGCATTATGCGCCGCCTCACCGAGGCGGATCCCGAAACCCGCATTTAATGAACCGTGTGTGTTTTTGTGTGTATGTATGTATGCGTTTGTATGTATGTACTACTCAATTATCGTTTGTTCTATTTGAGGTTTAACGTCCCCGTCAACACATGTCCAGTCAACACTATTTTTGAGCCTGTATCGATATAAAGGAGCGTGATAGCTCAATGGTTAGTGCACTTGCCTCTGATGCTAGAGGGCCCCGGTTCGATCCCCGAAGGCGGTGATTATTTCGGTGTCCGAACACGCTCCATTGGCATCATATGCAGGGATGAAAGTCAAAAAGGGATGAAAGCCTTCGGATCGGGTCGTTAACTGGAGGCAATCCCCCCCCCCCCTGTGCAGGAAGAAACATCTCCTGTGTAGGTTAAAACCCCTACCTAATTACACAATTACTGTGTAGGGCTTTCAACCCTGCAACCTAGAGTGTATGCAATGCGCATCTGCGAGTAATGGTCAAATGTGACCGATCGCAGTATAAGTAGAACAAGAGGGCCATGATGGCCCTGGATCGCTCACCTGAACCATAGAGCAACAAGTGGGGGCATTTTTGGCCCCAGAACTATAATTTGAACAATCTTGGTAGAGGTATACAAGATGAAGCTTCATACCAAATATCAAAGACCTGGGCCTTGCAGCTTCAGAGAAGAAGATTTTTAAAGATTTTCCCTACATAAGCCTTTGTAAAACCAAAGGGCCCCGAGGCGGGGGCATTTTTGGCCCCAGCAATATAATTTGAACAATCTTGGTAGGGGTCCACTAGATGAAGCTTCAAACCAAATAGCAAAGACCTGGGCCTTGCAGTTTCAGAGAAGAAGATTTTTAAAGATTTTCCCTATATAAGCAAATGTAAAACCAAAGGGCCCCGGGGCGGGGGCATTTTTGGCCTCAGGGCTATAATTTGAACAATCTGGGTAGGGGTCCACTACATGAAGCTTCATATCAAGTATCCAAGACCTGGGCCTTGCGGTTTCAGAGAAGAGGATTATTACAGATTTTCCCAATTTAAGCCCATGTAAAACCAAAGGGCCCCCGGGGCGGGGGCATTTTTGGCCCCAGCACTATAATTTGAACAATCTTGTTAGGGGTCCACTAGATGAAGCTTCATACCAAAAATCAAAGACCTGGGCCTTGTGGTTTCAGAGAAGAAGATTTTTGAAGATTTTCCTACATAAGCCCATGTAAAACCAAAGGGCCCCGGGGCGGGGGCATTTTTGGCACCAGCACTATAGTTTTAACAATCTTGGTAGGGGTCCACTAGATGAAGCTTTATACCAAATATCAAAGACCTGGGCCTTGTGGTTTCAGAGAAGAAGTTGTTTTAAGTTTTCTGTGAAAAAATCTATTTTTGGCTCCTGTGACCTATATGTGCAACGGACCGGAACAATTTGAACACTTTTGAAAGGGTACCACCTAAGGATCATTCCTGTGAAGTTTGGTCAAAATCAGATAAGTGGTTTAGGAGGAGATGTCGTTTGAAGAAATTGTTTACGCACAGATGACAGACAAAAAGTGATCCTAATATAAAACACAAGAGGGCCATGATGGCCCTGGATCGCTCACCTGATCCATAGTGTAACAAGTGTGCCCCAGAGAGGGCCATTATTGGCCCCAGGGCTTTAATGTGCATAATGTTGAGGGAGGTCTTAAAGGTGAAGCTTCATTACAAACATCAACAAAGGCTATAATTTGAACAATCTTGGCAAAGGTCCACTAGATGAAGCTACACATCAAATTTTAAAGATCTGGGCTTGGCGGTTTCAGAGAAAAAGATTTTTAAAGATTTTCCCTATATAAGCCTATGTAAAACCAAAGGGCCCCGGGACGGGGGCATTTTTTGCCCCAGCACTATAATTTGAACAATCTTGGTAGGGGTCCACTAGATGAAGCTTCATACCAAATATCAAAGTCCTGGGCCTTGTGGTTTCAGAAAAGAAGATTTTTAAAGATTTTCCCTATATAAGCCTATGTAAAATCAAAGGGCCCCGGGGCGGGGGCATTTTTGGCCCCAGCACTATAATTTGAACAATCTTGGTAGGGGTCCACTAGATGAAGCTTCATACCAAATATCAAAGACCTGGGCCTTGTGGTTTCAGAGAAGAAGATTTTTAAAGATTTTCCCTATATAAGCCAATGTAAAACCAAAGGGCCCCGTGGTGGGGGCATTTTTTGTCCCAGCACTAAAATTTGAAGGGGTCCACTAGATGAAGCTTCATACCAAATATCAAAGTCCTGCATGGGCCTTGTGGCATCAGAGAAGAAGATTTTTAAAGAATTTCCCTATATAAGCCTATGTAAAACCAAAGGGCCCCGGGGCGGGGGCATATTTGGCCCCAGCACTATAATTTGAACAATCTTTGTAGGGGTCCACTAGATGAAGCTTCATACCAAATATCAAAGACCTGGGCCTTGTGGTTTCAGAGAAGAAGATTTTTAAAGATTTTCCCTATATAAGCCAATGTAAAACCAAAGGGCCCCGTGGCGGGGGCATTTTTTGTCCCAGCACTATAATTTGAACAATCTTGGTAGGGGTCCACTAGATGAAGCTTCATACCAAATATCAAAGACCTGGGCCTTGTGGTTTCAGAGAAGAAGATTTTAAAAGATTTTCCCTATATAAGCCTATGTAAAACCAAAGGGCCCCGGGGCGGGGGCATTTTTGGCCCCAGCACTATAATTTGAACAATCTTGGTAGGGGTCCACTAGATGATGCTTCATACCAAATATCAAAGACCTGGGCCTTGTGGTTTAAGAGAAGAAGATTTTTTAAGTTTTTGGTGAAAAAAATCTATTTTTGGCTCCTGTGACCTAGATGTGCAACGGACCGGAACCATTTGAACAACTTTGAAAGGGGACCACCTAAGGATCATTCCTGTGAAGTTTGGTCAAAATCTGATCAGTGGTTTAGGAGGAGATGTCGTTTGAAGAAATTGTTTACGCACGGATGACAGACAAAAAGTGATCCTAATATAAAACACAAGAGGGCCCAGAGGGCCCTGAATCGCTCACCTGAAAATTAGTGTCTCCAGTACATTCTAGGCCCAAGGGCTATAATTTGAACAAACTATGTAATGGTCCACTAGATGAAGCTTCATACCAAATATCAAAGACCTGGGCCTTCTGGTTTCAGACAAGAAGATTTTTAAAGGTTTTCCCTATATAAGCCTATGAAAAACCAAAGGGTCCCGGGGTGGGGGCATTTTTGGCCCAAGGGCTATAATTTGAAAAATCTTGAAAGAGGTCCACTGGATGAAGCTTCATACCAAATATCAAAGACCTGGGCCTTCTGGTTTCAGACATGAAGATCTTCAAAGGTTTTCCCTATTTAAGCCTATGAAAAACCAAAGGGTCCCGGGGTGGGGGCATTTTTGGCCCAAGGGCTATAATTTGAACAATCTTGAAAGAGGTCCACTAGATGAAGCTTCACACCAAATACCAAAGATCTGGGCCTTGCGGTTTCAGAGAAAAGGATTTTTAAAGATTTTCCCTGTACAAACCTATGTAAAACCAAAGGCCCGCAGGGCGGGGGCATTTTTGGCCCCAAGGCTATAATTTGAACAATCTTAGTAAAGGTCCACCAGGTAAAGCTTCACACCAAATATTAAAGACCTGGGCCTTGTGATTTCAGAGAAGAAGATTTTTTAATGATTTTCCCTATATAAGCCTATGTAAAACCATAGGCCCCCACGGCGGGGGCATTTTGGCCCCCAGGGCTATAATTTGAAAAATCTTGAAAGAGGTCCATTAGATGAAGCTTCACGCCAAATATCAAAGATCTGGGCCTTGCGGTTTCAGAGAAAAAGATTTTTAAAGATTTTCCCCGAATAAACCTATGTAAAACCAAAGGCCCCCAGGGCGGGGGCATTTTTGGCTCAAAGGCTATAATTTGAACAATCTTAGTAGAGGTCCACCAGGTAAAGCTTCACACCAAATATTAAAGACCTGGGCCTTGTGTTTTCAGAGAAGAAGTTTTTTTAATGACTTTCCCTATATAAGCCTATGTAAAACCAAAGGCCCCCGCCCCGGGGGCATTTTGGCCCCCAGGGCTTTAATTTGAACAATTTTGAAAGAGGTCCAATAGATAAAGCTTCATACCAAATATCAAACAACTGGGCCTTGCCGTTTGAGAGAAGAAGATTTTTAAAGATTTTCCCTGTATAAGCCTATGTAAAACCAAAGGCCCCCGGGGCGGGGGCATTTTTGGCCCCAAGGCTATAATTTGAACAATCTTAGTTTTTGGCCCAAAGGCTATAATTTGAACAATCTTAGTAGAGGTCCACCAGGTAAAGCTTCACACCAAATATTAAAGACCTGGGCCTTGTGTTTTCAGAGAAGAAGTTTTTTAATGACTTTCCCTATATAAGCCTATGTAAAACCATAGGCCCCCGCCCCTGGGGCATTTTGGCCCCCAGGGCTATAATTTGAACAATCTTGAAAGAGGTCCACTAGATGAAGCTTCATACCAAATATCAAAGATCTGGGCCTTGCGGTTTGAGAGAAGAAGATTTTTAAAGATTTTCCCTGTATAAGCCTATGTAAAACCAAAGGCCCCCGGGGCGGGGGCATTTTTGGCCCCAAGGCTATAATTTGAACAATCTTAGTAGAGGTCCACCAGGTAAAGCTTCACACGAAATATTAAAGACCTGGGCCTTGTGGTTTCAGAGAAGAAGATTTTTTAATGATTTTCCCTGTATAAGCCCATGTAAAACCAAAGGCCCCCGGGGCGGGGGCATTTTGGCCCCCAGGGCTATAATTTGAACAATCTTGGTAGAGGTCCACTAGATGAAGCTTCATACCAAATATTGAAGACCTGGGCCTTGCGGTTTCAGAGAAGAAGATTTTTAAAGATTTTCCCTGTATAAGTCTATGTAAAACCAAAGGCCCCCGGGGCGGGGGCATTTTTGGCCCCAAGGCTATAATTTGAACAATCTTAGTAGAGGTCCACCAGGTAAAGCTTCACACCAAATATTAAAGACCTGGACCTTGTGGTTTCAGAGAAGAAGATTTTTTAATGATTTTCCCTATATAAGCCTATGTAAAACCAAAGGCCCCCGGGGCGGGGGCATTTTGGCCCCCAGGGCTATAATTTGAACAATCTTGGTAGAGGTCCACTAGATGAAGCTTCATACCAAATATCGATGACCTGGGCCTTGCGGTTTCAGAGAAGAAGATTTTTAAAATTTTGTTTTAAAAAATCTATTTTTAGCTCCTGTGACCCAGATGTGCAATGGACCGGAACCATTTGAACAATTTTGAAAGGGGACCACCTAAGGATCATTGCTGTGAAGTTTGGTCAAAATCCGATCAGCGGTTTTGGAGGAGATGTCATTTGAAGAAAAAGTTTACGCACACACACACACACACGCACGCACGCACTGACGACGGACGACGGACGAAAAGTGATCCCAAAAGCTCACCTTGTCACTACGTGACAGGTGAGCTAAAAAAATAGAAAAGCCCCATCGATTTCTTCAAGCCCCTATGAGCGGGGGCGGCTGAAGTTTTAAATAGAAATGATGGTGAACATTGGAATTCATAAAAATCAATTGAGCGGTTTAATCAATTAATTACTCGATGTGTATTAAAATCCATTAATGAGTGATGATTTTAACGAGGCGCTACATGCTTAACACGATAAAACTGACATAAGCCCATTTAAGCCGAATGAGTTCTTCCATCTTAGACGAGTGCAGACAATTCAAAGTGCAAAATGGGCGAATATTTGTCTCATTAATTTTCAATATACATAAGCCTATCTACGACAAAGGGATTTTCCCGTCTTGCTGGAGTATTTCATAACCAGTTGTAACGTTGTGATGTTTAGCTTCTTTTAAAGGATGGCAAAGATGCGCCGTGTATATAAAGACTGGGTAGGCTGCAATTCCATTTTGATCGTAAGAAGACAGTTCGTATATTGTTAGACAATGGCGATGTATATAAAATAAACTAGTTGAAGTAAGAAAAAAGAGCATATAAATCTATATGCCATTTAGGCTTGAAATGGTGGCAAATATAATGACTCAGTGCGCTGAACGAATGTTTTCCTCATGAACGATCCACGGACTATGATCATAAATGGTCTAACCCATATATGACAATGGACTCTCCCCGCCTCATATGTATGGAGTGTTTAATTTTCCAATAGTTAGTGGTAAGTGAGGTGAAGACCTACATCGGTCTGAAAGGTCACCTAGGGTCAGCCGACATATTAAACAAAGAGTTTAGCCATTTTGCAATCATTTAGTGACGAGTCAGCAAAGATTGTAGGCTTAATAATGCGAGTTATTTACTGGATACCTATATTTTTATTGTCGTCTGCTAAGTGTTTTCGCATCTTATTTCAACGGTAGCTTTGCATGTAGGATAAAAGTCAAACGAAGAAGAAGAAGGGCTCGAGCTTCACCGCTCCTATCCGGTTACATATGGCTCGGATCGAAGTGGACGTCATTGCAGAATATGGGTTGATAGGAAGTACACGTACTGGTACGTTGGAACATAGAGTACGAGTCTTGGTTGCACGAAGCGCTATTCTTAATTAATGCAAGAAGAAAGATACCCGAACGGATGTGTAGCGCCATTGGTCGGCGACACCGTGCCCTAGGACGTGACGCTACCTTCCCGTGGTCTAGGGCGTTTCTACTAAACGCGTCACCCCATCCAACTTATGGCGGCCATCTTGGCCTCAAACTCCAAATCGAGAGTCATCCGGCGACCCCCGCGATGTCATCGAGGGTCAAAACGGCGGCCATCTTGTCGACCATCTTGTGACGTCATTTACGTCAAAGAGCCGCCTATACTGCTACTAATGAATGCTGCCGACCCCGGCAGGTATCTAACCCGCGTCCTCCTGATCACCAGTCAGACGCGCATCCGACTGAGCTACCGAGGCCGGCCTGAAGTTTAGGTAACCAATATAACGTATGAAGCTTGTCTTGGCATTCTGTTACACATACAGCAACTTTGGGGGCTGGATGACAAATGTGGTCATAAACTTAGGCCCTCTCTACAGCTAAAGGCAGCAGTTCATAAGCTTTAGTACCACCAAGTTCTTGCGGAAGAGTGCAAACATAGTGGAGCCGTCAAACAGCGACCACATTGTTAGCAGCCATATCTGCTGGAGCCAAATCAAATTTCTTATGAAATTCTTGAATACCTAGTTTAAGGTGACGTAAAGACGTCATAGGTTTAGTAGGTAATACATTTGTATTTTGAGAGTAGAAAGAAATGCCTTTGTTCACTAGTTTCATAATGCTAAGTTTCCATTCTTTGAGAGCTTTATGCTCAACATACTCTCGTTTACACCATCGATTACCAAATTCATTCAAGGCAGCAACGATTTTATCTCTACACTTATTGAAATCAATTTTAGGAGGAAATCGATATTTCGGTCCTTTAGAAATTATATTTCGTATCCTAGAATCAGGAATAATTTTTAAGTTGCCAGTAATAATATGACCAGCAGCAGGATAGCAATATACTGAATCTTTACAATCACATGTATTAGGAGTGTTAGTGTCAATATCAAGATCAGAAACTATTTTCTTGAAATTAAAAATAATAGATCTAACAGGTTCATTTTATTTATAGCAAGTTATGGGTGTTTGAGTATTTTGAAAATAAGCAGGAATGGATGAAATCACCGAACTGTCCCGGAAGATACCAGGTAAATCTACAAACTCCAAACCCTTATTAATGAAGGAAATTTTGATGTAATGACGTTTGTGATTAATTTAAGACATATCGGGGGATTTGGCTAGCCACGGCAGTGTACTGACACCTTCTAGTCTCAGAAATTCGACGGCAACACGGGCTCGATGTGGGCGTGCGTTGTCGTCTTGGAACTCGAAGTTCCCACCAATGCGCCGGGCGAATGGGACAACCACTGGGCGTACAATTTGGTCTACGTAACGCTGGCCAGTCAAGTTACCATGATCATTCAAGGTAACTTGACTGGCCAGCGTTACGTAGACCGAATTCCAAGACGGCAACGCACGCCCACATCGAGTCCGTGTTGCGATCGAATTTCTGAGACAACAAGGTAAAAGGACACTGCCGTGGCCAGCCAAATCCCCCGATATGTCGCCGATTTAGCACTTTTGGGATGTCTTGGGTCGCCGCGTGCGCAACAGACCTCAGCATTGTAACAATCTGCAACAGCTTGGCCGAGCATTGCAAGAAGAATGGCGACGGATAGTAAGGGAGACAATCCGTCGTACAATCACCAGCATGCCCAGAAGGTGTCGTGCATGCATCAATGCTCGTGGTGCATGGATCAGATACTGATCCCTTTGCATATAAACCTTTCCTGTGACATTGAAGTTTCGCTTCTTTCTATTTGAATTTGGGGGTTCCCTTATTTTTTGTTCCTAGTATACGTCTAGTGACCTTTTATAGACAAGGTCCCTAATTTGCAAGTGTAAACAATAAGATACAACATTTTATACACGGGAAAAGAACGAAATTGCAAGTTAAAATCTTTGCTCTTATCAGTTTAACAGATTTACAGAGATTTCAGTTAAATTCTGACCTCCGCCTTTCCTGGTTTGAATAGCCCGTTGGAATAATTGCGCACTGCTACTGCAGTTGCGTCTCAACCTCGAAAATTATTTCTTAAGCCAAAATAAACTATTATTCTGCAGATTTTCATACAGAATGAAAAGCGCTGAGAAACTTTTATTCGAGATTTCATGTTGTTTCCTATGTCTCTGTGGCGCGGTGACGTCAAAAACATTGTAGTCGTTGACGTGCGCGTTTGTCGTGTAGCATGCCACTCTGTCTGTTGTCTTTTTTCGCTTCTATTTGCTAAATTATCGCAAAACACAATGATCGCTTTGAATCGTGGTATAAACTAAATGCAATTATAAAGACGCCCGCTGAAGCTCCGCTGAATCAGAGAGTCCCATTTTAGGGGCTTGCTGAATCTCCGACGAATCACTCACAAACTATATAAGCCAGAATGCAGTTAATGAGTGATTCGCTGGAGTTTACACATCGATTAAATCCACAGAAATAAATTTCATTCCTATAATGTACAGTCAATAATCTATAAATATTATTCACATTATTTCGTATCAGACCCATGAGCAAATATTCACAAAATAACCCATTTGAAAATAACAAAGGGATCAAAACACTAAACCAAGACACTAGTAAGTCATAGTATTCTGATGGTACATTTATTGTACAATTTCCACATGCAAATGAGCTACCAAGACACTAAGCAAGATACATTCAAGCGGTACTTTGACCAAAAATCTATCAAGGCACTTTGCCACAAAACACTATGAAAACGCTATAAAGGCACTTTGCCCAAAACGCTATCAAGGCACCTTCACCAAAACTCTTTCACAGCACTTTGATTTACACTATTATGGCAGTTTTAGTCAACCAGGATTATGGAAAGTTGTTTATGTGCAATAATAAAGCGTTCCGTAGGTTTGAAAAATGACCCAAAAAAAAAAAAATCAGAAGCGTTTAACACCTGAACTCTAAAACCCACAAGCTGAAGAAGGGCGTCAGCCCAGCCATGCTGATGCTTATAAGGCACTTCAATATCAAACTAAGTTCACCAATAGGCTATTAAATGTCTTCTCCGAGATCAAGGTGAACCAAGACACGCGGTACGTTTTCAAAAGAATGATTTGGAAGTGTTTTGGGTAGTCTCTGAGGCCAATGCACTTTACCAAAACAGAAATGAAGGCAGTGATCAGGAATCGATACAATAAACCAACACATCACGTGAACAAGTCCGTGAAATGAAGACCCCCCTAAACCCCACTTTTTATAGAGAAAACTGGGGTTTAGGGGGTATACATTATTTTCCGTATTTTTGTTCCAAGACATAGGTTATGGGTACTCGTTAGAACCGCCTCAATGAGGCGGTTCTAACGAGTACCCAAAACCTATGTTATGAGCATAAATAAGAAAAATAACTTAAATTTTCATCAGAAAATTACAGTTTTCGAGGTATGAAAAAATGCTCTATATCACACGGATGTGTTATCGTAATGAGCTCCCATGATGGACACCAAGGGCAAAGAAACACAAACATGAAACAACAAGACCCTAATATCAATAGCGGAAAGTCAAAAGGACAGTTACTTTCCCACAAAATGGCCAATTGGCTATCCAAAACAAAATAATATAAGCGATACACACACTCAAAGGCAAACCTTAAAACAAAAACCGCCTTGGAACGGTCAGTGGAACAAATTCCACTGGGGGTGGGGGGATTGTGGTTGGGGGGTGTGGGGGGGGGGGGCTTAAATCCATTTTACGTGACCACAATCCCAATGCTCTTTATCAAAATGTTACAGTTCATTGGGTGTGTTTTGAATATATGAAGCTCACTGCGGACAGCTTGGTTGTTTCGGTAACGGTCATTGATGCCCGCTAAATGCCAAATCAACGAATCGACAACATAATTTTTCTTTGTTTGATTTGAGGTTTAACGTCCCCGTCAACACTATTAAGGTCATTTTAGAGACATTGCTTCCAGTTTTGTGTGACTTTAACCCGACATTGAGATGGAATGATATCTGAAGCCCTGTCGCCCAAAGAAACCAATAGGAAGGTCCGACTCTCACCGCTTTGCCTGGGCAGGCTTAACTCCTCTAAGTGGTTTACCGTCGGTTTCTGCTCTGCGTGGAAGCAATATGCAGACCTTCTTTTTCTTAATGCCCTTACTATAAGCTTTTATATAAAATTTGGTTACTAATGTCCCAGAAGTTCCAGCGGAAAATAAGTTTTAATCTACATGTATGAAAAACCTTACGCCAAGGTCAATGAATGAACTTGACCTTGAATACTCATGTAGTTTCATCCTTTCATTTAGCTAACTGCATCTAATAGAAACTGCAATAGTTTCTGAAAAATACACGGTTTTGACTTTTTCCCATGCAAAGTCAACGTATACACACTTGACTTTTGCGTAATAAAGGTTCAGGTCATCTGAGGATCATCACTTAAACAATCTATGATGAGCCCGAGTCGTCAATGCTACATACCAAGTACCATGACAATCGGCGTACTGGTTCCGGAGAAGATTTTGAAGGGTTTTACCTTATATGGGCCTGGTGGCCATCTTCGTCACGTGGCCAAACTCAAATTAATCCATTTTCAGTTCCTTGTTCCAAGAAGCTTCCATGTGTAATTTGGTCATAAATGGCTTAGTGGTTTCTGTTGAAAACAAGTTTCAATTTTCATATCCGAATGACCTTGGGCCAAGGTCGAGGAATAAACTTGACCTTGAATAGTCCGGTACTTTCATCTTCTCATTTAGCTTTCTGCATCTACACATTTTCAGATCACAGGCTGCAACAGTTTCCAAAACATACTCAGTTTTGACTTTTTCCCATGACCAAATCGACCTTGGCGTAAAATAGGTCAAGTTCATCCGGGGGTCATCATTTGAACAAACTATATTGGACCCGAGTCCCCAGTGCTACATGCCAATTTTCATGACAATTGGCCCACTTGATCCGGAGAAGAAGATTTTTGAAGGGTTCTAACTTACATGGGCACGGCGGCCACCTTGGTACGAGCTGTACCCAGTGAACAAACTTTCGTTCCCCATCCCATTGATGCGCCGCTTGAAATTTGACTTCAATTGGTCCATTGATTTCATAGGAAAAGATCTTTGAAAATGTTGACAGACGACAGACAGACGGACCACAGATAGGCAGACAACGGACCCTTGCCTTTGGCTCAGATGAGCTAACAATCGACTCAAAATAAGTGAAATAATCTTGAAAGGGCCGTAAAACTAAACAAAAAAAGAAGCAGCGGGACTTTACTGTATTGTCGTTTTGAGTCTTGCCGAGTAGCAGTTATCACTTCATGCATTTTCAGTTGAACATCGAATGGTGCTTGAACATCGCGCTCTAGCTAAATGCATTCAGGAGCGATTCCGATGCCGCATTAAATCGTATTTTTGTGATTTATCTTTGCCATGTATTTGGACTTTTTTTTTGTTTCGGCCACAAAACATATTTATTTTGGACTATTTTTTTCACAAAACAAGGTTTGAGGCAGGGCAGTAATTTAGACTAAATACTTTTCATCCAATTCGTGCGGAACCCGGGAAGGGACATAATTGTTTTTTTTTTTTTGTTTTTTTTTTTTTTTTTTTTTTTTAATTCGTCTGCACAAGATAACAGTTTGTTCGCACAACATATAATCTTGATTGCATAACATATTACCTTGTTCGCACAACAGTTTATCTTGTATATTCAACATACTATCTTGTGCGTACAGTATGATCTTATTTGCACAACATATCTTGTTTGCTGTTCGCACAGCATTTTATCTTATGCACACAACATATTATCTTGTTTGCACAACATATCATTTATTTGCACAACACACTAGCTTGTTCGCACAAGATATTATCTTGTCTGATAGGCGAAACTAGACTTCACGAAATTTTTTTAACCAGTTTTTGCATTCAGACGCCTCTTTCTGCGATGCCCGATCTGGACCTACACTGTTTGCCAGTATCCCGTTCCGTAGGTCTCCGGTACAAAATGTGTGTGTGTGTGTGTGTGTGTGTGTGTGTGTGTGTGTGTGTGTGTGTGTGTGTGTGTGTGTGTGTGTGTGTGTGTGTGTGTGTGTGTGTGTTTCTTTTTTTTTGTTGTGTGTTTTTTTTTTGTTGTTTTTTTTTTTTCGTTTTTTTTACGTTCCTCACAAATTATTTACCGGCCCCGATAGCTCAGTTGGTAGAGTGAACGGGAGGTCACGGGTTCGATCGGGCCGCGACATACCAAATTCATTAAAACTTGTACTAGCTGCTCCTCGCTTGGCACTCAGGTTTACGGGATAGAGCTAGGACTGGTCGACCCAGTGTGAGGATAGTGTGACTGGGTGTGGTATCATGTAATGTGTCTAGGACATGATACTTCAATGAGGCAGCACTATAAAAGTCGCAACCAGACACCGCCGTGATATGACTGAAAAAGTGTTGAAAGCGACGTTAAACCCGAATTCACACACACACACACACACACACACACACACACACACACACACACACACACACACACACACACACACACACACACACACACACAAATTATTTGACACTTTATTAAAAAAATAATAACAATCATAATAATCCACCTTATTTATAGATGGTAACACATTTAGTACAAGTACTTATTTTCCATGTGGCCCTCTTTTTCCGGGTAGAAACCAGTGCTAAGCAATGTGGATAAAGTCTATTACTTAGGAAAACAACATTAGGCGCTTGCGAGAATCGAACCGGCTACCTCTCGATCTCAAATCCGATGCTTTACCACTGCACCACAGCGCAACCTATATATGACAGGAGTGGTCCATTTGCAATTATATGGGTGTCAGGTTTGTTTGGGCAAATTTTACAAAAATGAATGTTCTTTAAGCAAACAGTGTTGACCCCGATCAGACGCCGCGTTCTGTGGCGTCAAATCGGGGTCTGCACTGTTTGCTACTCGTCAAGAAAATGGCCGCTAGGCATATATTGGTTAATCGGTAATGAAAGTGGAAAAACGACAACAACAACAAAAAAGTCGCCAGTCAATAAAGCTGATGAAAGCCCCGTCAAATGCCTCTTGCTTGACATATGGAGTAGACAGGCACACTTTCTACACTACATACTGCAACATTCTCCAAGAACATATGGCTAAAATGTTTAAGTCGTTCAAGGGGACATGATTCTGGAAAAAGCGGCTGGATCAGAATAATGTTTACTTTTCGCACTTGTTCAATGCATGTCTAAACTCTGTTGCAATTTTCAATGTCCTTCCTCAAATACTGTAGGAGTTATGGAGACAAGTACAATAATATTTAACCTCCTATGTCACTCATATGGCCAAATTGGTTTAAGTCGTTCTAGGGGACATACCTCTGTAATAAGGGGCTGGATCAGAATCTTTTTTTCCTTTAAGCACATGTTCAATGCATGTCTGGACGGCGTTGCCGGTTCAGTGCCCTATATCATATACTGTTGGGGGAAATGCGGAGACAAGAACAGTACTATTTAACCTCATATGCTAGAAAATGTTTAAGTCGTTCAAGGGGGCATTATTCAGCAATAAGGGATTGTGTCAGAATTCTGTTTCATTAATGCATATGTGCAATGCATGTTTGGTTCAATGTCCTGCATCAAATACTGTTGAAGGAGTTACGGGGACACGAACAGTACTATTTAACTTCATATGCTAGACATGTGGCCAAATGTTTAATTAAGTCGTTCAAGGGGACATGATTCTGCAATGATAGGGTGGGTCAGAATTCTGTCGAGCTCACATGTGGCCACAGTAGAGAGAGACCTAACAAGGAAGAGTCAGCGCTCTTACCCACTAGGCCACAGAGGCCCGAACAAAATGGGTTGATTCAGCATCTTCCGAAGTGTTTGAACATGCAGGTCTAGGCCCCGGTCTAGGCAATCAGTGCACACCCAGATAAATAAGGAATTGGACAAGAATCACGTGTTAGGTTTGACAAACAGTGTCGACCGTATAGAAGCAAAAGAACACGGCATTGGATCACGATCTACAGTATTTTCTTAAAATACTGGTATTTCAGGGTTAAACGAAACTGTATAAGTCGCAGTTCAGGACTGTCGACAAATCAGTGCTGTCAATACAACCCTTAAAATGCGACTGTTTATGTCTTCTGCTATTTTACCCCGCATTTAGGCAAACAGTGTGAAAGCTGATCAAGCTGTTCCTAGAGGAGCTGTTCGATCTTGGTCCACATTGTTTGCAACCATGACTTTAAACTATCTCAGTAGACAACAAAACAGACGAGAATTGTTGTGATTGGCAACTTAAGCGTCTATCTTATGAAGACGAAATTAACCGAAGCCCGCTGACGGACCTCAGCGAGCGCTTAACGGAAACTATTGAGGCCCGTGTTTCCGCCAAACCGACCGACCCTGCTTCAGAACCCCCGACTCTACTATTTTTATTAACCCTTATCTTGCTGAATATTCATTTAAGCCACACCCATTTCTGTCTATCAACCAATCAAATTACTTTATGTCATTTATTGCTATAAATTCATAAACTGAATGCCAAACAGTGTAGATCCTGATCAGATGGCTTCTTTAGAAGCCATCTGATCTGGATCTACACTGTTTGCAAAGATGGGGGTTGTCGTGAACAGCAAGATAAGAGTTAATAAAAGAACAAATTAAAACACCGACACTACCATTTTCAATTACCGACCCTACCCAGAGTCGTTTTTGCATTTTCGCATAGTAATTTCGGGGTTTAAGTACATTTTTGTAGTTTTTGGCATTTAGTACCTTCCAAAATACAGAGCTGACTTATTTGAGCATTTAAAATGATTTATGATACACAGTGCAAGTCTGGACATGACAGAAACAAAAACACATAAAAAATACCGGCCCGACCCTTTTTTTTTTTTTTTTTTTTTTTTTCGGGAGAAAAAATTAAATATTGAAAAAATGTGCGAACAAGATAATACGGAACCCGGGAAGGGACATGATTTTTTATTTTTATTATGTTGTGCGAACAAGATAATATCTTGAGCGGACAAGATATCTTGTTCGGACAACATATTATCTTGTGCGGACAAGATATTATCTTGTGCGGACAATATATGATCTTGTTCGCACAACATAATATCTTGTGCGCACAAGTTATTATCTTGTTCGCACAACATATTATCTTGTTTGCACAACATAGATCTTGGGAAGTTGTGCGGACAAGATATTATCTTGTGCGGACAAGATATTATCTTGTGCAGACAAGATAATATCTTGTGTGGACAAGATATTATCTTGTGCGTACAAGATAATATCTTGTGCGGACAAGATAATATGTTGTGCGCACAAGATCTATGTTGTGCAGACAAGATATTATCTTGTGCGGACAAGATAATATCTTGTTCGCACAACTTAATATCTTGTGCGGACAAGATACTATCTTGTCCGCACAAGATAATATGTTGTCCTCACAAGATAATATCATGTCCGCACAAGATATTATCTTGTGCGCACAACTTATAAAATAAAAAAGTCATGTCCCTTCCCGGGTTCCGTAAGATAATATCGTGAGCGGACAAGATATTATCTTGTTCGGACAACATATTATCTTGTGCGGACAAGATATCATCTTGTGCGGACAAGATATGATCTTGTTCGCACAACATAACATCTTGTGCGCACAAGATATTATCTTGTTCACACAACATATTATCTTGTTTGCACAACATAGATCTTGGGAAGTTGTGCGGACAAGATATTATCGACAAACAGTGTCGACCGTATAGAAGCAAAAGAACGCGGCATTGGATCACGATCTACAGTATTTTCTTAAAATACTGGTATTTCAGGGTTAAACGAAACTGTATAAGTCGCAGTTCAGGACTGTCGACAAATCAGTGCTGTCAATACAACCCTTAAAATGCGACTGTTTATGTCGTCTGCTATTTTACCCCGCATTTAGGCAAACAGTGTGAAAGCTGATCAAGCGGATCCTAGAGGAGCTGTTCGAACTTGGTCCACATTGTTTGCAACCATGACTTTAAACTTTCTCAGTAGACAACAAAACAGACGAGAATTGTTGTGATTGGCAACTTAAGCGTCTATCGTATGAAGACGAAATTAACCGAAGCCCGCTGACGGACCTCAGCGGGTGCTTAACCCTTGTCCTGCTAATCCCGGATATGCCTTATCTTTGAAACAATGTAGATCCAGATCAGATGGCTTCTGACGAAGCCATCTGATCAGGATCTACATTGTTTGTCATTCACATTGTGAATTTGTTGCAATAATTTGCATCATGTAATCTGATTGGTTGATAATCGGTAGTGGGTGTGGCATATATAAATATTCAGCAGGACAAGGGTTAACGGAAACTATTGAGGCCCGTGTTTCCGCTAACCCGACCGACCTTGCTTCAGACCCCGACTCTACTATTTTTATTAACCCTTATCTTGCTGAATATTTATTTAAGCCACACCCATTTCTGTCTATCAACCAATCAAATTACTTTATGTCATTTATTGCTATAAATTCATAAACTGAATGCCAAACAGTGTAGATCCTGATCAGATGGCTTCTTCAGAAGCCATCTGATCTGGATCTACACTGTTTGCAAAGATGGGGGTTGTCGTGAACAGCAAGATAAGAGTTAATAAAAGAACAAATTAAAACACCGACTCTACCATTTTCAATTACCGACCCTACCCAGAGTCGTTTTTGCATTTTCGCATAGTAATTTCGGGGTTTAAGTACATTTTTGTAGTTTTTGGCATTTAGTACCTTCCAAAATACAGAGCTGACTTATTTGAGCATTTACATGTAAAATGAATTAAAATACACAGTGCAAGTCTCGACATGACAATTTTATTAACAAAACACATGTACAAAAACAAAAATCCATAAAAAATACCGGCCCGACCCTGTTTTTTTTTTTTGTTGTTTTTTTTTTTTCGGGAGAAAAAATAAAATAATGAAAAAATGTTTCTCCTTACTACCGACCAAAAATTTTTCCAGCATGTTAGCGGAAACAGCTATTTTTTACGCCTGAACATTCTGAGCTTTCGGGCCAGACAAAAAAAGACAAGCCTTAGGGCATACATTTAAGAAAGCAGTTAAGTGATCCAAATGTTTAAAACACACATACACACACAAAAAAACTTTCCAGCAAAGCTTGTTTTGCATTTGTGCTTGGGCACTAATAATGGACTATTGTAAATGGAGTAAGATGAACCTGTTGTGTTGGTCCTATTTAGTATATACAGAAGGGCACACGATGAGGCTGAAAAGATTTTGGGCTAGGTCAAGAGTGAATGAGTGAGTGTTTGAGTTTTACCTTTCACCAATAGCTAAGGTCATACGGAGACAGGACCTCGGTTTAAAGACTCATCCGAAAGTCTGGAGAAGCCCGGGACTGCACGTGGCCTATATGGCTATTTGGTCTGCTTGCAGAAAGCATGCGAAAGGCACTCTATCGAATCTTCGGGTGGACTCAGCGAATTTGACATATTATTGACAACACCTGAATAGCTCCGCCCAGTCCATAGGGGCTTGAATCATGAAACAATTGAATTTTTTTTTTTTTTTTTCAATTGTTTCATGATTCAAGCCCCTATGTTTCAATTGTTTCATGATTCAAGCCCCTTGTTTCATGATTGTACTATAATAGAGACTCTAATATAGTACCAAAAAAAAAAAAATTTTTTTTTTTTTCATTTTTTTTTTTTTTTTTTCATTTTTTTCATGATTCAAGCCCCTATGGCCCAGTCAATCTGATCTGCGACTACTATAAAATATAAATAAAGTGGAAAACTTCCAAAATGCTACCAATGCAACAACAAGAACTTTGACTGGGCTCCTAACTGGTGGATTAGATACAGACGCCATACAACGCCACATAACGCGGCGTCTGATCATGCCTACAATTAAAATACTAGAATTAAACCCATATATGCCTAGTGGCCCTTTTTTGGGACGTTGGCAAACAGTGTAGACCCAGATCAGACGCCGCATAACGCGGCGTCTGATCTGGGTCTACACTGTTTGCTCAAAGAACATACATTTTTGTACAACTTACATTAAACAAAACAAATCTGACACCCCTATAATTGAAAATGGACAAGTCCAAATTTATAAGATGGAAGATTCCATTGTCATATATGGGTTAAGGACTGAACGAAAACTCTAAGTTCAAGACTATTTTCTCAGCATACACTCAGAGACTGTCGATCCACCCGTACTTTCAGTGCTTTGATATGTTTTTTTTTTTTTTTTTTTTTTTTTTTTGTAAACTTACATATTATGTAGGTTTCGTAATTGTAATATTTATCGGAAAGCGCTAACATGATCATATCTTATTATTATGACTGAAAATCGTCGTTTCATTTAAAAAGACTCGATAAGTCCTTTCAAAGGATCATTTTTCAAATTGGCTTCCTTTTTTATTTATTTTTCAACAGGTCGATAAAGAAATCAGAACTTTTTCGAGATTTAACAAAACATGTCTTTATTTGATCTTATAAATTATTTCTTTCTGAAATAATCACCGTTCTTAAGGGGAATAGATACACCTTCAGGGGAGGCAACTCCTGCCAAAACTATTTCGTCTCCTATGTGAATAAGGGTGAACTCTTAATGGAACGAATTTGCTCCAGAGGAACAAATTCTTTCCTTTAAGAGATTGTGATGATGTTTTCGAGTTTAACGACGCGCCGACCCTCTTTGTGGGTCATAAGCGTCAATCGGTTAATGATCAAAAACTGCATGTATGTATAGCTATGAGGATATTAAATGTTAAAAAAGTAAGTATGATGATGTATAAAAGTTGAAACAAAATTAAATCTTATGAAAAAGTCCAATTTCTTTTAAAAATAAAATAATATTATCAACAGATACATCTTGGAACAATTGTTGCAAAGTGTCAGCTTTGAAGTATAAGTTACGGGATTGTGAAAAGTCTACACATTCAATTAAGATATGTTTAACAGTGAATGGCTGATCACACCCAACACAAGAAGGCCATTAAACATATAAGAATGAGTAACTCTAGTATGGCCGATGCGCAGTCGCGTTAATACTACCTGGAAAACTGTGGCGGAGAGCATTTGTTCCAACGACATGTTTAATGGCATGGAGTTTGTTATTTATTGCACGGTCCCATTTGCCTTGCCATTCCGACAAGATGTATCTGTTGATAAATGGTTTAAAATTATTAAAAAGAATTTTAAAAACAGATGGATCAAGATTCAGCGATTTCTTTGCTTTCTTGTCAGCATATTCATTGCCGACAATGCCGATATGGTTCGGAAACCAACAAAACAAGATTTGGTGTGTTTTAGAAATTTCATGATGTTTTTCAATCAACTTTTGAATTTGAGGATTTTCAGATGATGAGTGGTCTAAAGCCTTAAGCACAGAAAGTGAATCAGAAAATATAATTGCTTTTTTTAATGTTGAAGGACTGATAAAATCTAAAGCTAGGTCTATTGCTTCAGCTGTAAAAATAGAGGAACCATCTGGTAGGCGCAAGGGTTTGGTGCGTTTTTCCTTTAAGAGAAGCCTCCGTTTTGCTTGGGTAACAGTTTCTAGAAAAGCAAACAAGAAGTACTGAAAGTTGTCTCCCTTTGAAAAATGGCGGAATAATTTGTCAGGTGTATCCATTCCTCCTAAAAGCAGTAATAATTCATCGCTTGAGAAGTATAGTGCTCCATTTCCACTTTGAAAACGTTTAAGAAAACCGAATTTGAAATTTTCATTATATCTGTGGCAGTGAGTATATTATTTTGAATATCTGATTTTTTTAAATCATTACGAAAACACGCCTATACAAATTACCGCCGTAAAAAATTAAAAAAAAAATAAGATGAAAAATTGTAATATTTTTCTTATTTCTGCTCAAAATATCGAGGCGGTTCTAACGAGTACCCGCAATCTATATTTTAGAGCAGAAATAAGAAAAATAAGGTTTACAGTACCCTGTAAACCACATTTTTACTATAAAAAAGTGGGGTTCAAGGGGGTCAAAACTGTAAAGACATGTTTGCGTGATGTTTTTACTATTATTATTATTATTATTGTAAATGATTAAACCGTTACAATTTAAGAATATTTGTTTTAAACCAACTTACGGTCAGATGCACGACCCAACGGGTATGCAGAATAATCCGAATTGGGTTCCAGACGAAACGTAATCAAAAACAAAATAGTCGTCTGCCACCACTTGTGTGCCACGCAGAACAATATCTCATGAGATTTCATAGTTTGAACCAGTTTCAGATTTTCAAGATGAGAAGGTGTTTATTGGCACCGTTTTCTTTAAAAAAGTTTTTCTTGGGAAGGGATACACCGAAGAACTAAAAACTAAGGAACGTACGAGGGACTGTGGGTTTTCCCGATGAGAAGTGGGCATATATGTGTGATCTTAAATGCATCGCGCTCGACATACGAGGGCAAGTCAATAAGTACTGACCAGCCTATTTCATTTCCAATTGACCAAGACAACCAAGATTAACAGGGTTCCGTACCTTAAGCAAACAGTGAAGACACCGATCAGACGCCGCATTCTGTGGCCTTTGATCAGGGTCTCAAATGTTTCCGAGTGACCCAGTAATGGGACGATTGGCACAGATGGGTAAATATGTTAAATCGCGGTGTTGACCGTAAAAAGCTTCGGTTAATTTCGTTTGCATCCGATAAACGCTTTAGATGTCAATCACAACAAATGTCGTCTGCTTTATTGTCTGCGGTAACGTTAAAATTCATTATTGCAAACAATACTAGGAGCAGTTTGGACAGCACCCACACTATTTGCCTACATGCATAAATAGGCTTGAAAAGTTGGCATGAATCTAAGATAATTTAAACTCTGCTTTTAAACCATTAGTACAGATCGTACTAACGGAAGTTGATTTAAAAGGCTTCATAGATTTTCATGACAGTTAGGTTATTATGACGAATTATTTGACCCCAGTCTGTGAAGGCCGTAGTTGCAAAATAAATGCTAGTTTCTATCTAAATTGTAGTCATACATTCTTATGCCATTACTACCATTCATAATCTGGTTTTGTTTTTAGGGTCACTGTTAGGGCTTTGAATTTAATGGCTGATATTCGTGAAATTAGTTTTACTGCCATTCGTCATCGTGTAAATGATGATGGCTCCGGGGCGATTCGGCCCGGACGTTTCAGACGAACGTTTTGGCATATTTTACTGACCGGGTCGTTTCGGCCAGTAAAACTATTTATAGGGCCTTGTTGTACGGAACCAGCTAAGGCTACCGAAAATTACCGAATAAAAGCACCGGTAATTTCAGATACCATTAGCACACTTTGTCTGCGGCTGAGGCATAATTAGCTCACCTGAGCCGAAGGTTCCGGGAACTTATAGAATAGCAGCCTCCGTTGTCGTCCGTCGTCTGTCCTCCGTCGTCTACACTTTTAAATTGGTATATCTTTGATGTCAACACAATTTTGTCGGGGGGATGTCTTCGGCGGACGATTGCTTGCATATGCATTTTAGAAAATTGCTTCAGAACTTTGGTTGCTATGACAACTGATAGGTACTATAGGCTTACTGTGAGAAAATGCCTGTTAACATCATAGCTTCATTGTTTGCTGGATCTTCATGAAACCTGAAGATAACAATGACATGCATAACATCTCGAACGAGTTTGGAAATGGGTCAGATCGGACTTACCAGAGTAGAGTTACGTCCCCTTAATTGAAAATTGGCCATTATCGAACTTGTGGACAGCGTAGTTTCGTCATTTTGTTGGATCGCCATGAAACTTGCAGATAATGTCATGGATTAAACCAGAAAACAGACCAACGATGGTAGAATTATGCCCCCTTGATTGCCAAGATTGCGTGTGAACACTATACGCCAAACTGGATACTTTTCTGGTGAAAATCCGTGATATTTGTCTTATTTATACAGCAAATAGAGGTTGTAGGTGCTCGTTAGAATCCGCCTCAGTGCATTCTATGTCTTAGAGCAGAGATAAAAAAATCACTGTATACTCCCGTAAACCGTATATAAAGTTGGGTTTGAAAATACTTGAGGGTCACTGACGAGGCCATGTTGGCCGAAACTAGCTAGCTTGGCCCAGGAAACATGTAGACTTCATATTTTTCAGTTCTGTGGTGTATTCTTAACCCTTTTATAAAACATATTTAACGTCACTACAGCTGGTGTCTGTGAATGTGTGTCGGCCGTAAAAAGTTTCCCTGCTCCAGCATTTCAGTGGTTTCTTGCTGTCGAGTCCTCACCGTTGTTTTATCTCTGTGGTTGTTTTAATTTGTTTTTGTTCACGGAGATGTTGCACTGATGTGTTAGGAGGCCTCCATGCGGACTGAACAAATTATTTGTCTCAATCGCGACGGAAGTAAGGGCCAGGATTGTGGCCACGTAAAATCGATTTAAGCACCCCCCCCCCCCCCCCCACCCCGGTGGAATTCGTTTCACTGACCGTTCCAATGCGGTTCTTCTGTCGCGGTTTATTTTTGTTATGGTTTGTCTATTAGTGTTTGTATCGCTTATATTATTTTGTTTCGGATAGCCAATTGGCCATTTTGTGGGAAAGTAACTGTCTTTTTGGCTTTCCGCTATTGACGTTTCCATTAAGGTATGTTGTTTCATGTTAGTGTCTCTTTCCCTTTGGTGTCTCTGATGGGAGCTGTGGGTTAATTGTATCGATTCCTGATAATTGCCTTCACTCCTATTATGGGCACCTCAAAGAATCGGTTCTAATGAGCAACTTAAATTCATGTTTGGAGCATTATTAAAATGATTACAGATTTTTATCGGGAAGTATCAGTTTTGAGATATGACAGCCATAAATTTGTTCTACGGAGTGCAACTACTGAGTACACACATATTTTTATTTCGAAGGAAATTAAAAAGATGTCCATATCATGCCTCCTGGCCTGGGCAAACAGTATAGTTCCTGATCAGACGCTGCGGTCTCCAAAAGCAGTTCCGGGTCTACAGTGTCTAGCAATGACCATTTTGTGGAACGGTTAATGCTCTACATGTAGTCAACGTTGGTATAGTGTCCTATATCATGCAGCTATTTTCGTTCTTTTTTGAAAACTGAATTATTATTTTTATTTACAAAATGAAATAGAATACTGACAATGCCCACCAAATGGACAAACAAAATGCCAGCAATGTCCTTATTCTGTATATGTCTACACATAAAAGATATTCGCGTTATAAAAGATCCTGTACTTCACGCAAACAGTGTAGACCCTGATCAGACGCACTGTTTGCCTGTGCCCCTTGTATTGGTCGCTAAGCGCAAAGGCCTGTGCGTTTTGGATAATGCTGGCGAGCAGCCTATTAGAACTTAGCCTGTCGAATAATAGACATTGAAAATAAACAATCAACTGCTTCACGGTGAAACTTAGAAAAGCGGAAGAAGATTAACAGAAGTGGCAATTGGAATTGTTCTATCTTGAAAAATTGATTACCAGTCAATCTACCAATTTTACTGCCTGGTCGCTCTCCTATTCCAAGTAGAGAGATTGCTTACGGAATCTGAACTTACAATCAATGCGGAGAATAGAAAGAAATAAATGCAAATAGCCCAAATATGGCACATAGACTGCTCCACTTGATAACTTTGGACAGGTCCCCTTAAATTTCGGGAGTGGCATGCTTGCTTTATTTTGTTGTTTTACAAACTAGTAAGAAAAGGTCACTGAGGAACAAAACCTTTCTGTTCTGCAAGCAAATAGTGTAGCCGCTGATCAGACGCCGCGTTCTTTGTCTGATCTGGAGCTAACCTGTTTGCCAATGTCTCAGTTTTGGACGCAAAGCATAATGGATTTAAGCTCACAGCTCCCTATGACACAAGAGCCGAGCGGAGGAGTAACAGCACTCAAATATCGCGAGAATTGGCGAATACTTGTCATTCGATATTCATTTTTAACAACATTCTAAGACCATTTCTAAGCTTGTCGGTCAACCCATGAACAATCCTAATAGGCGAAGTTTCTTCTAGACTAGTATGCTGTGAGTTCAAAACGATGAACTGCACCTGTGAAGCGACTAATAGTGAACACTATATTAATGAATCCTCTGAGTGTGACATGCGTACTGCTGAGAGTTATAAAACTGTGCATTCATCTCATAAATACCCTGTACGCCATCGAGATCTAAGTACTAATGTTTCATCCAATATTACTGGTTATGACATATAGTCCAAATGACATCATGACTTAACTACTAACATGTCGACTAATAATGTAACGTTCACATCTAGGGATGATACTTATAATCAGTCTAATTGTATGTCTTTAAACATACGCCCGTCGGGGCTTGAAGAAATATATGGGCTGCATGATGCTTCCACGCAGAACCGAATGCTACCTGCACATGAGTACTGGTAAACTACTTAGAGGATCTAAGCCTGCCCAGGCAAAGCGGTGCGAGTCCATGCATATAAACCCTATTGGTTTCATTGGGCGGCAGGGCTTGAGATGTCACTTTATCACAATGTCGGGTAAAAGTCCCACATAATTGGAAGCAGCGTCTCCAAAATGACATTTACAGCGTTGACGGGGAGGTTAAACCTAAAATCAAACAAACAAACAATTAGGACGGAAAGGCTGAAACTTTGGTCATCTTAATATCCAAGGAATTTGTGGTGAAAACGATTGTAAATATTCGGAGTTAAAAGCAATGCTTACGTCCCCTAAAAATAGCTCGTTGCAGTTTTCGGAGTTAAGGAAACAAAATTAAAACAACATAAATTGTCAAATGCTTTCAATATAGAATGCATTTCGAAAGGACAACAGTAGTAATGGCGGTGGAGGTATCAGTGTTTATGTGAAAATGGTATTAATGCTGAAAGAAGACGACAAGATCTTGAAACACACAACATTTCATGCCTTTGGCTTGAAATTATTCCAGACAATGGGAATTCATTTTTAATTGGCAATTTATACAGGCCGCCTGATTCTCAGATTGAATTCAATAATAGGTTTGAAAATTTTATTGATCATAACGATAATTCACTCGTGCGACATAGTGCATTTTTCACATCTCCAAAATGTCTACTTTTCCGATGAAAATCCGTGATATTTTTCTTATTTATACTGCAAACATAGGTCCTCAATGAGGCGGTTCTAACGAGTACCCACAATCTATGTTTTTGACCAAAAATAAGGCAGATAATGTATACCAAAGTAAAACCCAATTTTCTCTACATAAAGAGGGGTTTATGGGGTCTTCGTTTCACGGACTTGTTATCGTGATGTCATGTCTCGAATGACGAGAAAAAGATAATTTTATTTAACAAAAAAAAACTATTGCCTATAGATCTGGAAGACTACCGCTTCTTTAGGAGTTACACAGCTTATTTTGTGACCCAAAAAAAAGAAACAGAATCATCAAGCACACTTATAAACCATATTAACACTATTCTGTGTGAAAATATTTCAAACGTGCATGTATGTAAAGTACGGAAGCGCTACGGAAGCGCATGTCTCATTAGATCACGACATATATGTCATCATCCAAGGAAATTATATATTGAGATAAAGATTTATTCGTCAGAAGTGAAGAGAAATATCTTCATTTATTAACTTGTTTCTGCATATTTGTTGTTAGATGATCTCGAGATGTATATTTATTATAAATATGTATGGAAACGACAATTTAACATAGTATTTATTGCATTTCGAAATAAGAAAAACATTTTATAGCAAAATATAAATGTTGAGATACACTTATTTGTCATCTTCTCAATAAATATATTTTGACATGGCATTATATTTTTCAAGATCCTTTGGAATTTATCATATGTTATCTATATATATGCGGTCATTTTGAAATAAGATACCCATTTGTGGAGCGCTGTGGTGCAGTGGTAAAGTATCGGACTCGGGATCGAGAGGTACCGGGTTCGAACCCCACGAGCGGCAAGTGTTGTTTTCTTGAGCAAGAGACTTTATCCGCATTGCTTAGTACTGGTTTCTACGCAGGAAAAGAGGGCCACATGGAAGATTAGTACTCGTTTACTAAATGTGTTACCCTCTATAAATAAGGTCGATTATTATTATTATTATTTATTATCCTGAATTTTTAAATCAATTTCTAGCGTCATTAGGCGATGTGAAAGAGACAAGAACCATAACTGCGGCTTTACTACTTTCTGAATTATGGCCCTTAATAGGCATTGCCAAATTATGAGTATTACTTTCTTCTATAATTACTTATAGAGTTATATGCCCCTGAATCCATTTAGTCATATTTTCTGTTATATTTAAAATCTATAAATATATACCAAAAGGATTCTTCAAAACAGTCAAAAACTCAGCAAACAATGGTTTTCTGTCGATCTAATGAAGCTATTAGGTGATTTGTAAATATCTTCTTTAATAATGACTTAAACAATATGGGTGCGTTAAATACACCCCTTTGCTATTTCTATTGCAAAAATTACTTGGCTTTTTGTCAACTCGTCTTCACAAATCTTACTAGTGAAGAGTAAGCACTAGCTCATACTATAATTGATGGTAGAAACAATGATTGATCAAATTCGTTACACCAGAATTGTCTAGCAATAAAGAAATTGATCTTTTATTGGATGACAACACTTATTATGTCCTGCGGAATCGAGATTCGGGTGGGGGAGGGGTGGGGGGGGGCAAATAGTTTTGGGTCTGTTTGTCTGTTTGTCTGTCTACAAAAACCTTAATATTGGGCATAACTTTTGAATAGTAACAGATAGAGCTTTCATATTTCACATGTGTATACCTTATTACAAGACCTTTCCAGTGGTACCATAATTTTTGACCTCGTGACCTTGACCTTGACGTCTGACATACTTTTTAAAAACTCTAACATAGTCCATAACTTTCGATTTGCAAGCGGTAGGGCTTTCATATTTCACATGTGCATTCTTTTTCACAAGACCTTTCCAGTGGTACCATAATTTTTGACCTCTCGACCTTGACGTTTGACCTTCTTTTTTTAAAAACTTTAACACAGGCCATAACTTTCGATTGTAAGTGACAGTGCTTTCATATTTCACATGTGCATTCCTTGTCAAGAGACCCCTTTCTAGTGGTACCATAATTTTTGACCTCATGACCTTGACCTTGATGTTTGACCTACTTTTTAAAAACTTTAACATAGTCCATAAATTTCGATTGGTAAGTGGTAGGGCTTTCATATTTCACATGTGCATTCTTTTTCACAATACCTTTTCAGTGGTACCATAATTTTTGACCTCATGACCTTGACCTTGACGTTTGACCTACTTTTAAAAACTTATACATTGGCCATAACTTTCGATTGGTAAGTGATAGGTTTTTTTATATTTCATATGTGCATTCTATGTCACAAGACCTTTTCAATGATCCTATTAATTTTTGAACTTGTGACCTTGACCTACTTAAGACTTGAACATTGGCTATACCTTTCGATTGCTTAATGATACTGTTTTCATATTTAACATGCGCTGTCGGGGGGCATCAGTGTTTCACAAACACATCTTGTTTTTATTCTTTTGCTCTACATCAAATTCTATTAAAAGTAAATAGCCTCGATAGCTCAGTGGCTAGTGCGTTCGACTAACAATCGAAAGGTTGTTGGTTCAAATCCGGCCACCAAAAGAATGATAGCATGGGCGAAAAGTCCTAACAAGCTGCAGGGCAAAGTACCAAAATATGTTTGGTATTTAAAAAACGTGTTATATGGGAAAAGGTGCAGGATGCAAATTTAGAAAAGTTTCCTCAACTAGCTGAAAATGAGCTTAGGGATTTGACCATGGGCATATATCAGCTAAAACAAGCTCAGTCTTACACAGGTGAGCATTTCGATGAGAATGGGCAGTATTAAATCTCGATGCATAAAGAGGAGGAAGGTATAATTAAAGCCCAGATTCTTTCCCGGCATACTTCCAGCAAAACTTAATAGTTTATGGATCGAGTACAGTCAAGGACTAAATCCCATTAGTGGGTGGTACTGTCGGTGCCGAAGTGGGGCACGCACAGTTGGTTGCTGTGCACATATAGCATCTTTACCCTGGTACTTAAGTTTCTTTAGACAAAATACAGAAAATAATGACGCTAAACTTAACAGAGCTCACATGCTTGGTGCTTAAGTACGGAAGCGCAAAATTCTCATTAGATTACGACATATATTTCATCATCCCAGGAAATCAAACATTGAGATGAAGATTTATTTGTCAGAAGTAAAGAGAAATATCTTCACTTATTAACTTGTTTCTGCATATTTGTTGTTAGATGATCTCGAGATGTATATGTATAACACGTAAGTACGAAAACGACAGTTTAACATTGTATTTATTGCATTTCGAATTAAGAAAATCATTTTATAGCTAAATAAAAGATGTTAAGATATACTTATATGTCATCTTTTTCCAAATATGTATTTTAACATGACATTATGTTTCTGAAGATCTTTTGAAAATTTATCTCATGTTTTCTATTTATATGTGGTCATTTTAGAAAGAATAACTTATTATCCTGGAGCTTAAATAATAAGCAAAGCAATCAGGCAATGTACTGAAGACAAGAACCATAACCCTACTTTACTATTTTCGGAATTATGGCTCTTGGTACAATGAAAACAGTGGTTTTAACAAATGCAAAGCGACGTGCAGAAGAAAAGAACCATAACTCTTACTTTTCTACTTTCGGAATAATGGCCCTTTGAACAATGAGAACGGTGGTTTTAAGAGAAATGCAAAACGCTGTATAGAAAGCAAGGAAAATAACTCTGTCTCATAACTTCTTTTGAAAATATGACCCTTTGAAAAACAAAAGCGGTGGTTTTATTTATTCCTTAGGTTACTTCATAACCGTCTCGTGCATTTTCAAGAAAATATACAGGACTGAAAAAAACACGATATGATTACATGTGAAAGACAAGAACCACAATACATGTACTTGGTTGCTCGGTTTAGTGGTCATGGCCTTCTGAAAAGTGAATACAGTGTTTTTGTTGTTTTTTTTTTTGTTTTTTTTTTGTTTTTTGTTTTTTTGTTTCATGTACTCGTATACGCCCTGTTCTGTTTGTTTGAATTGAGGTTCAACGTACCCGTCAACCATGTATAATAAGTCATTTTGGAGACGTTGCTTCCAATTTTATGAGACTTTTACCAGACATTGAGATGAAATGACATCTCAAGCCCTGTCGCCAATGAAACAGTAGGGTTTACAATTATGGACAGCTCGACTCGCCTGGGCAGGCTAAGATCCTCTAAACGGTTTACCAGTACTCGTGTTCGGATCGGTATCAGCTCTGCGTGGAAGCATCATGCAACCTATCTATTTCTTCAAGCCCCGATGGGCGGGGGCCGTCGTATACGCCCTGTAACTTAAAAACGAGTTGAGATGTTTTCATGAAACTTTGCCGAAATGTAAAGCTTCTTGAGACGATGTACAAAAACAAGAACCATTAATCTGGTTTTAATACTTAAGAACCATTAATCTGGTTTTACTACTTTGGAAATGAAAATCTCAAATTACAGAACAGCATTGGGAAATGAAAAAGTGACCATTTAAAAGTGCTCAAAGGACCATGACTTACGAAATGAGGAAATATTAATTATTGTTCCTGAATTCCTGAATTCTGCATCTCGTCTTAAGGGACTTTGACTTCTGTAAATGGTCATAAAATATCCCAAAAATACTTTCAAGTTACATATGAGGCATAAGTATTAAACAAAACCACTACTTTCGATGTTAAATGGGACATAATTCCTGAAAGTAGCGAAGTCAGAGTGTTCTTGTCTTTTGCACATCTACTTCGTACAATGATGACCTTCAGTTCTGTAAAGTTTGATGAAAATATATCAAACAATTGTAAAGTTACATGACAGTCACAGGTAAAAACGGAAACCACTGTTTCATTGTCCAAAGGGTCATACGCCAAAAGAAGTTAAGCCAGAGTTATAGCCCTTGTCTTCTTCAAATTGCTTAATTATGCTTAGCATTTCTGCAAGAAAAAAATAAGATAACTGAAACACAACGAAATAACTTAAAACCATAGTTTTCATTTTCAAAGGGCCATAATTCAGAAAGTAGTAAAGCCACAGTTATGGTTCTTGTCTCTTGCACATCGCTTAATGACGCTTAAAATTCATTTGAAATTTATCAGGATAATGGGTATTTTATTTTACAATGACCGCTTATAAATAGATGACATAAGATAAAATCCAAAAAATCTTGAGAAGCATAATGTCATGTCAAAATATATTTATTGAAGAAGGTGATAAATAAGTGTATCTCAACATTTTTTATTTAGCTGTAAAATGTTTTTCTTAATTCGAAATGCAATAAATACTATGTTAAATTGTCGTTTCCATACATACTTGTAATAAATATACATCTCGAGATCATCTAACAACAAATATGCAGAAACATTAATAAGCGAAGATATTTCTCTTCATTTCTGACAAATAAATCTTCTTCTCAATATATAATTTCCAAGGATGTTGACATATATGTCGTGATCTAATGAGACGTTTGCGCTTCTACATACGACCAAGATTATTGAAAATTGCCCCTAATATTTTGCCACCTACTATAACAAATATTATAAATAAAAGTTTAACATCGGGCCTTTTTCCTACGTTATGGAAAATATCTAAAGTAAATCCAATTTTTAAAGACGGTTCAAAAGCTAATTATCAAAATAATAATAATAATAATAATAATAATAATAATAATAAACTTTATTTATAAAGGGTAACATATTTAGTAAATTAGTACTAATCTTCCATGATTGGCCTCATTCCCTCCTCTTCCCGGGTAAAAACCAGTACTAAGTAATGTGGATAAAGTCTCTTGCTCAAGGAAACAACACTTTAGGCTCACGGAACCTCCGGATAATGCCAACAACTACAGAAATCTTTAAGAAGCGAAGGTGGAAAAAATGCGACTTGAACCGGACTCGAACCGGCGACCCCTTCTTACAAGGAAAGTGTTATATCTACTGACTGAGCTATCGGGCGGCTGATAACATTTCTCTAACTCCGAATTTTTATAAACTTAGTAAATAAACATCACTATATCAAGTAGGCGTTTCTTTTTTGTACAGACGATTAACACATATATGCCTAGTGGTCTTTTTCTGGGACATTGGCAAACAGTGCAGACACAGAGCAGACGCCGCAGAACGCGGCGTCTGATCTGGGTCTACACCGTTTGCTTAAAGAACATTCATTTTTTAAAAAAAATTAATTGCCACAAATAAAAACAAACCTTACACCCCTATAATTGGAATGGACCACTCCAAACTTGCTAGATGGAAGATTCCAGTGTCATATTTGCGTTAAACAGATATCCTAAAGTCTTCTCCATTACGCCCCATGCCCTGGCGCCATGAATTGCCCTCAGTAATTCGAACTTACCGTATCTCAAACACATGTCAAGGTCTCAACATTATTCGAGCTATTGAAGTTTGACTGTATACTGATAAAGTAGGTTAACGAACTGGGCCCAGTTGTTCAAGGCATCGTAAGCTTAAAGAACTCGTTTGCTGCCGAGCCCGGCAACATTCTTTCGTGGAGATTGATCATGATATCTTTTCTACGGTCATTCTCTTCCTTCCGCTGATTCAAGAAGGGCAGTTATCAGTTTCTGACGAAAGAATGTGCACTGTAGTGGTTAACCGCTTACGCATAAGCCTACCCAGGAAAAGTGTGGATAGGTAAACTGACCGGCTCAACATGACCTAAAATAGTTTATCATATGACGTCGCGTCTGAGAGTGTAATAACGCAATGTAATATTTTCGATAATCCACTAGTGGATTAAATATGCAAATTAGCTAGATACGTCCCGTAACGTTACATGTACGACGTCCTTAACGACGTCGCGTTTACTAATGGCGGAATATTGACATTTTTGTAAACAATCGTAAATAAAATACGTTTTAAATGCAACAAAACGAACTCGTTTGTGAACAAAATGTTATCTAGTCTAGAAAGTACAATATATAATACCCAAATATTTTTCAGCAAAAATGTAAGCATATTGACCATATTAAATTATCAAGATTCTGACGATATGTTTATTAAGGGACTTCTCCGTTTTAAACAACCGGCTCTTGGTGTTCAGCTACGTGAACATGGTCCAATTACATGTATCTAATCAGTTTAAAACACTAGGTATTATTTAATATTACTTTTGGCCTAGTTGTTCAACTCTAAAAATGCATTCGTTGTGTTACTTTATGCTAACGCAGGCATTAATATTTCTTTGGGTCCAGGGGCCAGTTGTCCAAAGCATCGTTAGCTTAACGAGCTCGTTAGTGGTCATATTGTTAACTCTCCTAGCAAGTTTAACATTTAATATTTTTGGTATTTTTGCTGAAAAAATGTGAGCAGCTTTTGCATTAGCTGTTCACATTTTTTCGGCAAAAATATTAGCATATTTGCCATATTTAATGATCAAAGTTTCAACGATTTGTTAACTAACGATGTCGTTAGTTTTGAACAACTGGCCCCAGTTGGTGAACGCTAGCAAAGGCATTAGTTAATGTTACTTTAGGCGCAATTGCTTCATGCTTACGCGGGCATATGGGCGCAGTTGTTCAACGCTTACGCATACATTAGTTAATGTTTCTTTGGGTCCAGTTGGTAAACGCTAGCGAAGGCATTAGTTAATGTTACTTTGGGCCCAGTTTGGGTTAACATTGGGCCAAATCGCTAGTGCAGGCAATAGTAATGTTACTTTTGGCCCAGTTAATTGCTAGCGAAGGCATTAGGAAATGTAATTTTGACGCTTAGTAAAACCAATGACCTCTTAGTTAGTTGACGCTAGTGAAAGCATTAGGAAATGCTAATTTGACACTTATTGTAGAACCAATGGGCCTCATTTAAAAGAAAGGTTGTGGGATTCATAACATGGACGTGTCAATCTGGTGTTGTGAAATACTTCTTAAGGGGAATGGGAACACCTGACATATTTTCCGCCATTTTTCAGACGGAGACAATTTTCGGGACTTTCTGGCTGCTTTTCTATAAACACAGTCCCACTGTAAAAGCGCTCTACTTTACTCCTCAGGAGCCAATTCTTTTCTTTAAGAGTTGACCCATATTGACATGGGAGACAAAAATACTTTTGCAGGAGTTGCCTCCCCTGATGGTGTATCCATTCCCCTTAATACTTGACCAACGTTTATCCTTTGTCTTATTTAGTATCCAATTTTTATAGGAAATCTTACCAGATTTTATTTTTGTTTGATTTACCCTCAAAGTCTTAAGAAAGTGGTTAGCGCGTTCGTCCTATGATCTAGAGGTTGTGGGTTCGAATCCGGCCATCGCCGGCGAGGTGCATCCTTGGGCAAAACACGTAGTGCCACTTCCACACTCCATCCAGATTTAAATGGGCAGCAATGACGTAAAAGTCACTGCCTCTCTCTCGCGCCCGTGATAACATCCGGAATGACTGCTGGAGAGCGATTCAAATAAGTTTGAAGCTTTCTTCGCAATCAGTGGTCGTAAGGTGTTAATACAAGAGGCTCAATGAGCCTAAACCGCTCACCTGAGGAACTTAAGTTTTAACAATTCACAGACTTGACTACTAAATCTGCAAATAGAATCCAGCCCATTGACCCTTACAGGATATAAGTCATGATTATTGCATTACATTCCAAGTTTGAGACTTCTAGCTTCTATAGTTCCTGAGAAATCTTTGACAAAAATTTAACATTGGTCAAAATGGAGAGAAAGAAGAATGAAAGAACAGATGAACAAATAAACTGAGAAAGCCCAATGTCTCTTACACAAAATAAGTCATCATTATTCTATTGAATACCAAATTTGATGCTTCTAGCTTTTATAGTTCCTGAGAAATCTTTGATTAAAAATTTAACATTGGTCTATTATCTCTATATAGAGAGAAAGAAGAATGAAGGAACAAATGAACCAGACTAGCTCCAAAACCTAATGCAGCCTTTCCCCTTGCCCAATGGTGGTACACATAAAATTTAAACAAGATTGGTCGACTGCCTTCTGAGATATGCTTCATTGAAAGTGTTGACGACGGATGGACAGACGACGGACTCCGGAGCCTTGGTATACTATCGGCTCACTGGAGCCTTTGGCTCTGGTGAGCTAAAAATTCAAGTCGCTATTTCTGTCACAACATTTTCCCTACGTTAAGTATATGGGCAAATTGTTTTGTCTCTCAAGGTCACGTAACTCCGAGGTCAATATTCCGATTCGGCCGAAAATCGAACTTAACCGAGATTTTATGCCTGTCCTCGTTACCTGCAAGTTTGAAGCTGATATGAATAAAAATAAAGTTGCTATCGTGGTCACAGCGTATTTTTTTATGCTCAAGGACAGGTAACTCCAAGGCAAATATTCCGATTCGGCCCAAAATCGAACTTAACCGAGATTTTATGTCTGTCCTCGTTACCTGCAAGTTTGAAGCTGATCTGAAAAAAATTCAAGTCGCTATTTCTGTCACAACATTTTCCCTAATTAAGTCTATGGGCAAATTTTTTGTCGCTCAAGGTCACGTAACTCCGAGGTCAATATTCCGATTCGGCCCAAAATTGAACTTAACCGAGATTTTATGCCTGTCCTCGTTACCTGCAAGTTTGAAGCTGATATGAATAAAAATAAAGTTGCTATCGTGGTCACAACGTATTTTTTATGCTCAAGGACAGGTAACTCCAAGGCAAATAATCCGATTCGGCCCAAAATCGAACTTAACCGAGATTTTATGTCTGTCCTCGTTACCTGCAAGTTTGAAGCTGATCTGAAAAAATTCAAGTCGCTATCGTAGTCACAACATTTTCCCTATGTAAAGTCTATGGGCAAATTTTTTCTCGCTCAAGGTCATGAAACTCCGAGGTCAATATTCCGATTCGAACTTAACTGAGATTTTATGCCTGTCCACGTGACCTGCAAGTTTGAAGCTGATCTGAATAAAAATAAAGTTGCTATCGTGGTCACAACGTATTTTTTTATGCTCAAGGGCAGGTAACTCCAAGGCAAATAATCCGATTCGGCCCAAAATCTAACTTAACCGAGATTTTATGTCTGTCCTCGTTACCTGCAAGTTTGAAGCTGATCTGAAAAAAAATATAAGTCGCTATCGTAGTCACAACATTTTCCCTATGTTAAGTCTATGGGCAAATTTTTTGTCGCTCAAGGTCACGTAACTCCGAGGTCAATATTCCGATTCGGCCCAAAATCTAACTTAACCGGGATTTTATGCCTGTCCTCGTTACCTGCAAGTTTGAAGCTGATCTGAATAAAAATAAAGTTGCTATCGTGGTCACAACGTATTTTTTCATGCTCAAGGGCAGGTAACTCCAAGGCAAATAATCCGATTCGGCCCAAAATCGAACTTAACCGTGATTTTATGTCTGTCCTCGTTACCTGCAAGTTTGAAGCTGATCTGAAAAAAATTCAAGTCGCTTTCGTAGTCACAACATTTTCCCTATGTTAAGTCTATGGGCAAATTTTTTGTCGCTCAAGGTCACGTAACTCCGAGGTCAATATTCCGATTCTGCCCTAAATCGAACTTAACCGAGATTTTATGCCTATCCTCGTTACTACATACAGTGATGACAACATTTTCCCCATGTTAAGTCGATAGGCAATTTTTCGGGCGCTCAAGGGGACGTAACTCTTGAGTGAATTATCTGATTCGGCCCAAAATCGAAATTGACCGAGATTTTATGCCTGTACTGGTTATCTGCAAGAATGAAGTTGATCAGAAAAAAATTGACGGAGCTAGAGTGATGACAAGCTTTTTCCTATGTGAAGTCTATGGGAGCTAGATGTTGCCATGGCAACCAGAGTTCCACTCAGATCTGCCTGAAAACCTAATGAAGCCTTTCCACTTGCCCAATAATGCGACACATGAAATTTGATCAAAGTTGGCCAAGTAGTCTTTAAGATATACATTTTTGAAATTCCCATTAACCCTAATGCAAAAACACACAAGGGCAGGTAACTCCTAAGTGAACGATCCGATTCTGCCAGTTATCGAACTTGACCGAGATTTCATGGCTGTGCTGGTTATCTGCAAGAATAAAGCCAATCTGAAAATAATTGAAGCAGCTATGGTGATGACAACATTCTCCCCGTGTTAAGTCAATAGGCAATTTTTTCAACGCTCAAGGGCACGTAACTCCTGATTGAATAATCCGATTTAGCCCAAAATCGAACTTGATCGAGATTTCATGCCTGTCCTCGTTATCTGCAAGAATAAAGTCGATCAGAAAAATATTGACGGAGCTAGAGTGATGACAAGCTTTTTCCTATGTTAAGCCTATGGGAGCTCTTTGTTGCCATGGCAACCAGAGTTCTCATCCGATCTGCACGAAAACCTAATACAGCCTTTCCCCCTACCTGATGATGGTTCATTTGAAATTTGATCAAGGCCGGCCCACTGGTTCCAGAGATATACTTCGTTGAAAGTGTGGACGACGGACGACGGACGCCGGCTCGTGGTATGCTAATACCTCACATGAGCCTTCGGCTCAGGTGAGCTAAAATGCGGCAATCGAAATAAGTTTTGTTTGTTTGTTTGATTTGAGGTTTAACGTCCCCGTCAACACTGTAAAGGTCATTTTGGAGACGTTGCTTCCAATTTTGTAGGACTTTTACCCGACATTGAGATGAAATGACATCTCAAGCCCTGCCGCCCAATGAAACCAATAGGGTTTATAAGCATGGACGGGCCGACTCGCACCGCTTTGCCTGGGCAGGCTTATATCCTCTTAGCGGTTTACCAGTAGTCGTGTGCGGGTCAGTTTCAGCTCTGCGTGGAAGAATCATGCAGCCCATATATTTCTTCAAGCCCCGATGGGCGGGGGCCGAATCGAAATAAGTAAAACCGGACATGTAAAGTGGCGAATAAATTCTAGACGGCCGACGAGAAATCACATAAAATGAAAAGTGAGAGATGAGCACATTACGAAAACATGTCCATGTGAAATACATAGTTTGTAGGTGCTCGTTAGGCGGTTCAACGAGGCGGTTCTAACGAATACCAACAATGTATCATTTTGAGCAAAATTAAGACAGACAATGTATACCCCCGTAAACCCCATTTTTCTCCATATAAAGTGGGGTTTAGCGGGGTCTTCGTTTCATGGACTCGTTATAGTGATGATACCCACAGACTCGACTGTCACCTCTCTTTTCTATTTGTTCAGCGTAAACACTGTAATAACGGCTAAAATCACACAAGGTTCCTTTTCCTTAGTAACGAAGTCCCATTGTTTTTCAAGGTTACTGAGACACTGTTTAAATGTTTAAGAACGTTAGGACAAACAGTTTTGCATTAAAAGGTACTATTCAATTATATTTTCATTTTATTTTTATAATAGCTTCAATTCTACAATACGCCCCCCGCCCATCGGGGCTTGAAGTAATAGATGGGCTGCATGATGCTTCCACGCAGAGCTGAAACCGACCCGCACACGAGTACTGGTAAACCGCTTCGAGGATCTAAGCATGCCCAGGCAAAGCGTTGCGAGTCGGACCCGTCCATGCTTATAAACCCTATTTGTTTCATTGGGCGGCAGGGCTTGAGATGTCATTTCATCTCAATGTCGGATAAAAATCCCACAAAATTGGAAGCAATGTCTCCAAAATGACCTAAACAGTGTTGACGGGGACGTTAAACATCAAATCAAACGAACAAACTATTATTCAATCCGAACGGAATCATAAGAAACTTGATTGTTGTTGTTTTTAATTTAATCTTCAAGTTTCGGACGTATAGATCTAGTTGATTCTTGGCACACCAATGATTTTGTTTTGTATAGGCGTAACTGACAAGATAAACAGAAAAGTATATTATGTAAAAAACATGTTATGATAGGCCGTTTAGAAGCCTCCGTGGTGCAGTGGTTACGCTACTCGCCTTGTAAACAAGGGATCGCAGGATCGATCCCGGGCTTCTCCAGACTTTCGGATGAGTCTTTAAACCGAGGTTCCGTCTCCGTATGACCTTAGCTGTTGGTGGGACGTAAAACTAAAATTCACTCACTATGATAGGCTGTTTCGTGAATAATATTTATTCTAAAAGAATTAAGAGCAATCTGATCTGTTTGTATTTATTTAAAACACTTAATTTGGTGGTTGGGTTGGGGGGGTGGGGCGGTTAGACTGAGCCAGTTCAACTCTCTGGTGTACAGGACCTGACCCCCAATATCAACAAGGTACCTAGACAGTGACATACAAGTCAGCTCTGTATTATCAAAGGGAACCACTGACTCATTTGCTTAGCTTCTGATGCCAACCCCCCCCCCCCCCCCCCCACCCCCGAACACTGAGCCGCTTCATCCCCTACTGGTGCAGTAGGACCTGACTCAATGTCCACAAGGTGTCCAGATAGTGACAAACAAGTCAGCTCTGTATTGTCACAGGGAACCATTGACTCATGTCTAGCATCTAATGCCAAATCTTGCCACCTCCCCCCCCCCCCCCCACACACACACACCCTTTGTCATAACGAGGCATTGTGAGTTGGACTGAGCCAATTCATCTCCATCCCTCAATGTCCAAAAGATGCCCAGATAATAACATATCAGCTCTGTATTGTCAATGGGAACGTTTGAAAGACTTCATCCTTTGAAAGAAAGCAATTTGGAAGGAATGTGCCATGGGTGACCCTCTGACAAAATTGTTCAAAATCGTTTGCTCCACTGAACTACCAACACAAAAAATAAACAACCTTCAAAATGACTTCTACTGCTAAATAGGTAGACTGATTTTGAAATGTTCCACTCCACCTTATATTACCTACAATTTTATCTGTACAAAAAGGATCAAGTGAGCGACCCAGGGCCGTTAAGTTTTGGCCCTCTTGTTATTTTACCGCTTTGAGTATCTTCGAATATTTTCACAAGGTAAATTAAAAAGAGAACAGACAAAACGCATTTTAACACATAGCTAAGTCTATCATTGAAAATATCTGAAATTTAAAAGAAATAATATGGTTTAACATCAGCCACGCAAACGCTGTTGATTTGCTTTCGTGAGAGTTACCCTAATATATATACTGTACACTGCTCAAAACAATTAAAGGAGCAAACTTTTAAGCCTGTATAACATCACCGCTTGGCAATTTTTAAACTCATTGAAAGGCACTATTTTAAAGTGACATCACTTAACAATGTTCATGCAAACGTCAAGAAGCAAGGTTCACGTGCAAAGCAAGAATGTGAGCTGCAGCATGGATACCCCTATAAAACGGCTAAAATTCGGTATGGGGCGATCTGTTCAAGATTTGAGTTTGGGTCAGAAACATGTCAATCCTTCGGTTAACCATTATTTTGGCTTCGTAGTGACTTCATATGGTTTTAGGCGGTTCTTTGAAGAAGTTGAGGTCGCTCAAGCTGTTGCTTTGCTTGAAAGTGGAAACACCAAAAGGATCGTTGCTGAACGCTTTGATGTATCGAGAAGTGTTGTTGCCAGGCTATGGAGACGCTACCAGGAGACGGGCGAGTTTAAGGCCGACACCGCATGACGTCACAAAGGGAAGATCAATATAATCGAAGTCTACATGTAGCGCTACGAAATCGACAGGCTACAAATCAATTTCCAGCATGCAATTGGTCAAAGGATATCCGACCAAACAGAACGTAACAGGTTACACGAAGGTGATCAGAGACTGGCGTACAGTTCTGTTCATGAATGAAAGCAGATTTCATCTAAGTGCATATGATCGACATGTTCGAGTCTGGAGACGACCCGGAGAACGATACGAGGACTGCAACATTGTGGAAACAGACAGATGTGGAGGGGTTAGTGATGGTATGGGGTGAAATTTCATATGAAGGCCGAACGGACTTGTACGTGATAAACGGAGATACATTGACTGCATTACGGTATCGAGATGAAATTCTAGTTCCTATTGTGAGGCCTTTCGCTGGGGCAATCGGTGACACTTTCATTCTGATGCAGGATAATGCGCGCCCCCATACTGCTAGAGTGTGCATGGATTACCTTAATCGTGAGAATATTGAAGTAATTGACTGGCCGCCACGTTCTCCCGACTTAAACCCAATAGAACGTGTGTGGGACATTCTTTACAGACGTATCTCACAGGGCGATCATCCACCAATGAATATTCAGGATCCCACAAACATCCTTAGACATAGGTGGGAAACACTAGCTTTACAAACTGTTCAAAATTTGGTTCGTAGCATGCCACGGCGATGCCAGAAGTGTTGTGCTGCTCGAGGTGGTCATACACATTACTGACAGGAAAAGGTGACTGATTTGCGCATGTCTATGACATTTGAAATAATCTGACGGAAAGATGGCGATTTCTCAAGCATTTTACAAATTCTTCCTTAACAGATTACAGGCCGTGATTTGTGAACTGGTTGCCAATGTTTGCCATTAACATGTTGCAGATAAAGTTATTCATCTTTCTGAATCGTTGTTTCGTCATCATTAGCCAACATCTTTATACTATGAGGAAATATTTTAGCGAACATACCACAGAACCCACTTTATAATGGTAGTGCTCTGTCTCTAAATATTGCCGTTGATATAAAAGAATTCAGGAAAAATGTCGTGGACATTTGTTAGAATCGCCTCGGTGAGGCGATTCTATCAAATGTCCGCAACATTTGTTTTTTGGAATATTGACTATAAATATAATATACTTGTTTATCCCCATTTATATACTCTGAGCACATCTATTCCTGACCTAATAATTTTTAATATTGCCGTTATAACGAGTTTTGCTGTTATATAGAATGTCGGTATAAAAAGGGTTGACTATAATTATTTTCTTATTATGTCGGTATAAAAAGTGGGGCTGACGATGATTAATATTTTCTTATTAGCAAAACTGTGTGTTCAAGCATATAGACTCTGCTGTTGGCGGTTTACAATCTGCAAAGACTCATATCAGCTGGCTTTTACACTCAGCATCAGGAAAACACGCCTATATAATTTTGACTCACCTTTGTATAGTAAAACTGGGGTTAACATGGGGTAAACCGTATTTTTCTTATTTCTGCTCTAAAATATAGATTGTGGTTACTCATTAGAACCGCCTCGATGAGGCGGTTCTAACGAGTACCCACAATCTATATTTTGAGCAGAAATAAGAAAAAACTTATTTTTTTCTTATTTCTATGTTTTGAGCAGAAATATGAAAATTATCACAAATGTTCATCTTAAAATTTTCGTGTTTTTTTTTTCTGCTGTAAAGTTACAATGGATTTATATAGGCGTGTTTTCGTAATGGTTAGCACACAATCTTTCCAGTATTTTTGGCACCAAAATGTATCAATGACTATCAATGTAGTGCTCAGCGAAGACTCTGATCAGACTGCGCGGATGTGCAGATACTGAAGGGAGTCTTCGTAGTGCGCACACGTCTTTAAGACAGCCGCCCAAGCATTGAATTTGCTTTTAAGCATCGTCTACGACCCGCTTGGACCTCCGGTTTTGTGCTGCCAGCCTGTCTGTAGAAATACTCTTAAAGTTCATCGGTAAATTAACAACCATACCGCGTTTAATTGGTTAAGTAGCGATGATAAAATAAGCAATTACAAAAAGTCGCGAGCATTCAAATGGTGATATAGGGGAAGTTATAAGCCAATAAAGTTGCGTGATTTACCGTTCTTTCGCACCTGCCCAAATTTAGACTTTCACGCATGCGCACTTACCCGTGAAACAGCTGGACCGTCACTATTTAAACCGGCAATTACAGGAACGCATGCGTTATCGAATGATCGTTTATTACAGTCTCTTATATATATTACTTTCAGGAAGGGCGTTGGATCACAATGGAAGAATATGCTGACAAGGCGATGGACAGGATATCAAACAACCCTGCAAAGTATGCTTATGTTGGAGGGCCCGAGTTTGCTCTTGCCGCTGCGAAGACAATAGCACCAGAAGGGGACTATGGAGCCCCTAATGCCGTAATTGGGGGCGCGAGCAAAGGAGCCGGTTGGGGAATCACGGCCGGAGGTGCTGTTGGAGGGGCACTTGGTGGTCCACCCGGAGCCTTGGCCGGGGCTGCTGTAGGAGGGGCGCTAGGAGGGGGCTTTGGAGCTGCAGCTGGCGGTTTAAAGTATCAGAAGAATCAACAAAAATAAGTTTACACATGTCAGAATATAGTCTTTCCATCACGTTAACAAGTCTTTGAAATGACCACTCCCATCAACCCACTTTATATAGAGAGAACTTGGATTTACGGAGTATTCGAGCGTATATTATTTTTCTTATTTCTTCTCTTAAGCGTTGCTATGAGGCGGTTCTAATGGGCACCGTCAACCCATGCTTTGAATGCAAAATAATCATTATATTAACAAGTCTGTGTAATGAAATCCCCCTTAACCCCCACTTTATATAGAGAAAACTGGGGTTTACGGGGGTATTCATTATATTTATTATTTCCTCTTCAAGACATAGGTTATAGGTACTCGGTAGAACCGCCTCAATGAGGCGGTTCTAACGAGCACCCTCAACCTATATTTAGAGTAAAATTTATATATAGGCGATTTTGAGATATGATACAATACACTATAGATGTGTTCGCCGAAATGCCTAATTTGTGAATAAGGGAATTACTAATAGAAGTATTTGTGCTCATAAAAAAAAACTCTGGAAATATATCATGTGAAATAAATTTATTTCAATGTCATTTTTGTTTAAAAGCCGTTTTTATAAGGACAAGCGCTACTTGAAACCCATGTCCTGCTGAACACAAGAACCTCTACCTTTGCAAACAATATGCAACCAGACAAGATGGCTTCTGAAGATCTGCCCGTTAAATGTACGTTAAATGCAATATTACGAGTTCGTATGTATATAACCAGGAAGAGAACAAATAGAATTCAGGCTTCTTACACCTTAGAATGAAAGGTTTTCGAGAATATGTATTCCATTATATACAGTACCTTGGTGTGACAATCACACACAAATTGAGATGGAACACATGTATTAGCAACATGTCTACTGGGGTAAACAGAATGCTTTGTTTCTTCCTCAGTGTCCTCAGGATGTAAAAGAGGCAGCATATAAAGGACTTGTTCACCCAATCTTAGAATATGGTAGTAGTATCTTGGACTCCAGTGGAGTGGTCCTTGATGAAGAAATAGAAAAAGTTCAGAATAGAGCTGCTAGATTTGTAACTAACAATTACTGCTTTGAAACTGGGAGCATGGCTTGGATACTAGGAAAATTAAGATGGGAGTCTCTAAAGAAAAGGAGAAAAGACAGTAGGCTCATACTTTTATACAAAGCTCTAAAGAGTGCTGCAAGCAATCCAACAGTTGACCTGGTTCCCCCAGCTAGGCACTGCAGAAATCATCATTCATTGACGTTTCAGACCCTAACTTTGTCACGTGTGGCAACAACCAGTCATCAGGCAGCGACCGATTTTATCAAAAGAGATTGTCCTGAACTCCATGGGAATTCTTTGCGTGTTTATCTTTATGAATCGAAAGGAAAAGATGTGATATGCAAGATAAATAATAGTTTATCCCTATGGATCTGCTATTAATACGCGTTTACAACCCTCGGGGGCCGGCCTCGGTAGTCAGTCGGATGCGCGTCTGACTGGTGATCAGGAGGACGCGGGTTCGATACCTACCGGGGTCAGCAACATTTTTTCGTAGAGATTGATCATGAAATCTTTTCTACGGCCATTCTCTCCCTTCCGCTGATTCAAGAAGGGATGTTGTCAGTTTCTGGCAAAAGAATGTTCAATGTTCTGGTTAACCGCTTACATATAAGCCTGTCAAGGAAGAGTGTGGATAAGTAAACTGACCGCTCAAAATGACCTAAATAGTGTTGACTGGGCCGTTAAACTCCAAAACAAACAAACAAACTAAACAAAACAACCCTCGGGGTGTTCAGGGCTGATCGAAACCTCTGCTATGCCCAGGTTTCTATCTGCATCGTTCAGGTTGAAAATGCCTGTATCGAATCCGTAATCGTGAAAGATTTTGACTTTTCGAAAAGAAAAAACAAATGGGTTTTCTAATGGAATGTATGATGCTAAACAGACGTAAATAAAATGCGTTTTAAATGTTATATGATAAATAGAATCTTGCATTCGTGCTCATGTATTATTGAATTTATTAATCTCGTTGAGGAAAAGGAATAAAATGCTCGGCAAAGCCTCGAATTTTATCCCTTTTCCTCAATTCGTTTAATAAATTCAATAATACATGAATACTCGTGTAAGATCCTCTATGTAATATTTTCGATAATCCACTAGTGGATTAAATATGCAAGTTAGCTAGATACGTCCCGTAACGTTACATGTACGACGTCCTAAATGACGTCGCGTTTACTAACGGCGGAATATTGACATTTTGTGTAAACAATCGTATATAAAATTCGTTTTAAATGTCACAAGATAAATAGAATCTTGCAATCTTGGTAATGTACTAATGAATTTATTAAACTCGTTGAGGAAAAAGGATTTATCTCTTTTCCTCAACTCGTTTAATAAATTCAAATAATAAATCCTTTTTCCTCAACGAGTTTAATAGGGACTCAAGAACGAGTTAGAATTATCCATGGTTAAATAGAGGATCTTACATGAGTGGCCTCGCATTTTATCCCTTTTCCTCAACTTGTTTAATAAATTCAATGATTCATGAACACTCATGTAACATCCTCTATTTAACCATGGATAATTCGTTATTGAGTCCCTAGAGAATTCTTCCAATTTCATCAGATGTCAATATAGAGGATCTTACATGAGTGTTCATGAATCATTGAATTTATTAAACAAGTTGAGGAAAAGGGATAAAATGCGAGGCTTCGCCGAACATTTTATCCCTTTTCTTCAACGAATCTAATAAATTCAATAAGTCATTAATTATTGAATTTATTAAACAAGTTGAGGAAAATGGATAAAATGCGAGGCTTCGCCGAGCATTTTATCCCTTTTCCTCAACGAGTTTAACAAATTCAATAATTCATGAGCACGAATGCAAGATTCTATTCATCACATGACATTTCAAACGCATTTTATTCACGATTGTTTTACAAAAAAAAAAATGCCAGTATTCCGCCATTAGCAAACGCGACGTCGATAAGGACTTCGTACATGTAAAGTTACGAGACGTACCTAGCTAATTTGCATATTTTATCCCTTAGTGGATTATCGAATTTATTACATGATGTTATTACATTCTCAGACGCAGGCTTATACTTCATTCTTCGAGTCCTGAAATTCATCTAAAATCCGCCATGCCTTCTATGTCATTTACTTACACGACTTATCCCATTTTGGTCCAGAAATGAGCGAAATAAGCAGTCTTGCGGTATTTACTTACTTTACTTAGATTACTTATCAGTCATCATTGTCAGATAAGTAAAGTAAGTAAGCTGAGCTGAGGTTATATTCAGCCTCTATAATCACTAGCAATGCATTCGGTGTCGTTTACTTATATTATATTATATATGTTTGGCCAGAAATTAGCAAAAAAGCCGTCTTGCGATAGTTAACTTTCTTTACTTAGATTGCTTACCCATCATCACTTTTAGATAAGTTATGTAAGTAAACTGAGTTGAGGTAAAAAAAAAATCCAGTTCCACCCACCAAAACGACAAGATACACAATATTTTGAGTGACCTGAGCTTATAATAATGTTATAAACCAAAATATCAAAGAACAGGCAATTATAATTCATGAATAAGCACTCCAAGGCCAAATAAGTAAACTAAGTAGTCATAGCTGTCAGTGTATTGACCTAAGTTACACTAGACAGGTCACACCGAAAGTGATGGTCAGCGTAAATAAGCTAAGTACGGTGAGTAACTTAAGTAGACTCAAATAATGATCAACCAAGAAAACAATCTTACTTGCGTAAATCTGGGGGTATTTCGATTTATTTTAAAGAGAAATTTAGCAAGAATATCTCAAAAGTAGAAACTGAGTCAGATTACATTTTATGGATTGAACTGGGTAAGGACTTATTTAATTTAGATGAAAATATAATTTTTGGTGCAGTTTATGTGCCCCCAGAAAATTCTAATTTTTTTAGCGAAGATGAATGGTCTCAAATGGAAAACGAGATAACATCGTTTTGCAGCACTCATAAGTATATTGTGTTGACCGGTGATTATAATGCCCGCGTTTCACAAATGAGGGACTATACTGTATGTGACGGTTTTTTAGCGGATCTCTTCGATTTTGACAGCGACACAATAGGTTATTTTTCAGTAGCAAACAAACTCGAGGATTATAACATTTCGAGAGACAGAACGTCAATGGATCATCACACGAACAACACTGGCTATAAGCTGATTGATCTGTGTAAAAATCATAATTTATTTATTCTTAATGGTAGACTGGGTAATGATAAGTCACTTGGTAAATACACCTTCAGAGAAAAGTCTGTCATCGATTATACGATAGCATCAATAGATGTTTTGAAACTTGTTAACAATTTTGATATAATAGAAACAGACCCGGTATTTAGCGACGGTCACTGTATTTTGAGCCACTCTTTTGCCTACAGTGCCATTTCATCGACAAACGTAAGTCCTACGAGAAAACCGACGCGTCCCAAATGGAATGCTAACTACACAGATAAATTTTGCGAAAATATTAATTTCGATCAAATTGATGCAATTTCATCTTTCTTAGATTCTGACACGCCCGATCATTTAAAAGCAAACGAGGTAGCGGGACGCATAGCAACATTATTTTCTACGGCCAGCAATAATGCACTTCCCGCCAAGAGAAAAAGTAATTTATGTCGGAAAAAGCCATGGTTTGGACCGTTATGTCAGACTGCGCGTAAGAAATATCATGTAGCGAAAAAGCGTTATAATACATTTAAAACCGCTACTAACAGACGCCTATTAGTAGGAGCAAGTAAAAATTATAAGAAAACAATGAATAAATTTATTGCGAAACACAGGAAAGATAACCAGAATAAACTGAGAAATTTAGCGTCCAAAAGCCCTAAGCAGTACTGGAAGTTTTTAAACAGCTTAAAGTTACAAAACAAACAATGTGGCCCAAATCTAAGGGAGTTTTACGAGTATTTTCGAGATCTGAACACTAACGATGAAACAGAGGCTGAGTGTTCTGGATTTTTTAATACTGATAACAATGAAGCTTTAAACGCACGAATAACACGTGAGGAAATTACATCCTGTATAAATAGATTAAACAGTGGAAAATCTTCGGGGTTGGATAATATTTTAAATGAGCACATTAAGGCAACTAAAGATGCATTTCTTACAATTTATGAGAAACTATTCAATCTAATTCTTTAGACCGGCTGTTTTCCTGAACAATGGTCGACAGGTATGATAGTCCCTATATATAAAAATAAAGGCGACCATGCAAGCCCACAGAACTATCGACCAATTACGATTCTTAGTTGCTTAGGAAAACTCTTTACTTCTATACTTAACAATAGACTGAACGACTACTTGGAAGCTTCGCTTTATCTTTCTGAAAACCAGGCCGGTTTCAGAAGAAACTATTCAACTCTTGATCATATTTTTTCACTGTACGGTTTAATAGAAATTTTCAAAACACATAAGCAGAAATTATTTTGTTGTTTTGTCGATTTCTCTTCAGCGTTTGATTCGGTTTGGAGAGTAGGCCTATGGCAGAAAATATTAAAATATGGTATAAACGGTAAAATATTTAAAGTTATTTATAATATGTACAACGGGATTAAGTCTTGTGTATCTTTACTGGGAGAAAACTCATCATTCTTCTCTAGTTCTGCGGGGGTGCGACAAGGAGAGAACTTGTCTCCCATATTATTCTCAATGTATCTAAACGATTTAGAAGGTTTTCTACTACGGTCACAGAACTCTGGTCTTATACTAGATGTAACAAATGATGAAGTAATGTACTATCTCAAGCTGGTGGTCCTGTTATATGCAGACGATACGGTGATCCTCGCTAATTCTGCACAAGAACTGCAACATTCGCTGAATTTATTCCAGATTTATTGCGAACAATGGAAATTAAAGGTTAATATGAGTAAGACGAAAGTCATTATATTCGGTGCCCGTAAAACAGATTCGTTTAAGTTTACCTTTGACAATAATGAAATTGAAATATCTGATAGATATAGATATCTAGGGATAATTTTCTCCCAATCCAGAAGCTTCCTAAATGCACGAAAACATATAGTAGAACAGGCAAAAAAAGCTATGTATCTTCTATTTTGTCGCATTAATAATTTGCATTTACCAGTTGACCTACAACTTAAGCTGTTTGATAATACCATACTGCCAATACTAACCTATGGAGCCGAAGTTTTTGGATTTGAAAATCTTGACTTACTGGAAAAAATTCATACTGAATTCTTGCGGAAAATAACTAAATGCAGACGAAGCACCCCGTTGTATATGCTCTACGCAGAACTTGGACGGTTCCCAACAGAAATTATCATTAAATCAAGGGTAATAGGGTTTTGGAACAGAATTATCCTTGGTAATCAAAATAAAATTTCATACTTTATATATCAAGCACTGAAAACTTCCCTAAACACCACATCCAAATGGATTTGCTATGTTAAAAGAATCCTCTCTGAAATTGGCAGGCATGATATATGGTTATATCAAAATGAAATTAGCACCTATTCAGCCAAACATCTGGTTAAACAGACGTTGAAAGATCAATACATCCAGATGTGGAGATCCAACATGAATAACTCGACTAAGTCCAAACAATATGGATACCTGAAGGAAAATATAGAGCTAGAAATGTATTTTAAATGCTTACCTAAAACCCTTTGTCTTAATATGGTCCAGTTTAGATCTGCGAACCACAAACTCCCAATAGAAACAGGCCGGTGGAATGATACAGACATTGAGGACCGAAAATGTACATTATGCCAGCTTAACTCAATAGGTGATGAATATCACTATATACTTCAGTGTTCGTTTTTCAAGAATGAAAGAGAAAAATTGATATCCCCAACGTATTTTCAAAGACCTAACATGCCAAAGTATAAGCAACTGCTTTCTAGCCGAGACGAAATTGTTTTAAAAAATTTAAGTGTTCTGATGGGAAAAATCATTAAACAGTTCAAATAATCCTGTCACTGGGTCTGGTTCATTATAGAAGTGAGCTGCGGTACCATCGGGATGGGGGGATCCCAGATCTTGGGCGCCGCCAGCGGTATGCCCCTAGTCCACTCGACATCCGGGTGAGACATGGACATACAGGTGGCGCGCACGGGATTTTGGATCCTTGCGTCCTTTTGATCCCTATCAGACTTCACACACAATTTGTCGATTGTTTGTTAATCAACCCAAAGCTACAAAGCATAAAAGCTCTTCAATGTTAAAGTCCATGTGACTATCAGTGATTTGTCGGAATAACGGTTATTTCTAGAAAATAGTCGCTGTGAGGTCCGTGTTAAGTAAGAGGTCGGTCCATGGAATCTGGGCTGAGGTCGGGGTTGGACTTGACAAACAGGGTGGACCCAGATCTGGCGCAACAGAACGTGTCGTCTGATCTGGTTTACGCTGTTTGCACAAAAAATGGAATTTGCGGGTTGAACGATCCAGTTTGGATCTCAGTCCGGGACTATTTTTCTAGACTACACTCATAGATAATCTACCCAACAGTGCTATCTATCTATCTATCTATCTATCTATCTATCTATCTATCTATCTATCTATCTATCTATCTATCTATCTATCTATCTATCTATCTATCTATCTTAATATACTGAGTCGGTCATATTTGGCCATTACCTCAGTGCTTTGATCATACATGTTCATAGGGTCGCTGACATAGTACACCATGGCGAGCGCTGGATATGGTATAGGAGCGAGCGAAGCAGTTGCCTCGATTGTCAGATTGTTTAAGCTCATTATGCTCGTTGATTTAATTTTTCTTCAGGACAATTCCGGCAATATGAGACTCTTCCCCTTTTCACTGGGATCGCCGCTGTCGTCCGTCCACGACTGCCGTCGATTGCCCGTCGACTATGAATAGGTACATGCACATTACCTTTATTTGTAATGGTTGACTCCGTTCTCCAGTGTTATCTTTCTCCATTTCTTCAGTTTTATATCCATTAGTTTTTAACGTTACTTAAAAATATATCCACATTCGCGGTATACCCCAGTAACTGTCAAACTTGGCTTCACTGACCCAATTTTCCAGTAGGCGGGGCTAAGATATAAACCTCCAATAAAAAAAAAATTCGCATTACACGCTAACGTGATACAGCGAGTTCATTTGCTGACCACAGTGAGCATGAATCGGTGAAATTAATCCGGATTTGAACAATAAGGACCAATAATAAGCCGAACAAAATGCCATGGGCTAGTTCACGTTAACAGTAGGATTGCAGTTTTCACAACACAGTTAGCAGGCGACGTCCGAGCGGCGACGGTTTGACGTCGTCGTGACGCCAAATCAGCACTGAACCGGCGTTTTCCACTTTGTACCGGTTTTGTAAGTTTATCGAGTAAATTGAAGGCTTGAAGTCATATTGGATGAAACAACTTTTCCAGTATGGCGGTCTGTCCCCCTGCCCCCCCCCCCCCGCCCCCCCCCCCCCCCCCAATGACTGTCCAGTGGGCGCGCGACATTCCGGCGGCGTCGGGCAGGCGTCGATCAGACGTCGATGCGATGACACGATGTCTCGTCGATGTTGGTCGGGCGTTGTTTTGGGGCCGTATGCCTGCTGGGTATGTTAACATAAGCTCTTGAACTCTGATTTTTTAATTATATTCTATCTCCTCTTTCTCGCCGTGAATAGAATTGAGACACATGTATAGAATGTGATTTTAACATATTGTCATCATGGAGTCACTCAACCACCGGAGTAATTGAAATCGTTATTTTCCTCACACATCATCATTGTGAATGATCTGAGATGCTCAATAAAGTTTTGTTCTGTAAAAAAAAAAATAACTCGAAACAGGAGCAACTGCCTAAGTGAGAGCCAGAGTAAGTTAAGTAAGATAAGTGAGCTAAGTAGGTGTGGTAGACTTACCAATTAGGATGAGTAGGGTAAGTTGGATAAGTAAACTAAGTAGAATTACATGCACAGTTGCCCAAGTGAGATTTCAGGACACGGAGTATGAAGTACCTGCCCAGACGCAACGTCATAAGATAAATATATTTAGGATATTCTATTGATTTTTTTTTTCTAATTGCATCTTGAAAAGGTATCTTGTGTGTACTCATTAGAATCGCCTATTTTCTTCTATAGAATATAGAAAAGGTATCCTTGAGTCCCCCCACCCCCATTACGCCTCATGGCCTGGCGCCATAGTTTACCCTCTGTAATTCGAACTTACCCTATCTCGAAAAGATTTTCATGGTCCTATAATTATTGGAGCTATTGAAGTTCGACTGTATATGAGTCCTAGCGTCCATATTTGTGTACATGTAGGTTGTGTAACATTTGCCAGTTTAAAGCAATGACCATTTTATGTAACAAGCTAGACTACGATGTTTTTATTATTATTATTATCATTATTTTTATTATTATTATTATAATGGTTTTACGGCTCTTTCAAGAATATATCATTTTTATCTAGCCGACCGCTAATCAACCGGAGTACACGGAATAAAACCATCTGACCTCCCGTTGCACAAAATGCCCTCTCACATGTGACCAGAGCCAGGCTGGAACCACAGCGGTGAGAGGCCTAATGATTAAGAATCAGTGCAGTTACCCACTAGGCCACGGAGGGCCGTATAGTCTTCGATGGTAATTTATCAGATATCCCCTATATTAATTGCATTGTAACATACTAACCTGATAAAGATATGCTATCTTATGACAAGTGTGCTTTATCAGGCCAACGTGATCGTGCACTTCTATGAACTGGACTGCTGGAAAAAATAGCAAAACTTTAGGAATGTACAAGGGATAAACTGATAAATAGAATATCAGATTCGTGTCGTTTGAAATCAAGTTTATCAGGCTCGGCTTCGAGAACGCATGTAGAATCGCTCGGCAAGCCTCGCGATTCTACAAGCGTTCTCAAAGCCATGCCTTATAAACTTGATATCATATGACACGAGCCTGGTATTCTATATTTATATAGTGACCTTTATCATGTTCTTTAAAAGTATAGCTGCTTATAATCTGAAAACTAAGTGAATTTTTGCACGCAAAAAAAATACAAACTCCAGACAACCCATCAAACGGACGCATTGTCTTTGTTCTGTGCATGTCTATATACTAAAGTTAGTTATTCGAATTTTAGCTCAGCTAAATTATCTTATATACGACAAAAAGATCTTCCATGTTATCGTTTTAGACATGCCCATGTCCTTTTCAAGCAGATTGTTCTATTTGCCGTTAAGTTTTGCCAAAAAGATCCAGTACTTCAAGCAAGCAGTGTAGTCCCAGAACGCGGCTTCTGATCTAGTGATGCACTGTTTGTCTATGACCCTCCCTTGTATTGGTGGCTAAGAGCCTGTGTGTTCTGGATAATTCTGGCGAACTTTGCCTGTCGAATAATAGATCTTGAAAATAAACAATTAACTGTTTCACGGTGAAACTTGGAAAAGCGGAGGAAAGATTAACGGAAGTGGCAATTGGAATTGTTCTATCTTGACTGTCAATCTACCAATTTTACTGCCAGGTCGCTCTCCTATTCCAAGTGAAGAGATTGCTTACGGATTTCAATTTACAATAGTTTCAAGAGTTTATTTCTTTGGTAACATAGGCCACTGGCCAAAACTAAAGCACACACAATTTATATATAGATATAGTGACAATAGAAAGAAAGCAATGCACAGGAAGACCTACAAATACGCAGCACGCCCCACCCTCATATATGACCCATGGACTCCGAGGCTTCCACTCAATTGCTTTGGATTGGTCCACTATTACGGTAATTTCGGGAATATCAGGTTTGCTTTATTTCGGCGTATGTAATACAAATCCTTTCTGTTCTATAAGCCAACAGTGTACCTCCTGATCTGGAGCTACGCTGTTTGACTATGTCCCAATTTTGGAACGCCAGGCAGCTATCAGCCCAAGAGTATTAACATACGGGCATCGCGAGTCAGATTAATAGAGAATCTATTGATATCAAGTCGATTCTACATGTGTTCTCGAAGCCGAGCCTGATAAACTTGATATCAAATGACACGTATTATATTTATCAATCATTTCCATTGTACACTCTTACATATTTTGCCAATTTTCCAGCAGTCCAGTTCTAAGCTTGTGGGTCAATCTAGGGGCTGGTTGAGTGAGGCAAAGATGGCGTGTATCTTGTGTCACTGGGGCGTCCAACTGATATTTGCTTACAGTTGGACAAGGCCCGTTGTCCTTGTAGCAGGCTAGGGTAGAGTAGGAATGATGCTATTTCTTCTGTTTCTACACTTCCATTCATTTTCCTCTACAGTCGAACTTCAATGGCTCGAACACCTTTGGGGCCTCGAAAATCTGTTCGAGACAGGGGTAGTTCGAGCCACTGAGGTTACTGTCAGGGGGCATAACGAGATACTTTTAGACATCTTTTCGGTGTTCTATAATGAAAATGTATGCTGTGTGTACTCATTAGAATCGCCTCATCGAGGCGATTCTAATGAGTACACTCAGCATACATTTGCAAGATAAAAGACTAAAATCTCCTTAATTATCCCCCACTATTTCTTATGTAGAGGATTTCTCTAGGGACTCAAGAATGGGTTCGACACATCCATGGAAAACGAGCCATCGGTGTTCGAGCCATCGAAGTTCTACTGTATATGTCCCAATTTTGGAACGTCAGACAGCTCACAGCCCAAGAGTATCAACATACGGGTATCGCGAGCCAGATTAATAGAGAATCTACTGATACCAAGTCGATTCTACATGTGTTCTCGAAGCCGAGCCTGATAAACTTGATATCAAATGACACGAATCCGGTATTTTATTTATCAATCATTTCCATTGTACACTCTTACATATTTTGCCAATATTCCAGCAGTCCAGTTCAAAGCTTGTGGGTCAATCTAGGGGCTGGTTGAGTGAGGCAAAGATGACGTGTATCTTGTGTCACTGGGGCGTCCAACTGATATTGGCTTACAGTTGGAAAAGGCCCGTTGTCCTTGTAGCAGGTAAGGGTAGAGTGGGAATGTTGCTATTTCTTCTGTTTCTACACATCCATTCCTTTTCCTTTTTCTCCTCTGTCCCTCACTTTCGTCTCTACTATCTCCTCTGTCTCTTCTCTGCCTTTCTCTGGGAGACGACACAAAATGACCAATAAGGGTTGATGTGTCGACATGTCGTGAAACCCAAAACAATCAATCAATCATGTGGGTCAATCCATGAAAAATCCAAATAGGCAAATCCTGTAACTCATTTATCTGACCAAGACCTATGCGTGCCGCGTAAAGGATCTATGGGTCTGTTCCATGTTGAGAGAAATGATGAATGCTCCGTTTGAGTGGATTTTTAGGGTATTGGTAGCATATATACCTCTTATGTATTCATCTGTTGTACGTTGTTTCGTCAAATACTACACATGAATCACTCAGCATTTTAAAACGAAAGTAGTTAAAAATCATACTATCTTAGCCGTTCCTAGTTTATGTCCATGTTTATATTGTTTATATGTTACATATCTTTTCTCTTTTGATTTACTATCGCCTATCAGAAAATGACGTAATCGATGACTGTAGTGGTAAACCCACGGGTACAGTTTTCATATAGGAAATACATTGGAATAAGGCGATAAACAAATTCCCAAGAAGTTATGAATTCTTCTTTGTCCTATCACTGTTTGTTTGATTTCAGGTTTAACGTCCCCGTCAACACTGTATATGTCATTTTGGAGACGTTGCTTCCAATTGTGTGGGATTTGTACTGGACAATGAGATAAAATGACCTCTCAAGCCCTACCTCCCAATTAAACCAAAAGGCTTATATGCATTTGGCAGTCTGCTTCACACTAATTTGCCTGGAAAGGCTTAATCCTTCTAAGCGGTTTACCAGTACTCATGTGTGGTCAATTTTAGCTCTGCGTGGAAGCACCAGGCATCCCAATCTTTTTCTCCGAGCCCCGATGAGAGGTGGCGAATTTTCCTATCACTGACCACTGAAATAAATTTTCGAAAATTGAATAATTTAGATAACAGTCTTGGTGTCTTGAACAACCGGCTCTTTGTGTTCAGAACATCGAGCTCGGTTAGGACATGCTACGTGAAAACGATCAGTTGCTTAACACTAGCGAAGGAATTAGTTAATATTACTTTGGGCCTAGTTGTTCAACGCTAAAGAATGCATTCGTTGTGCAACTTTGGATCCAGCTGTTTATGCTTACGCAGGAATTAGTATTTCTTGCACATCAGACAAGGAAATCTGTGATTTTACCCTGGGATAGAAATTTATGTTCTGACCCTTGTGTTCCGACCCAAAATCGAATATAATCGCGTGTTTGATAAATGCACCGGTTGATTACGACCTCGTATGCGCCGTCGTTAAGGTTGACGTCACAGCAACGTCACTAAAATTCCTGCAGTGTCAACACAATATGGCGGACGTTGGTAACCGAAGTGACTGCAGCATTAAAAATCCGCTTTAAGAAATGGAAGGTATGCAAGAAAAAGAATCCAATATGGGTTTGAGGTGTGGATAGAAAAATCCGTCCCTCGGGATCACTGTCCGGCATCACTCGGCAAGCCTCGTGATGCCGGACAGTGTCCCTCGGGACGGATTTTTCCATCCACCCCTCACACCCATATAAGATTCTTATAAACTTTGGGTCCAGTTGTTTAACGCTAGCGGTGACATTAATTCTTTGGGTCCAGTTGTTAACGCTAGCGGTGACATTAACGCTTATTCTGCTGAACACGACAACAACTACCTTTGCAAACAGTGTAGATCCAGATCAGATGGCTTCTCAGGATCTACACTGTTTTTCATTCAATTTGCAAATTTGAATGGATACATTTTAACAAGTAATTTCATTGGTTGAGAGTCAGAATGGGCGTGGCTTATAAATTTATTCAGCAGGATAAGGGTTAATGTTACTTTTGGCGCGATGGTTTCATGCTTAAACGCAGGCATGAGTAAATGTCACAATGGGCCCAGTTTTTTTATCACTAACGAAGACATTAGTTAATGTTTCTTTAGGTCCAGTTGGTTTATAACGCTAGCCAAGTCATCCGTTAATGTTACTTTGGGCCCAGTTTGGGTTAACACTAACGAGTGCATTGGTAAACGATACTTTGGGCCAAGTCGCTAGTAAAGGCATTAATTACATGTAATGTTATTTTGGGCCCATTTAGTTAACGGTTGCGAAGGCATTAGGAAATGTTAGTTTGACACTTATTGTAAAAACACGTTGCGATAACACACCCGTACGACATATTGAATAATTCAACATCTCCAAAAATTAAATGACTACTTTTCATGTGAAAATCCGTGATATATATTTTGCTAATTAAAGTAGAAGTGGAGGCAATGATCAGGAATCGATACAATTAAACCACAGCTCCCATCAGAGACACCAAAGGGAAAGAAACACAAAAATGAAACAACAGACCCTAATGGAAACATCAATAGCGGAAAGCCAAAAGGACAGATACTTTCCCACAAAATGGCCAATAGGCTATCCAAAATAAAATAATATAAGCGACACAAACACCCAAAGACAAACCATAACAAAAATAAACCGCGACAGAAGAACCGCCTTGGGACGGTCAGCGGAACGAATTCCACTGGGGGGGGGGGGGGCTTAAATCGATTTTACGTCGCCACAATCCTCGCCCTTACTTACGTCACGATTAAGACAAATAATTTATTTAGTCCGCATGAAGGCCTCCTAACTCTTCAGTGCAACATCTCCGTGGACACTAAAATCAAACAACCACAGAGATGAAACAACGGCGATGACTCGACAGCAAGAAACCACTGAAATGCTGGAGCAACAGAAAACCAAGTTAGACTCCGATGGGCCCGACCAGAGACAGAGCATCAGGTACCAACCAACATAAGCCTTTACGTTGGAACCGTCATAGAATCTGAGGCCTGACCCACCGGCGTGCAATTATAGAGGGAAGCAAAGTTGTCAACCGTGATTGGGTTAACTACCATGCATGCAGCATGCCGTATAACATTTATGTTGTACCCAATCTTTTTTTTATCTAAGAATGATTTTACGAAGTTGGATGCTGAAGTCATTGCGGCTATATTTTTTCTGAATTTATATACTAAGTTACCATAAAATTCGGGCTCCGATAGACCTTGTTGCAGAAGAGATTTAAGTCCAATATTGAATTTTGAAATTAAATCTGAATGACGTCTATAAGATTTTGAAAAGGCTTTTCGCAATTTATGGCACCGATAACCCTGATTAAGAAGTTTAGCCGTTAACAATTTATTACGAGTGTTGAAGTCAGTTACATGACTACACACTCTAGCAAATCGAATTAACTGCGAAATATAAACGCCATAGGATGGCGCACGAGGAACATCACCATCCAAACAAGAAACATGCCTAAATGCCTAACGGAATTATGGACGGGTTTTTCATTTTCTTTTGTTAAAAAGCCAAACAGACCACAGCAATTAAACAAGAATCAAACAGCACCCCTAAGCAACACTGAACAAGAATTCTGTTTCAAGTTGTTTTATTAAAATCAAAACTACAACTCCAATTCCGACGGTTTTGTCCCAAAAAGCCATTTCTTATGTAAGAGCTTAACAGACTGTAGCAGTTGAAAGAGTATCAAAAAGTGTCCCCAATTACAAATGAACAAGAATTAAATCCTGTGTTCAAGCCTTTGCATAAAAAAGAAAAAGAAGAAAAAAATTCCTCCACCGTGATTTGAACTCACAGCACCTTGATCTGTAGTCCAGCGCAGACCTTGAGCCCAGAATCATGAAAGTCAAACTTACTCAAGATAGTAACATATCCAAAATTTGTATGAAGTGATGTGCAAATCCATCAATAAATGTAGGCGCTTGAGCGATGACAAAGTTTTTCTAAAATAGCCACAGTGACCTTGATATTCAGCTCAGGTCCCTGGAAGTCAAGCATGCTCGAGATATTATCATATTGAACCTTTGTGTGAAGTTATATTAAAATCCATCAATAAATATAGGTACTAGAGCAATGACAAAGTTTTTTTTTCTAAAAGTAGCCACAGTGACCTTTACCTTGGGACCATGACTCTGAAAGTTGATCTTGCTCAAGACATCATCATAAGCAATAGTTGTGTGAAGTTATATTAAAATCCATTTATAAATGTAGATGCTAGAGCAATAACAATGTTTTTCTAAAATCAGACACAGTGACATTGACCTTGGGACCAGAACCCTGAAAGTCGAACTTGCTCAATATATCATCATAAGCATTATTTCTGTGAAGTTATATTAAAATCCATCTATAAATGTAGATGCTAGAGCAATAACAATGTTTTTCTTAAAATAGACACAGTGACCTTGACCTTGGGACCAGAACTCTGAAAGTCAAACTTGCTCAAGATATCATTATTAGCAACATTTGTGTGAAGTTATATTAAAATCCATCTATAATGTAAATTTCTAGAGCAATGATAATGTTTTTTTTTCTAAAATAGACACAGTGACCTTGACATTGACCTTTGGACAAGAACCCTGAAAGTCAAACTTGCTCAAGATATCATCATAAGCAATATTTGTGTGAAGTTATATTAAAATCCATCTATAAATGTAGATGCTAGAGCAGTAACAAAGTTTTTTTTTCTAAAATAGGCACAGTGACCTTGACCTTGGACCCAGGACTTCATTGTGCAGGGGGATAATGACTGTGTATATGTATTCATGAAGAAGAAAAAAAATCCTCCACCGGGATTCAAACTCACAACACCTTGATCCATAGTACTGCACTCTATCCACTACACTGGCACTTGAAAAACGGTTGAAGTTCGAAAAGTTGAAGTTCGAAAAATGACAATTTTCACCAAAACGTGGATCCTTGATGCCAGAAATGGATTGTATTTAAAAGGAATACCTCCAATGAAGCACCAGTCATAATATGAAAGCAATCCACTGAAGAATAAAGGTAACATATCACTTTGAAAAAAAGTTAACCAAAAGGTAAACCTCGTACGACGCCCGCCCGCCCGGACATCGCTATTTTAAAGGACGGATTTAAAAAAAAAAAAAAGTCCAAAAATGAAAATTAACAATCCCAAAATCAAGATCATCGCGTTTATCATAAATTTTGCAAGAAACAAACCCATCTACAATAGATAGATTTAAATCCAAAAACGGGACATCGGTATGAGAAGAATTTGCTTTATTCAATTGAAGTTCTGGGGGGGGGGGGTAAATTTGACTGATCAAACCATCGAAATAGGTATTATCAATATTTAATAAATCATCCAAATATCTAGAAGTGGAGCGAAAAGCTTCAATGATTTCAGACTGGTTTTCAGCAGAAAGGGACATCATGAAGTCTCTCTCATAACATAACAAAAACAGATCAGTCACAAGTGGTGCGCAATTAGTACCCATCGGAATACCCACAACTTGTCTAAATATCTTAGTACCAAAGCTTATGTAAATATTGTCAAGTAGAAAGATGAGAGCTTCACACACTTTCTGAGATGACCATAAAGTATAATTTTGTATGCTCTTTAGAAGTGAAAAAGGCATTTCTTACATAACATGCAAGATACAGGGAGTCTTCCCTATGAAATGTCCATTCAATTAAATCATTTAGTTTTTCTTTTATAAGATTATGAGGAAGTGTAGTGTAAAGGGTGGAAAAATTATAAGTAGACAGACTTGAAGCACAAAAACGCCTGGATTTCAATTTATTTAAAACTTCATTAGATTTTTTTATAGACCAAAACAGATTTCTACCTGATCTTTCGAAGGCTTTGCCGCAATATTTTATCACATGTTTTTGATGGCAGTAAAACATAAAGTTAATAATTTTGGAGAGTTCAGTGGTGGTACAAGAGCTTGAATTTGCAATAAACCGTGCTTTGTATGGTCTTTTATGAAGTTTAGGTAAACAATATAACGTAGGAAGCTTGTCTTGGCCTTCTGTAACACAGACAGCAAACTTGGTGGCTGAATGACAACTATGGTCATCAACTAAAGCCCCCTCTACAGCTAAAGGCTGAAGTTCATAGGCCTTAGTACCACCAAGTTCTTGCTGAAGAGTGTTAACATAGTGAAGCCTTCAAACAACGACCACATTGTTAGCGGCCTTATCAGCTGGAGCCAAAACAAACTTCCTATGAAATTCTTGAATACCTACTCTAAAAACGTCTTAGGTTTAGGAGGTAATACGTTCGTATTTTGCGAATAAAAAATGTGTTTGTTAACTAATTTCAGAATGCTAAGTTACCATTCTTTTAGAGCTTTATGCTCAACATACTCTCGTTTACACCATCGATTACCAAATTCATTCAAGGCAGCACAGATTACATCTCTATATTTATTGAAATCAATTTTAAAACCGCAAACATAGGTTGTGTGTGTGCTTGAGGCGGTTCTAACGAGTACCTACAATCTGTCTTGAAGCAGAAATATAAAATATAACGTATACCCATGTAAGCCCAAATTGTCTATAAATAAAATGGGGTTCAGGGCGTGATTATTTCACGGACTTGTTCACGTGATGAATGGGCCGCCTTAAAAAACAAGTTTTCTTTGGTTTCGCCAGAGGACAGAATTTTTAGGTTCACATTGAGGTGTCTACGAACACCAAAAATCAAAGAAATGAACACAATGAATACATGTAACCCTGTTAAATTCATGTGCATCAAATAGTGTGGGGTATACACGGGTATTCATTACATGGACGTGTCAACTGGGTGCTGAGTAACACTTCTTAGTACTTGACTAAAGTTTATTTTTAGTCTTATTCGGAAATCTGACTATGGTTTATTTTTGTTTTATTTAGAATCCCTCTTAGTCATATGAAAGTGGTCGTAAATTATTATTAGCAAACAAAGGCCATCTAAATTAAGCAAACCGGCATCTCAAGAGGCGTGTAAATTCTAGACGGCCGACGAGAAATCACATAGAATGAACAGTAATAGATGTACATACGCACAGATTCGAATGCCACCTCTCTATTCACAAAGGTAATGTCATCACGTGAACAAGTCCTTGGAATAAAAAAAAAACCCTAAACCCCACTTTATATACAGAAAACTTGGGTTTACATTATTTTCCTTACTTCTGTCCCAAGACATAGGTTGTGGGTACTCGTTAAAACCGCCTCAATGAGGCGGTTCTAATGAGCACCCATAGCCTATGTTTGGAGTATAAATAAGAAAAAATATCACGAATTTTCATTAGAAAAAAATGCCTTTTTAGAGGTTTGAAAAATGTACTATATCACACGGATGTGTTATCGTAATACGTATTTGTCGAGCGGAAAAAAGCTGTAATAACGATTAAAATCACACAAGGTGCCTTTTTTTCTAAGTCCCATTGTTTTATTGCTTTTGAAGAACGCTGTATATAAATTGCTGAGACACTGTTGAAATGTTTAAGAACATTTGAGTCAGCTTAAGGAAAAACAGCTTTTACTCTAAAAGGTACTAGTCAGTTATATTTTCATTTTATCTTGACTTCAATTCTACAATCCAAACGGAATAATAAGAAACTTGATTTTTGTTGTTGTTGTTGTTGTTGTTGTTGTGTTGTTGTTGTTGTTGTTGTTTTCTAATTTAATTTTCAAGTTTCGGATGCATAGATCTAACTGATATAATGCACACCAACAGTCTTTCGTGGATATTGATCATGAAATCTTTTCTACGGTCATTCTCTCCATTCCGCTGATTCAAGAAGGGCAGTTGTCAGTTTTAGGCGAAAGAATGTGCGCTGTACTGGTTAACCGCTAACGTATAAGCTTGCCAAGGCAAGTATGGATAGGTAAACTGACCGGTTCAAAAATTACCTGAATAGTGTTGACTTTCCACACTGACCTGTCCTACAATCCTACCAAGTATCATAAAAACATTTTAAATGAAAACCCGCCGGCCCGCCGACCACCGCCCGCCCGTCCGCCGACCTACGTCATTTTAATAACCAGAGTTTGCCGTTAGAAAACCGGGTTAAAAAGGGTAACACCAGAATAGATTTTAAACACACTTCGAAAGAAATGTTCTGGACATTTTAATCGTCCACAACATTGGTTTGTTGAAATATTGAAAATAATATTTTTGTTTATTTCTATTAAGGGGACAGGGGTCAACTCTTAAAGGAAAACAATTGCTCCTAAGGAGCAAATTTTTCCTTCACGAGTACACCATTTTTTCAACTGGACAGGGCTTATAGAAAAGTGAACAGGAAGTCCCGAAAATTTTCTCCCTTTGAAAAATGGCGGAAAAATCTGCCAAGTACTCCCATTCCCCTTAATACTTCTAAGCTTGACCTTCGGATTTCTTCTATTTATATTGCCGTTTTCGCCCATCGGGACTTTGAGATATAGATAGGCGGTTGCAGCGTATTTCCGCGCAGAGCTGAACTCGACCGAACTTGAGTACTGGTAAAACGCTTAGAGGGTCTAAGTCTACCCAGCAAAAGTGGTGCGAGATCCTTTAACCCTAGCAGCAGGGCTTTAGGGCAGCAGGGCTTTAGATGTCATTCCATCTGAATGTCGGGTAAAAGTCCCACAAAGGCGAAATCACTTTCTTCAAAATGATCTAAATAAGGTTTACGGGGACGTGAAAACTCGAAAAAAATATATCCGTTATAACGAGTTTTAACATTAAATCGAATGTCGGTATAAAAAGGAGTTGACTGTATACATTTGTTTCATCACGTGAACTAGTCCGTGAAATAAAGACCCCCTTAAACCCCAGTTTATATAGAGAAAACTGGGGTTTATGGGGGTATACACTATTTTTCTTATTTCTGCTCCAAGACATAGGTTCTGGGTACTCGTTAGAACCGCCTCAATGAGGCGGTTCTAACGCGCACCCACAACCTATGTTTGCAGTTTAAATAAGGAAAATATCACGAATTTTCATCAGAAAAGTGGCCATTTTGTAGATGTGAAAATGCACTATTTCGCACGGGCATGTTATCGCAATGTGTTTCTTATCAGCCGCTACCAGCTGGGTGTTCAAGCATATTCGCTCTGCAAAGGTTCAAATCAGCAGTGAGAACACATTACAAAAACAAGCCAATATCATGTAAAGCATTGTAAATTTAACCACCGAAAATACGAAACTTTTAGATGAAAAAATGTGATATTTTGCTCAAAATACAGATTGCGGGTACGCGTTAGAACCGCTCATCGAGGCGGTTCTAACGAGTACCCAGTACTACCCACAATCTATATTTTAGAGCAGAAATAAGAAATAAGGTTTCCCCTTGTAAATCCCAGTTTTACTATATGGGCCCCGTCAAGCGATTTTGGTACTTATCGCCTATGCGAGCAGCGAAGGTTCCGGCGAGCCTGCGCATCCGTGCAGTCTCGCCAGAACCTTCGCTGCTCGCTCATTCAAGCAGTGAATCAAGAGGAACCTTCAGACAGAAAGCCATATCCCTGGACCCTCTGAATGGCTGGATATGCGCAGTTAAAATTTGTCATGACGGAATGCTCGAAGACACAAATTCGCTTGGCGGGGTTCATATAAAAGTGGGGTTGAAGGGGGTCAGAATTATGTGGGCTTTTCGTGATGACTGGCTTTCATGAACAGACTCAATAAAACCGAGTCTCCTACTTTCGTTTATTTGGTGTATTCTTTGCTTCCAAAGAATCCAACTATTCAGAACTTTCTTACCAATGTGTATCAAAGACCATCCATACAGTGTTCAGCGAAGACTCTGATCAGACTGCGCCGATGCGCAGACTGGACGGAGTCTTCGTTGGGCGCACACGTCCTTAAGACAGCCGTCCGAGTAATAATATTATTGTTATTGCGTCTACGATCCGTTTGGACCTGTGTTTTTGTACTGAAACTTAAAAGATAAACTGTACAAGCACAAAAGCTGGACGGCCACTAACCTAAGCCAAACCCTATTTTCTTTATAATCCACCAATAGAAATTTATTTGATTGAGTTTGTATTGAGGTTTAACGTCCCCATCAACACCATTTATGTCATTTTGGGAGACGCTGCTTCCAGTTTTGTGGGACTTTAACCCAACATTGAGATCATTGAATTGACATCTCAAGCCCTGTCGCCTATTTAATCCAAAATGCTTATATGCATTGGGCGCCACTTTACCTGGGCAGGCTTAGTCCTTCTAAGCGGGTTACTCATGTGTGGTTAGTTTCAGCTCTGCGTGAAAGCACCATGCAGCCCAATCTATTTCTCCAAGCCCCGATTGGCAAATAGAAATTTATATGATATAATAATGAAGTCATGTATAAAAATGTTCAGTGACAAAGAATCTTTCAAGTTTGCGAGAGAGTTTTCGCTTTAAGATTCTACGATGAAAGCCGAACAAACCACATTTTGTGTAAAAGTGCAAAGTTTACCTTTTTCTGGGCTTGAACCCAGAAACCGGCTTGTGTCAGTGGTTCTACTCATATATCTTTGTAAAACTTCAACCTCCACTGCACTGAATGATGCCTAACTAGCACCGATATGTTTCACACTTATACCCTTAATTTAAGTAAACATGACATTTTGAGGATATATACTTTGAAGCCTCTGAAGACAAAAGTTTGTCGAAAATGATTATGGATTCCTTAATGCCCCACCCCCAACCCCCACCAACATAACATGGATTAGAAGCAAACACTCATCCAATACACCCAGTTAGACCTAGATTAGCAATAACCTTACGGCAAAATACATGCCAGTAAGATCCATTTTATCATACATGTACCACTACGAATACACACCTATACAAATACATTGTAAATGTTAACGCGGAAAAAAAAACGAAAATTTTAAGATGAAAAAATTTGATATACTTCTTATTTCTGCTCAAAATATAAATTGTGAGTACTCGATAGAACCGCCTCACCGAGGCTGATCTAACGAGTACCCACAATCTTTATTCTAGAGCAGAAATAAGATAAATAAGGTTTACCCATGTTAACCCCAATTTTACTATGTAAAAGCGGGGTTCAAGGGGGTCAGAATTATATAGGCGTGTTCTCTTGATGCAGAATAGGACAGAACCTACAAATATGTGAATTCATTATGCAATGACTGAAAATGGGACATGTAGCTCATTTTTCTACTTTTTCGGTTTTAGATTATAGTCTTCTAATTTCATTTGCATAAGCTTACATGTTAACATTTGACCCTGTACCTGACAAATCTGCATATCAAATTGATTTTCTTACCCAGAAACATAGTAAATAAACTGCCACCTACAAAATTATCCCCCCCCCCCCCCCCCCCCACACACACACACACAAAAAAAAGGATGCCATGTGGCAAATTCAAGCATTCTAACATTCTAAGGGAGTTAACCCTGCCACAAAAGTGAAAATTCAGTCTTGGGAAAGTCAGAGATACCACATGTACAGTTATTATCACATCTAAACATTCAGGAGATAGATCACGTTGTTTCCTTTCTGCATTTTATGCACATATAATACTCTGCAGGAAAAAATAACAGCTAATTGTTACACAACAATTTCATAATTGCGACTATTGTCGGGTACTAGGCATGGCTAAATCGTGGGTCCACTCAGACCTCCTTAACCCGAAATAACTAAACCAAGCAAACGCACTTTAGAATTTATTGCTGCTCATGCCTTTTCGAATGATCATTTATTGCCGTCTCTTCTTTCGTTCGTGACAAATATTGTTTCTTCCAGAAAGGCCGTTGGAAAATAATGGATGACCTGGCTGACAAGGCAATGAACGCGGTTTCAAATAACCCTGCAAAGTATGCTTATGTTGGAGGACCCGAGGCTGCTCTTGTCATAGCGAAGATAATACAACCAGAAGGGGACTTCAGCGCTGCTGAGGCCGTCATTGGGGGCGCGAGCAAAGGAGCTGGTTTGGGAATCACGGCTGGAGGTGCTGTTGGAGGGGCACTTGGTGGTCCGCCCGGAGCTTTAGCCGGGGGTGCGGTAGGCGGTGCACTGGGAGGAGGCATCGGAGCTGCTGTTGGAGGTGTTAACTATGAGAAGAATCGGAACAAACAAAAACGTTAGAAATCGTTAACATGTCCGTGAAATGAGCACCCTTGCAAACTAAGCTTTATAATGAGAAAATTGGGGTTTACGGGTATATATCATTTTTTTTCTTTTTTTTCTGCTTTTAGACATGTGCTGTCATGAGGCGGTCTAACGGGCGTAAACAACCTATGTTTTGAGTACAAACAATAACATCACATTTTTTAGAGTATATTATATATAAAGCTGTTTTTGCACCACGAAAACTCGCCTATAAAATTCTGACCCACTTGAACCCCACTTTTGTATGGTAAAACTGGGGTTTACAGCGGTAAACATTATTTTTCTTATTTCTGCTCTGAAATAGAGTGTGACGGTGGGTACTCGTTAGAGCCGCCGCGATGCGGCGGTTCTAACGTCTACCCACAATCTATATTTTGAGCAGAAATAAGAAAAATTTCACATTTGTATTCAGCTTAAAATTTTCTTTTTTTTTTTTTTTTTTTTTTTCTTATTTTGTTTTTCGGCGGTAAAATTTACAATGTATTGGTATGTTTTCGTAATGGAGATACGAAAGAATGTACATGTATTATGACACACGGATGTGATGCCGAACTTGTGGATAAGGGTATACATTACGAAAACAAGCCTATACCAATACATTGTAAACTTTATCACCGAAAAAAAACTAAAATTTTCAGATGACAAGATGTGATATTTTTCTTAGTTCTGCTCAAAATATAGACTGTGGGTACTCGTTAGAACCGCCTCATCGAGGCGGTTCTAACGAGTACCCACAATCTATATTTTAGAGCAGAAATAAGAAAAATAAGTTTTACCCCTGCAAACCCCAATTTTACTATACAAAAGTGGGGTTCCAGGGGGTCAAAATTAAATAGGCGTGTTTTCGTGATGAACTAACAGAAGTGTTTGTTATCATAAACTTGAACTCTGGCAATTGAATCTGTGACATATTTTTATATATTTTTAAGTGATGTTTTTGTTTAAAAGCCATTTTATACGCACCAGTGTTACATGAAACTCTTGATCTGCTGAAAACAACAATCCCTACATTTTCCAACGGTATAGATCCAGACAAGAGGGCTTCTGAAGATCTGAATTGTTTGACATCAGTTTGCATATCATTACGCAAACACGCCAATACAAATACATTGCCACCTTTTTCGCCGAAAAAAATAAAAAAAAAATATGATGAAAAATTGCGATATTTTTCTAATTTCTGCTCCAAATATAGATTGTGGGCACTCGTTAGAACCGCCTCATCGAGGCGGTTCTAACGAGTACCCACAATCTATATCTTAGAGCAGAAATAAGAAAAATGAGTTATACCCCTGGAAACCCCAGTTTTACTATATAAACGTGGGGTTCGAGGGGCTCAAAATTATACAGGCGTTTGTTTGTTTGACTTGAGGTTTAACGTCCCCATCAACACTGTAAAGGTCATTTTGGAGACATTGCTTCCAATTTTGTGGGACTTTTACCCGACATTGAGATGAGATGACTTCTCAAGCCCTGTCGCCCAATGAAACCAATAGGGTTTATTAGCATGGACGGTCCGCCTCGCACCGCGGTTCCTGGACAGGCTTAGATCCTCTAAGCTATATAGGCGTGTTTTCGTGATGTTAAGTGAATATTTGGATTTGTTGATAGTCTGAAATGGGTTTGGCCTAATTAGTTTATTAAGCAGGACAAGTGTTAACGCTAAATAACTGACCTGCATTGAACTGCATTGTTTTGAATCTGGACCAAACAGACTTAGTCCGAATCTGAAATTATTCTTTAGAATGAACTGCGTCTTTTCTGTGTTCTTATTGTGTACTTGGAAACTATCAACACCAAAATCATCACGCAAACACGCCAATATAGTTTTGAACTTTTGAGCCCCTTCAACCCCACTTTTATATTGTAAAACTTGGGTTTACAGGGGTAAACCTTATTTTCTTATATCTGCTCTGAAATATAAAATATGGATACTCGTTAGAACCGCCTCGATGAGGCGGTTCTAACGAGTATCTACAATCTATATTGTGGGCCGAAATAAGAAAAATATCAAAATTTTCATCTGAAAATTGTTGTTTTCAGGCGATAAAATTTATCATGTATTTGAATAGGCGTGTTTTCGTAATGGCAGTGCAAGTTTAATAACTCGAACTCACCCATGGCTCGTCTACCAAGGCTAATTCGAACTCGCTCTTTAGTGCCTAGAGAACTTTTCCTTGAGTTTTCCAAATATCCTTTATATTTATAATAATTCAGGACCGTTCTTTTTCTGATTTTATTTTGAAAATGTATTTTGTGTGTCCACAATAGAATCGCCTGAAAGAGACGATTGTAATAAGACTCCCATTTATATTGTAGAATATTTGTTTGTTTGTTTGATTTAAGCTTCAACGTCCCCGTCAACACTGTATAGGTCATTTTGGAGACGTTGCTCCCAATTTTGTGGGAATTTTACCCTACATTGAGATGAAATGACGTCTCAAACCCTGTCGCCCAATAAAACCAATAGGGTTTATAAGCATGGACGGTCCGACTCGCACCGCTACGCTTTGCCAAGCTTAGTTCATCTTAATGATTCACCAGTACTCGTGTGCGGGTCGCTTTTAGCTCTGCGGGGAAGCATCATGCAGCCCATCTTTTTCTTCAAGCACCGATGGGCGGGGGCTGATATTGTAGAAGATCAAAAGGGTATCCTTAAGGGGAATTGGAACGTCTGGCAGATTTTTTCCGCCATTTTTCAAAGGGAGACAACTTTCGGGATTTCCTGTCCGCTTTTCTGTAAGCCCTGTCCCACTTAAAAAGGGGTCAACTCTTAAAGGAAAGAATTTAAGAGTTGACCCCTATTGATATGGGAGACCAAAATACTTTTGCAGGAGTTGCCTCCCCTGAACGTATATCCGTTCCCCTTAAGTAATTCCGATTATGCCTCATGGCCTTGCGATAAGATTTACCCTCAGCAGTTCGAACTATAGACCTATCTTGAACACATCACGAAAAAAACGCCTATTTAATTCTGACACCATGGGACCCCACTTTCATATAGTAAAACTGGGGTTTACAAGGGTAAACCATATTTTCATATTCCCGCTCAAAAATATAGATAGTGGTTTCTCATTAGCCTCGGAACCGCCTCGATGTTTTATATATATATATATATATATATATATATATATATATATATATATATATATATATATATATATATATATATATATATATATATATATATATATATATATATATATATATATATATATATATATATATATATATATATATACTTTTATAGAAAAACTGGGATTTGCAGGGGTTAACATTATTTTTCTTATTTCTGCTCTAAAATATAGTTAGTGGGTACTCGTTAGAACCGCTGTGGCGGTCTAACATGTACCCACAATCTATATTTTGAGCAGAAATAAGAAAAATATCACACTTTTTCATCTTAAAATTTTCGTTTGTTTCGGCGGCAAATATACAATGTATTTGTTTTGGCGTGTTTTCGTAATCATGATCCCAAATGTATTCGCGCTATTAAGTCTGACCGGTATTGAACATAATAATGATACCTTAAGGCCCTGTCACTCCAAGCTAGTTCTTAGACCGTCCGGTCACGTCCTAACAATATCGAAGGTGTTATTTTTGCCAAATTATGCCTGAAATACGAGTCTATATCGATCATAAGAAGTCCTCACTACGTCCACAGTGCGTACACAGTTCGTTCGTATCAAGTTCAGGTCGGACAGAAGTGCCCATTCATATCACGCGGACGACGTTTTCAAGCAGTCAAAACACGTTCGCGGTCGTTTTAGATCCGTTTGCAAATAGTTCTGCCCGTCTCCAGTACGGCCAAGCCTATTCTTGCTAGTTAGTAACTCGACCACCTTGTTCATAGAAAGTTCATCTTGTTCTGACTACATCCTCATCTCATCCCAATTGCAAGCGCGCATGGAACGTAATGGCAATCGTGTCCTTGCCCGGCGGCTATAATCAAAGCGCTAAATGGCACTGAAATGACAGTTTCTATGAGAATTTCGTGAATATCAAGGCCTTTATGAAACGGTTTCAAATTTATTCTTTTAGCCTTTACTCTTGGCTAAATCAGCAGACGACAAATTGTTTACATTTTTATTATTTTTCCTAGAAAAGAGGACTTGACATTTCATGAAATTTGTCTCCAATATGCATGAAATGTCAAATCCTGTTTTCTAAAAAAAAAAAAGAAAATATTTCAAAAAGTCGTCTGCTGAAAAAAAATGCCCAGCATGCACAGCGGTTAAGTTATAAGGCAATGAACTCTTCAATAAAAAGAAACAAAGAACGGTTATCTTTCCCGCCATTTTTCTCATTTGGTGGAGGTGACAGCTTCGGTTTTTATCGCTAAATTGTGATCATTTTTAGACATGACTGGGTTTTTTTTTATCGACAATTATCAGAAATAAAAGGAACTATACGGAACAATAATATAAAGTAAATCTTTGTCAGAGGTTTGAACCTGATTTAAAGTATTTCTTGTGCACATTTGGACAGGTCATATAGCAGAACACCTATGTTTTCACCTCCTAAAATGGCCGACCTCAGCGGAAGTGACGTCACGCCGATTTTCCTTATAAGGACAAAATTCGTTAGACAATAGTTAGGTCAGTGTATTTATCAAAAGAATAAGGACATGGACCATGATCTTGGCCCATATTGTTGCAACAATGAATTTAACAAGCAAACAATAAAGCAGACGACAGTTGTTGTGATTGGCATCGTAAGCCTTTATTGGATGCAGAGGAAATCACCCGAAGCCCTTTGACGGACCTTACCGGAAACTATCGAACATATATACCCATCAATGACAACACATATTTTGTAATTATAACTCGCCAAAAAGGGTTGAATACGTTGTTCGATGTCGGTCAGTAAAGGGTTATTTGTGACTACTTGGAAATCGTACTTATAAACGCTTTTTAAGCCTTTCAACCCTGTCGACCGGTGCAAACCTTGTAGATCCAGATGAGACGGCACGTTACGAGCAGTATCGCCAGAATCTACATGTACGCTGTTAACCATCATGTCAGTGAACTGAAATCAAAGCGCCAAAGGCACTGAAAAGGCACTGAAATGACAGAGAAAATCATAACACTGAAAACTTACGGTAAACCTTTCTAAAAAGAGCTTAAAATTTAGAAAGGTAGTGCTGCAAATTCCAATAAATGATATGTTTGCAGATGTCTATAGACCGGTGGTATTAATAAACGCCACTCGATGTTTCAAATTTTTGAAAGAAACTATTTACGTTTTCAAAACCAAACATTAAAATTCAAGTTTTAACAATGCTACTGTCCATAAGTAACAGTTTTTGTCTGGTCGATTGTGGACACCTCTACCCAAAGATACTCTATGGGAAAGAGATCGGAGGAGAAAGGCTGGCTAGTCCAGTACATGAATTCCATTGGCTTGAAGACATTTTTGAGTAAGAACAGCACTATGAGTCCGCCCGTAATCCTGCTGGATAAGATATCCCGGATTCTGAGCGTAAACAAATAAATGGAACCATGTGAGACCGAAGCGCTTGACTGATGTAACGTCTCGCTGTTCAATCCACGTCTCAGCTATGATCTTGAATGTTCTTAATGACACTAAGCTGCGTTCGCTAACTACACGCAATAGCTCGCCACACAAATACGCTTATTTCACCCGATATGTCATACTCTATTACGCACGCGACGCCTCGGCATACCTTACACCTATACGTCGAAACACCCGGAAACGACAACCGGCGTGATTCACGCTGAAGTGCGATTTGTCACTGAAACGCATATTTCCGTCGCTCAGACGCCAATTTACGTATTTCTTGCACTAGCGTAAGTGTTCCGTACTATCTCGATGCGTTAACTTTGGTCACGACAGGGACGTCTAGCTCTCAAATGTGCATCGCAAAAGGGCGACGATCAGTGTCAGTGCTTATTAGTCTGTAGTTGAGACCCCTTGTTTATCTACAGGTACAGTGTAGCAGCTGCCGGCGGAAATCTGTTTCGCATATAGTTTAATCGTATTTTATTGCAAATAAACAAATGGGTCGGGCCACAAGTTCTCACAACATTAGTTACGACCCTCCCCGTATATGGTTGACACTAATACATTTACAACATATGAACATGGCTATTTTATAACAAAAAGGCACATACAGGCTTACTGCTTAAATCATAATATATATATATATATATATATATATATATATATATATATATATATATATATATATATATATATATATATATATATATATATATATATATATATATATATATATACATATATATGTATACATACATATACACACACATACACACATATACACATATATATACACATACACACATACACATACATATATATATCAGATAAATAAATCAGCAACTAAAATAAATGAATAAGTCACTAATTGTTCGTCGTCAAGAAACCCAGCCGTTGAGGCATATAATAGTGTTTCAATATAAATTCAATTAAATTAAGCATTTTGGTTAAATCTATCAGTGCTTTTGATATACGTCTGCACTGCTTGAAATAGTATTCCATTTTCTTGAGGTGATAATGCATCATCCCCAAAAAGAACCTTTTTTAAATTGAGGGGATGAAATGTCCGTGTCGATTGAAAGAATATAATTCTTTCTCTTGTAAAGTTGGAACAAGCAAAGAAGAAATGCTCAGCATCCTCGTTTACTTCCGAGCAATTGCAGTTCGGACTTAGAGCCAGGTGATTTATATACAGATCTTTTTTAGGTTACTACAGTTATTTCTTATTCTGGCATGTAATACTGAATTGTACCTATCACCTTCCATGTAATAGGTAGGAACGTAAGTATTAGAAAAGTAAAAATTCTTAACTTGGTATTTAAAAGAATTAAGACTAGGTGCTCCTCGAAGGTTAATGTCAAGGGAGTTCCAAATCGAAATAGAAGATGGAATGCACGATCGCCGAGAAATTTCAGTTCGAGTGTGGGGAACCGTTATGTTATTATTATTTCTTAAAGGATACGGGGTTGCGTCTCTTACCAGAGGAGGAATTATGTCTAATATATATGATGGTACGTTTTCATGTACGACGTTATACATAAATGATAGCTTATTGTTGTGCCTCCTTTGCTTAAGAGGAATCCAGCCACATTCTTTATAAAGCTTATCTAGGGACACAGACCTAGTAAGACCCGTAACAATACGAGCTGCTTCATGTTGTAATTTTTCAAGAGACTGGCAGTCTTGGGCTGTACAACCATCCCAAACAATGCAAGAATATTCAAGGATAGGCAGTACATATGATAAATAAATTTGGTTCAAGGCAACCCTGTGAAATGTATATTTAAGTTTATGCATTATACCAACTACTTTTGCTGCGCTTGAGATAATGTTTTCAATATGAGTTTTCCATTGACCATTACAGCTTAATGTTAGACCTAAATGTTTGTGCTCCGGGACAAATTTTATTGGGGTTCCGTCGAAAATTATATCCGGAAACTGCTCGAAAGGTTTTAATGTAAAAAGAACTGCTTCTGTCTTCAGTGAATTAAAAGTAACCAGCCATTGTTTCGCCCATGCCGATAAAACACAAAGATCGTGATTTATTATTCCCTGAATGTCGTTCAGTGATGAAGCTGAATAAAATAATGAACTATCATCGGCAAAAAGTCTGGTTAAGCTTAATAAAGAATCTGCAATATCGTTTACATAAACTAAGAACAATAGGGGTCCCAGAACAGAACCCTGGGGTACCCCGGCATTAGTATTCCTAGCAGTGGAAGTAGAAGATTTAATTATTACTTTCTGAGATCTGTTAGAAAGGTAATCTCTAATCCAGTTAAGTAAATGTCCGTTTATGCCGTGCTGTTTCAATTTGAAAATTAGGCCTTCATGCCAAACCCTATCAAATGCCTTAGAGACATCACAGAATATCATGCATGAATATTGATTATTATCAAACGTTTGACAGATATGTTGATAAATGTCAACAAGTTGGTAAGTAGTAGAATAATTGGGAAGAAAACCAGATTGGTATTTATATAAAAGATTGTTGGCGTGTAAAAAGTTGTATATGTTTTTTATGAACTATTCGTTCTTGTAATTTACCTATTCCGCTAAGTAGTGATACCGGTCTGAAGTTTGAAACCTTAGTTAAGTCCCCCTTTTTAGGTAAAGGCAAAACGTGAGAACCCTTCCATATTATCTCCAAACACCCCCTCCCTAAACGACCTATTAAACAGTATTTCCAGTGGAACTGAGATCTCGTTTGATACAGCCTTCAACATTCTATTACTAATTAGATCCGGGCCAGTCGCTTTATTTGGATTTAGTAAATCGATTAAAGTTGAAATTTCTAGAGCTGAACATGTAATATCACTTAACGAATTTCTAGTTTTAGATTCAAAATTAGGCAACTGAACTTCATTATCATTTATTGTTGAAATTGACGAAAAATAGTCGTTCAAACATTCCGCTTTTTCTTCGTCTGTATAACAATATGATTTTTGACCGTTTTCGTTTTCTATAACAAGTGGGGGAATATTGTTTGAGGTTTTATTATTTTTAACAAAATGGCGAATAACTTGCCAAAATTTCCTTTTGTCATTGTTATGAAAATCACAGATGGAAACTCTCAAGGAATTATAAAAATTTTCTTTGGCATGCTTTACTAGATTATTAACTTTATTTCTAATACGTTTATACTTATTCCAGTCGATGCTGTTACCGGTCTGGATGGACTTTTTCTTTAGCCTGTCTCTAATTCGCATATTACGACGAATAATGGAGTCAAACCATGGTTTGTCTCCAGGCCTTATTGTAACGGTTTTGGAAGGTATTGTTATGCATAAGAATTTATTTTTCTGATTCCCACTTTCACCCCACTGTGACCTAATAGTGCTATAAATATCTTGTTAATCTTTTTATAGAAGATTCTAGAAAACTGAGTCACAGATTAATTTCTTTTTTGTAAACAACATGTTTACAAGGAAAAGTACTTCAGAACCTTCCAGAAAGTTCAGGTTTGCATTATTTTTAGAAGATTACCTCATCTTATTCCACAACCCTGTGGAACATTCTAGAGAAATCTTAGGGTCTATAAAAGAGCATGATTTTTCTCATTGAGTCAGACTTTGGAGTTTGATGTTTGGGCATTTAAGAAAAGTTATTTCTAAATTCTGTGTTGGATTGTTAAAGGATATTACTTTTCATTTTGGACTGTGAATTCTGTGGGATCAAGGAAAATAGATTCATTCAGGATATTTCATAACAGAGCTAAGTACATTTAATTTTCTTACTTCTACAGGTTAAAGTTAACTTGTAAACAAATTTTGTTAAAAATTTTTCCAAAAGGCTTGTTTGCTTTTTCTTTCTGCTACGCCTGGCTCGTAACAGAAATTGGGGGCTCGTCCGGGATAAAACCGTTTGAGCATTGTAAAACCGACATTTCATGTGACGGCAGGTAATTGTCATTTCTTAGCAAATAGACTTGGCAGTTGCTTCACGGGATTGGTATTTCCCTATAGGCATATAGGGGATTGTCATTTCATGTGAACTGACATTTCAGGTGAAATAGTACTTGTCATTTCATATAAAATTCTTGTTGGGCTTGTCATTTCAAAAAAAAAAAAAAAAAAAAAAAAAACTTTGTCAAATTAACCTCAATCTGTATTTCAATAAATACAATATAAAACAAACAAAAAGCAAACATGTCGTTAGATTTGAGAAGCTTTTTGGCTCAGCCTACTCAGGAGTTGTTTAATCTGGCCAAAAGGACAGATTTGCTAGAAATTGCTTCCCATTATGGGGTCACTGCTGTCAAAACAAGCATGAAGAAGCATGAAATTAAGAATATTTTGGTGCAGTTTTTTGTTGATGAAGAACTTTTCGATCCATCTGCTTTGTCTCTCATTATGGTTTCACATACTGAATTGCAAATGAGACAAATTGAAATAGGAAGGCAAATTGAATTAGAGAAGTTAAGGTTAGAAATGGAAGAAAGAGAGAAGGAAAAAGAAAGAGAAATGCAGAGACAAATGCAGATGGAAAGATTAGAAATGGAAAAACGAATTCGAAAAGAAAAATTAGAACAGGAAGAAAAACAAAGAGAAATGGAGGAACGCCTTCAGAAAGAAAAAATAGAAAAAGAAGAGCGACTTGAAATAGAAAGAGAAAAATGGCAATTTCAATTAAAGATGAAGGAAATGGAACTCCAGGGTCAAGATAGGGTGAAACCTACCCCTGTTTTTGACTCTGGTAGTTACTTTGATGCCACAAAACACATCAGATTAGTTCCGCCATTTCAGGAAAAAGAGGTAGATAAGTATTTTTTGCATTTTGAAAAAGTTGCAGAAAATTTAAAATGGCCAAAAGAGCACTGGACCTTACTTTTGCAAAGCGTTGTTGTTGGAAAGGCTCGAGACATTTACACTCAGCTAACTGTCGAGCAAAGCTCAGACTATGATCTGGTTAAGGAGCTTATTCTTAAAGCATATGAGTTGGTCCCTGAGGCTTACAGGCAGAAATTTAGGAACTGTAAAAAAGAAATTTCCCAGACCCATGTAGAATTTGCTCGAACCAAAGAACAGCTTTTTGATAGGCGGTGTTCTTCTAAAAAAATAGGCTCTGATCTTGACAAACTTAGACAGCTTGTCCTTGTTGAAGAGTTCAAACGGTGTATAAATTCAGACATTAAATCTTTTCTCGATGAGAGACAGGTTGAAACTTTGAGGAAGCTTGTCGTTTGGCAGATGATTATGCTTTGACTCATAAAGTCTCATTTGTGAACAGGCCTTATCCTCGAAAACCTTATAATCCACAGACAGGTCCAAGATTCTATCCCAGTAATCCTTCTGGTAGTTATAGCCATACATCTGGTACTTTGCCCAAACCTTCTGGTGAAAACAGAAGCCAGAATCCTTCCAAAGCTTCTGGTGAAAACAGAAGCCCAAATTTTTCCAAACCTTCTGGTGAAAACAAAGACCAGAATCCCTTATCTCAATCTCAAGTAGTTTGTTATTATTGTAAAAATACAGGTCATTTGATCTCTGAGTGTTTAAAATTAAAGCGAAGGAAAGAAAGAGAAAGGCAAGAGGAACTTAAGCCTACAGGTTTGACTTCTATAAGGCCAAAACCACAGTCTGGTGTAAGGGAGGAAACTCTTTCTGATACAAAAATATCTGAGACAGATTCAGTTATGGATACTTATGAACCATTCTTATCAGATGGTTTTGTGTCACTAAATGGTGACAGTTATGCCCTTCCTACCCCTATCAAAATCTTACGAGATACTGGAGCTTCTCAATCTCTTATTCTAGCAGATACTCTGCCTTTTTCTGAGAAGACTTCTTTGGGCCAAAGTGTCCTTATTCAGGGTGTGGAATGTGGATTTGTTAATGTTCCGCTTCATAACGTTTATTTGTCATCAGACTTGGTATCCGGTTCAGTGGCTGTTGGTATTAGACCTTCTTTACCTTTTAAAGGTGTTCATTTTTTGCTAGGCAATGACTTAGCTGGAGATAAGGTTGTGGTAAACCCACTTTTGACTACTAATCCTTGCACTGATCAACCACCTGATCCAATTGAGCAGTGTCAGGAATTGTGTTTTTCTTTCATACTGAAGTGGATTGTGGATACATGTAATTGTATATGCTATGTTCAATATTTTATTAATCTTAAAGCAAAAGAAAGCTTTATTACATAAATCTTTCTTTTCCTCGAAGAGGGGGAGTGTTATGCATAAGAATTTATTTTTCTGATTCCCACTTTCACCCCACTGTGACCTAATAGTGCTATAAATATCTTGTTAATCTTTTTATAGAAGATTCTAGAAAACTGAGTCACAGATTAATTTCTTTTTTGTAAACAACATGTTTACAAGGAAAAGTACTTCAGAACCTTCCAGAAAGTTCAGGTTTGCATTATTTTTAGAAGATTACCTCATCTTATTCCACAACCCTGTGGAACATTCTAGAGAAATCTTAGGGTCTATAAAAGAGCATGATTTTTCTCATTGAGTCAGACTTTGGAGTTTGATGTTTGGGCATTTAAGAAAAGTTATTTCTAAATTCTGTGTTGGATTGTTAAAGGATATTACTTTTCATTTTGGACTGTGAATTCTGTGGGATCAAGGAAAATAGATTCATTCAGGATATTTCATAACAGAGCTAAGTACATTTAATTTTCTTACTTCTACAGGTTAAAGTTAACTTGTAAATAAATTTTGTTAAAAATTTTCCAAAAGGCTTGTTTGCTTTTTCTTTCTGCTACGCCTGGCTCGTAACAGTACACATATTTTAGCAAAATTTAAAAAAATATTGGTAAACTTTGCACATGCGTCGTTAAAAGATGCGTCTGACGGTCGAATCGATCTTGACGTACTGACGTCGGTCTTCCGCTACGTCGACGTCCACAAGCGTCTTCTGTATATAGTAAGATGTCGCTCCAATAGACGATAGATCACACACATGTGGCACCCAAAGTCAGAGTCAACGTCATCCGCTTTCCGACCAGCTTCTAACTGTCCAGGGGCACACTTACGATCCTTTAATGAAAAATGTTGCAATACGCTCTCACTAGAACACATTTCAGTTTCTTCTTTTCTAGGCACGACCTTACATTACACATCAAAAGTTTGATCCTGAACATGTGGTTTCTATCCGCACTGGTGTGAGGGTGGTGCACAGGATCGACGTGGCCGGACTGGTAACCAGACGCCACGGTTGATTGATTTAACCTTTTTAGCTTAAGGGCATGGTGCCTAAGCGTGTTGTAATCATGCAATCGTTTGTTTTCAGAACCAACGCACTGAGAGTGTGGGGTGTAGTTTGGAGTAATAGGCCTTGGCTGAGATTTAAACTGTCTCATTTAACTCTGAAATTCCAAACAAATAGTGAAGATTTTGATAAGAAGACGCGTTCGGCAGCGTCTGATTTTGGTCTACACTGTTTGCCAAGCTCACCCTATGATTTCAGGATAACCCACTTCCGTCTTATGGAATACCCCGATCTCACTGCGGCTATTTTCTACAAGACAAATAGTTATTCTGACAAGTCAGTGATAGTCACGTAGACATTAGCACTGAAGCGCTTTTCTTATTATCAACTTCGGGTCGAATGCCAAACAATCAACCCAAACATAGCCGCGTCGTTTGTCAGTGTTGGGGACATGTAAGTGTTATCTGTAAAATCTGCACATGAATCAAATGTTGGATCTGGCAAACAATTTAAACTCAGTTCAAAAGCCACACATCACGGTGCTGATCTTGTTCTACACGTTTTTGCATTAGTTACTAACAAGTTTAAACGAATCAGTCCAAGTTCCCGTTCATGACGAGCCTGCATTTAGAGACAATCGGCATGAGTATTGTCAGTGCTTTGATTTATTCATTGCCTTGGGTTTCTGGAGTGCACTCTCCCATCACTGAAGTTGGGCTCGTCCATTCCGCTATATATATGGCACCTAGAATTATTTCACAGGACCTACACTAAGTAACTGTACCATATTCCAGGGTTGAAAGGGACAGCCTTTCTTTTCAAGTTCTCCAAGTCAATATACTCGTACACCTGAGTTGTAATTGACCTAAATTTGACCTCGAAAGTCAGAAAGAAACCCCATTAATATTCTTGAGTACAGCTGACCTGGTCCAATTGCAGGCTGGTCTTTAAGGATTCAATATCGACAGCACTGATAGAAAACAGTGTAAAACCTGAGCAGACTGCTAAGCAGACGCCGCAATGATCTGGGTATACAGTCCGTTCACCAAACCCGTCTCATGATGCAGCTGATTCATATGAAATGCTGAATTGTAAAGTCGTCTGCTTTAAAAGTTTGTATAACGCTTACAGGATAACTAATAAGCTTGTACAATTTTGATTACTGCGCCAAACCGGACTACATTTTGTGCGGACTCATATTTCTATGGCGGTCAAAGCCGGAAGAAAAAGCCTGAATTACTTTTAACGTGCAGCACAGCAAGAATAGACAGATGGAATCTGTCATTAAAAAACAACCTTTCTATAAGAATAAATACACCCAAGAATCCTGTTCTGAAACTCTGGGGTGAATGCAGGTTATAATTTAACCCTTATCTTGTTGTTCACAACAACCCCTATCTTTGCAAACAGTGTAGATCCAGGATCTACACTGTTTGACATTCAGTTTATGCATTTGTAGGAATAAATTGCATCAACTAATCTGATTGGTTCAAAGTCAGAGATGGGTGTGGCAAAAATGAATATTCAGCAAGCGAAGGTTTAAATAATGATTATTCAAGGTATTTGCAATTTTGAATCAATACATGTATACATATGCGCGAGAAAATGTTCAAATTTATCCAATATGTATATATTATTTGAACGAAACTGCCAGGCTAGTCTCACTGCAGTTCTATCGCGTTGTTGCCTTAACCCATATATGCCTAGCGTCCCATTTGTGGGAGACTGGCAAACAGTATAGACACAGATCAGACGCGGCGTCTGATCTGTGTCTATACTGGTTGACTCAATGAGTGAGTGTTTGAGTTTTACGTCTCACCAAGAGTTAAGGTCATACGGAGACGGGACCTCGGTTTACATACTCAACCGAAAGTCTGGAGAAGCCCGGGATCGATTTTGCGACCCCTGGTTTACAAGGCGAGTAGAATAACTACTACACCACGGAGGCTTCTCTACACCGTTTGATTTTTGTAAAACCTACCATGAACAAAACAAACATGACACCCCTATAACTCGAAATGGACTACTCCAAACTAATTTAGGTGGAAGAGTCCATTGTCAAATATGGGTTAAGAAATGAGGATGCGCATTACACACCGATAATTATTTTTTCGGTTATACTGAGACTCTTCATACGCAGTCGGCATCAAGAAAACACGCCTATACAAATTTACCCCCTTGAACCCACTTTTATATAGCCAAAACTGGGGTTTAAGAGGGTATACATTATTTTTCTTATTTCTGCTCAAAAACATAGATTGTCGGTACTCAATAGAACCGCCTCGTCGAGGCGGTTCTATCGAGTCCCCACAATCTATGTCTCGTCGAGGCGGTTCTATCGAGTCCCCACAATCTATGTTTTGAGCAGAAATAAGAAAAATATCACAATTTTTCATCTTAAAATTTTCAATTATTGGCCAAAAAAATGGTAATGTATTTGTATAGGTGTGTTTTCGGAATGTACGAAAGTTTAACACCCTCAGCGGGCAAGTCGCATCTACGTTGATACAACGTCGTTGATACTGCATTGCATTTAAACGAGTTCCCGCTGGATCTAATGTAAAAAAGGGCAAAAATCCTTTTTCGAACCGAAACGGGCTCAATGATTCAAAAACAAATATAAATACAAACTACACTATGGTGAAAAACAGAAGATCTTCCACCAGCAGTGAAAGACCCCGCCCATCGGCGTTTGTTGGAATAGATTGGTGGCGCGAGTCGTCTCTGTATATAAACCGTATTGGTTTGTTTGGGCGGTAGGGCTTGTGAAGTCATTTCATCTCAATGTCGAGTAAAAGTCAAACAAAATTAGAAGAAACGTCTCCAAAATAAGGACGTGAAACCTAAATTCAAAGTGAAACAAGAGCTCCGTAAGCCCATGGAAATATACATGTACTGACAAATTAAGTGAAGTAGTCGCAGATAAGATTGACTGTGCGAAGTTATCGTTGCGCCTGCCTTTGGAATGTTCTATTAACAAAAAAAGTAAACCAAGTCACCCGGTCGTGTGAATTCAACTGTTAATTTATTTATTTATTTATTATTGCTTATAGAGGGTGACACAATTAGCTGATACAACTATTCTACCTTGCAGTCCTCTGCAACAATAAAACACATTATATAGACATACAGTCAACCCTCTTTAAACCAACATTCGTTTCATTCAATGGAATGAATTTTTAGCTCAAGGCTTAGCCTTGATTCCGAGCGACGTGAGTTTACCTCGGGTTGGAAATGCCCAAATAGAACCCATAGTAATGAACGATTCTTGTAATTTAATACTCCAAACTAACAAATGTTATAGATATTTGTTAGAATCGCCTCACCGAGGCGATTCCAACAAATGTCAATAACATTTTTATTCTTGGAGTAATGATGTGGAAAAGATGGGATTCTTTATAGCGGCAAATTCGTTATAACAGCACAATAGTAGGGAACAAATACAGTCGTTATTACGCGACTCCTCTGTATAAGAACATCGAACACAACAATGGAAGTGTGAGCACCTCCGATTCGGCAATTTACATTTTAAAAAACAAGAGGGCCAAATGGCCCTATATAGCTCAACTGTGTACCAGAAAATCATTAATGATGTTTTAAGAATGCCCATCGGGGCTTGAAGAAATAGATTGGGCTACGTGGTGCTTCTATTCAGAGCTGGAACCGACCACACATGAGTACTGGTAAACTGGTTCTAAGCCTGCCCAGGAAAAGTGGTGCCAGTAGGACCGTCCATGCATAATGACCCTATTGGTTTCATTGGGTGGAAAGGGCTTAAGATATAATTTCATCTCGATGTCGGGCAAAAGTCCCACAAAACTAGACGCATTGTCTCCAAAATGACCTACACTGTGCTGACAGGGATGTTAAACCTCAAATCAATAAACAAGGGCAGGTAACTCCAAAGTTGTTTGTCTCATGCAGCCGAAATTCGAACTCTATGTAGACTGTATGTCCCTTCTGTTTATCTGCAAGTTTGATGAAGATCAGATCAGAAATGGCGGAGAAAAAGCGGAGACGTCGTTTTTCCATTATAAGTCTATGGAACCTTTTTGTTTCCATGGCAACCACAGTTCTGACCAAAATCTAATGCAGTCGATCCCCCAACCCAGTGATGCTGCACATAAAATTTGATTGGGATTGGCCAGCTAGTCACTTAGATATTCAAGTTCAAAGGTGTGGACGACGAACGGAGGTTTTATGCTTGTTCTCGTGAAGGTCAGGTTAGAAATAGCCAAGCAAAGTTGGAAACATCTTTTTCCCATTGTAATTTTTTACTCTCAAGGGAGTGTAACTGGAAATCCGGTGGTCAGATTCAAGCCAAAATCGAACTCATTAGAGATTTTAAGCTTATCCTCGTTTATCAAAAGTAACAAAAAGATCAGATCAAAAATAGTTGCGGAAAGCTGGATACACTATTTTTCGCTAATATTTATGCTCAAGGGCAGGTAACTCAGAAGTCATTTGACCTGCATGGCCCAAATTCAAACTCAACATAGACTTATGCCCCTCCTGGTTATCTGTAACTTTGATGAAGATCAGGTTTGAAATGGTCAAGAAAAGCCGGAGACGTCGTTTTCCCATTGTAAGCATATATGGGAAAATCTTTCACACTCAAGGAGATGTAACTGGAAAACCACTGGTCAGATTCAAGTCAACTTCGAACTCGCTCGAGATTTTATGCTTGTCCTCTTTACCAAAAGTTACAAAATGATCCAATCAAAAACGACTAAGAAAAGCTGGAGACACCATTTTTCACTTACATTTATGCTCAAGGGCAGGTAACTCAGAAGCTGTTTGTCCCTTGCAGCCCAAATTTGAATTCAACGTAGACTGTAAGCCCCTCCTGGTTATCTGCAAGTTTGATGAAGGTCGGGTCAGAAATGGCGGAGATAAAGTGGAGACGTCGTTTTCCCCATTATACGAGTAAGTCTATTGGAAATTTTTTCACGCTCAAGGGGATGTAACTGATAAAACCGCTCGTCAGATTCAAGCCAAATTCGAACTCGTCCAAGATTTTCTGATTGTTCTCGTTTATGAAAAGTTACAAAAAGATCAGATCATAAACGGCTGAGAAAAGCTGGAGACACCATTTTTCACTTATATTTATGCTCAAGGGCAGGTAACTCAAAAGCTGTTTGTCCCATCCATCCCAAATATGAACTCGACGTAGACTGTAAGCCCCTCCTAGTTATCTGCAAGTTTGATGAAGATCGGATCAGAAATGGCTGAGAAAAAGTGGGGAGGTCTTTTTCCCATTATAAGTCTATGGAAAATTGTTCACGCTCAAGGGGATGAAACTGGAAAACCGCTGGTCAGATTCAAACCAAATTCGAACTCGTCCGAGATTTTATGCTTGTCGTCGTTTATGAAAAGTTACAAAAAGATCAGATAATAAATAAACGGCTGAGAAAAACTGGCGACACCATTTTTCACTTATATTTATGCTCAAGGGCAGGTAACTCGAAACATGTTTGTCCCGTGCAGCCCAAATTCGAACACGACGTAGACTGTAAGCCCCTCCTGATTATCTGCAAGTTTGATGAAGCTCGGATCAGAAATGGCTCAGAAAAGGTGGAGACGTCATTTCCCCATTATAAGTCTATGGAACCTTTATGGAACCTTTTTGTTTCCATTGCAACTACAGTTCTGATCAAAACTGGTCCAAAACCTAATGCAGTCAACCCCTCAACCCAGTGATGCTGCACATAACATTTGATTGGGATTGGCCAGCTAGTCACTAAGATATTCAAGTTCAAAGGTGTGGACGACGGACGGACGACGGACGGACGCCTGATGCCTACCTATACTATAAGCTCACCTTGTGAGCCTTCGGCTTAGGTGAGCTAAAAAGATCAGATCATAAACAGCTGAGAAAAGCTGGAGACACCATTTTTCACTAATATTTATGCTCAAGGGCAGGCATCTCCAAAGCTGTTTGTCCCGTGCATCCCAAATTCTAACTCGGCGTAGACTGTAAGACCCTCCTGGTTATCTGCAAGTTTGATGAAGATCGGATCAGAAATGGCTGAGAAAAAGTGGAGACGTCATTTTCCCAATTATAAGTCTATGGGAAAATTTTTCACGCTCAATGGGACGTAACTGGTAAACCCTGGTCAGATTCAAACCAAATTCGAACTCTTCCGAGATTTTATGCTTGTCCTCGTTTATGAAAAGTTATAAAAAGATCAGATCATAAACTGCTGAGAAAAGCTGGAGACACCATTTTTCACTTATATTTATGCTCAAGGGCAGGTAACTCTAAACATGTTTGTCCCTTGCAGCCCAAATTCAAACTCGACATAGACTGTAAGCCCCTCCTGGTTATCTGCAAGTATGATGAAGTTCGGATCAGAAATGGCTGGGAAAAAGTGGAGATGCCGTTTTCCCCATTATAAGTCTATGAGGAAATTTTTCACGCTAAAGGGAATGTAACTGGAAAACCGCTGGTCAGATTTAAATCAAATTCGAACTCGTCCGAGATTTTATGCTTGTCCTCGTTTATGAAAATTAACAAAAAGATCAGATCATAAACTATTTAGAAAAGGTGGGGACACCATTTTTCACTTATATTTATGCTCAAGGGCAGGTAACTCCAAACCTGTTTGTCCCGTGCAATCCCAATTCGAACTCGACATAGACTGTAAGCCCCTCCTGGTTATCTACAAGTTTGATGAAGATCGGATTAGAAATGGCCGAGAAAAAGTGGATACGTCGTTTTCCCCATTATAAGTCTATGGAACGTTTTTGTTTCCATGGCAACCAGAATTCCAATCTGATCAGCCCAAAAACCTTATGCAGCCTTTCCCCCTATCTGATGATGGTTCTCATGAAATTTGATAAAGATTGGCGGTGGGGTATTAGAGATATACTTATTTAAAATTGTTTACGGACGCACACACGGACGCACGCACGCACGACGGACGACGGACAACATGTGATCACAAAAGCTCACCTTGTCACTACGTGACAAGTGAGCTAAAAAGACGGATACAAACCGAGCGTATAAAAAATAAAGCATAGACAATGCTATGAGTAAATACATTAAAAGAACATCATGCTTAAAATTTGGAGAAAATACACATTTGTAGTAATGACGAGTTAAAATTTTGAACATGCATTAAAATCTCAGAGCATATGCAGAGTGTTCATCAAGCTGCCAATTTGCTGATCACATGTTTGAGCCCAACGTAGAAAATAAAATATTCTAGTATATTGTTTTTATTTGCTTTTTAAAAGTGATAAGGAAGTCGGAGTCTCTGATTGTTTGAGAGAGCATTCCATATCTTCGGGGGCTGAGCAGGGCAACGAGCCTTTATACATTTCAGTGCGTGCGAATGGTAAATATAGGGTGCTATTTACGGATGACCTTAAGTTTAATGAATGGAACGTGCACACTTTGACTTCCGCTACCATGGTATGGAAGATGATCGACCTGCCTCTTAGACAACACTTGAATAGCTCCGCCTAGTCAATCAAATCTGCGACTACTATAGGAGGGGACGACAAAAACGAAAAGTACCTGGATGGACAGAGAGACATGATTGCACGATCCGCAGAAAAAGCGACCGACAGAAGTCGGTTGATTTTCTAAGAGTGCCCTAAAATCACCTGTCAGTCTGTCTGTCCGCCCGTAACCCGTTTGTGAAAATTGGTGATAGTAACTTAACCGCTTGGAATATTTAAACAATTTTTGGCATACTGATAGATATCAATGAGATCTAACCAATGAACTTGCGAAATATTACATTCCATTTAGTATAGCCTCGCCGAGGCGAAAAATGTGAAAATTTGCGAACTGCTTCTCCTCGGCTCCATTGGGCCGATTGAAGTCAAATTTCATATGGAGCCTCTATGGGATGGGGGAAACCAAAATTTTTGCTCATGGGGTCCAGGTCGCATGACCAAAATATCCGCCAAGCCATATATGGTCTGTCTGTCTGTCTGTCCGTAACCCGTTTGTGAAAATTGGTGATAGTGACTTAACCGCTTGGAATATTTAAACAATTTTTGGCATACTGATAGATATCAATGAGATCTAACCAATGAACTTGCGAAATGTTACATTCCATTTAGTATAGCCTCGCCGAGGCGAAAAATGTGAAAATTTACGAACTGCTTCTCCTCGGAAACCGTTGGGCCGATTAAGGTCAAATTTCATATGGAGCCTCTATGGGATGGGGGAAACCAAAATTTGCTCATGGGGTCCATGTCACATGACCAAAATGGCCGCCAAGCCATATATGGTAAAAACCATTCAAAAATAGTCTTCTCCAGAACCACTGGGCAGATTTCCACGAAACTTGATAAATAGCATCTGGGACGTAGGCCCATCATTTGTTAAAATGGTGACCCTGAGTTGACCTTGACCTTCTCTGTGCCTAGGTCAAACTTTGACACATATGCTTTTGTATTGGAAAAGTGAGAATTCATTTTATCCTGCAAACGATTCAGAATACAGTACTAAAGTATAAGATATATTTTTGATCCTTACGATAAGGCGCATTTATTGGGGGAACCGTTTTAGGTCCAGGTCACATGACAAAAATGGCCGCCATACCCATATATGGTAACACTCATAAAGCTAAAAGCATCCGGCGGGTCGTGCACTTCAGCTGAAGCACTGGTTCTGCTAATAATTGGTGGACTGTAACCTCTTAACAAAATGCGCGGTTTCCTATCATGGTCTAAGAACAGGTCACTCAGGAAAGGTCACAATCCAAGATCACCTTTCAGCTTGATGAGATGTAAACTGTAGGATGAATTAGCTGAAATTGAAAAGTGACAGTGGGATGACTCTGCTAATATGCGGCGGATTGTAACTTCAAAATGGTATGTGCTGCTCCACACCATGGCGTAACTTTCTACAATGTTTCAGTTTGATCTAATGTAAACTACAGGAAGATTTTCGAAGGGCCATTACTGCTGATTTTGGTGGACTGTATTCTTAGAACAATATGTGTAACTATAAAGCAGCTTGACCAGATTTAAATTGTAACAGGAGTTATTTAAATTATAACAGGAGTTAGCTGGAAACGAAAAGTTTACAAAGATTTTCAAGTTAGCAGAACTCTCTTAATACTTGGTGAAGTGACCCAACAGGCACATGACGTAATTGTGACGTCCCATTGATGTCGGTACAACGCCATGACGTTCATGCAACGTCACATCAACGTCGGTGCAACGTCGAGACGTTGCACCGACGTTGAGTTGACGTTGCCCTAGCGACGTGTGCCGGCTGGGTCGAGTATTTAAAACAATATGCACTGTTTCATATCATAGTCTAACTATAAATCAAGTTTCAGCTCGATAGGTTGTAAACTGTAGGAGGGGTTAGCATGAAATAAAAGTTTACAACAATTTTCAAATGGGTGTAATTGCTACTATTTGGTGGACTGTACCCTAGAAATAATATGTACTGCTCTACATCATTACTATTTACTTTTTATAAAGTCTCGGCTTAGTCTGATGTATACTATAGGAGAAGATAGCCAGTTTTCAAAGGAACATTTTGCATATATTAATTGGACCAGAACCTCGAGATCACGAAAACTCGCCTATATAATTTTGACCCCCTTGAACCCCACAATTGTAAACCTTATTTTTCTTATTTCTGCTCTGAAATATAGATTGTGGGTACTCGTTAGAACCGCCTCGATGAGGCGGTTCTAACAGGTACCCAAAATCTATATTTTGAGCAGAAGTAAGAAAAATATTACAATTTTTCATCTTAAAATGCTCGTATTTTCAGCGATAAAATTGACAATGTATTTGTATAGGCGTTTTTCTTAATGCAATATGCGCTGCTTCACTTCAGTCCAGATGCAGAAATTTTAACCATCATGGGAAAATTTGTCGTACGCAAGACCCAAGTCGGCAACTCCAAGGTCAAGGCCATACTTAGCGGTCAAAGGTAAAACAGGATCAGTGTTATGGAGCGCACACGAAACTATGACAGAGATGGTTATTTCAATGTTCATTGGGCAATAACCCCAAAAGTAGGGAAATACAGAGTTTCAGTTCATATGTTCTGCACGTCGTCTTATGGTGCTCTACATATCTGTTGAGTTTCGTGAACATATCCGTTATAGTGCGGACACGATACTATGAAGTGCTGACGGACGGACGGACGGACACGTTTTGAGTGGCGGGGCATAATAACAAAAGTATTGACCGGACAAAAAAAGACCCTTTCCTTTACTTCTGACCTCTAAGTATGACCTTGGCCTTGGTGGTACCGACATGGGTCTTGCGCATGACGCATCGCCTCATGATGCCAAGTAATTTTAAAATTCATCCAGGAAGAACCAAGTAATTGACCCGACAATAAAAGAAATACATTTTTAATTTTTACCTCTACGTATGACCTTGATCTTTTCTCTACCGACATGAGTCTTGCGCGCCACACATCGTCGTGCCCTAATACATATTCTTATAAAGGTTAATGAAGGTATCCCTAACGGTTACCGAGTAAAAGTGCGTACCAGATTGTTTATAAAAATAACTCAGAAAAAAGGAAGGGGGAACAATCATTCTTGTGCGCGACACATCCACTTGATGACCAAAATAAGCCGCAAGTGTCGTACCGATACGTCTGGAGCGTATCGACAATTTGACGGTCGTATTTAATACCTTTTTTTCATAGGCGTATTAACTCGACTTTTGCGTCATATTTACGACGATACGACGCTTAAATACATATTCCTATTAAGTTGTATGAAGATATCCCTAGTGTTACGGGGTTATGAAGCGTACAGAATTGTTAACGGACGGGCGGACGGATGAACGGGCAGCGCCACGCAATAATACGACCGTTGTTTTAAAACGGGCGTATAAAAATACTATCGCCTTCAAAAATGGCACTTTAATGGTTACGGCGCTTTCAGTTAACTATATGGAACAGTAACAATATATTTAAATGATATTATGAAATTATTCTATATGTTTATGGTCCATCAATTTTCTCTATATTTATTGCGATATTTAGTTTCTTGTTATCGAGAATCGTATAGTATGACCAGAATATTGACTGCAATAAACCAATCACGAAAGGTATACAACAAATCAGTGTAAACATCACACTTTTTAAATCCTCTGTCTGTATTTCTGTGAGCGTTTTCTTCTGTAATTGGTCATAACCATATTTATTCAAGATGGCGACAACAATCATTGGAGCTAAGGAGAACGCTGGTTTAACTATAAGGGCGTTGGTCCCGTAAACCATTGACGTAACAGGATGCCTAAAAGTAAATCAGATTAAATTTATTTCAGTCATAAAAACAATCCTTTCAATTAAAAGCACAGTATGGTCCAACCAAACATGCCCATTACAAAGAACACGCCTATTCAAATGTATTGGTTGTACCACCAAAAAAATGAGAATTTTCAGATAAAACAAAATCCGATATTTTTGCTTAATTCTGCTCAAAACATAGATAATAGGTACTCGTTAAAACCGCCTCGACGAGGCGGTTCTAACGAGTACCAACAATCTATGTTTAAAACATAGATAATAGGTACTCGTTAGAACCGCCTCGACGAGGCGGTTCTAACGATTACCAACAATCTATGTTTCGAGCTGAAATAAGACAAATAATATATACCCCTGTAAATCCCAGTTTTACTGTATAAAATTGTGATTAAAGTGGTTTAAAATTATATAGGTGTGTTTACGTGATGAAACTGCAACAGATGGAGCATGCATAATAAAGCTCAGAGCTACTTGACAAACACAAAGCAGCAATGTGGACTTGTGCAAAACAGGAAAAGATGATTGTCTTGATGTGCTTGTATTCGAACAAATTGACCTAAGACTGGTGAACTCTATTAACATAATTTCACACCCGACTGAATGCATGTATTTATCTTCGCCTTCTCCCGAAAATGGCGATATTGTTATTCAATACATAGAGGTCGGTAAATGGGTCGCAATTCACGGGATGCCGAAATTCACGAGAAGTTTACGAAAGCCGACGTATTAGGCGATACGTGTAACATTGACTAATTTATTCCTTGCATAAAGGTCAGTCTCAGGTCAATTTGTTCGAACTATAACATTAAGATTTAACAGACTTTACGCTCTCAACAGGCTGTCAAATACACTTCTTGAAAGAGCACTAGTGTGCGCGATGGTGTTTCTGTATAAAAATAGAAGTGAAGGCAATGATAAGGAATCGATACAATCAACCCACATAAGGCGTAAAAATAGCTGTGTTTCTACTAACATGCTGAAAAATATTTGGTCGGTAGGAGAAACATTTTGTTATTATTTTATTTTTCTCCCGATAAAAACAGGGTCGGGTCTGTATTTTTATGTGTTTTTGTTTTTTGTTCATGTTTTGTTTATAAAAGTGTCATGTTAAGACTTGCATTGTATATCATTATACATTGTAGATGTTCAAAAAAGTCAGCTCTGTAGTTTGGAAGGTACTAAACGCCAAAAACTACAAAAATATACTTAAAACGCGAAATTAATGGGAAATTACTATGGGAAAATCAAAAAACGACACTGGGTAGGGTCAGAAATTGAAAATGGTAGGGTCGGTGTTTTAATTTTTATTGTTTTCGTTTATTGATAAAAAAAACTTTTATAGACGGTGGGGGAGTCTGAAGGTCAGTCGAGTTAGCGGAAACACTGCTATTTTTTTAGGTTATAATTAAATTTTAACATAATCGGTATCAGTGACCTATCTGTAAGTGGCTTGGTCTAGTAACTTTAACTAAGATACGTGTGGGATGCTCTACTGTGCAAGAAGTAATGCACGGTTACCCATGTTCATTATCTGTCCCATAAATTAAATTATTATAATTTCTTTCAGAATTGGAGCCGCGGCATGTCCACACGGATATGCTAATTTTCCGAGCTTTTCGATAGTCTGACATGGCATCTTTGGGTTCTCCTATCAGTCCAATTACTGATTCACGAAGTTTTCTTGTAAGCATCCGTTGGTTATTAAAAAGCAGAATGTGTACCAGTGATTTGAGTGTGTGAACTTGGCTTGGGATTCGCGGCTTGGAATATCGGTTTTACCTAACATTCACTAATATTTTACTATACTTTACTACTACGGAATAAATCGAATTCCAAACTCCATACTCCAGACTGCAAGCCAACTTCATACACTTCAGTGATTTGTTATTTGCATCGTATGTTATATAGATCCGGCCGTTAAACGGTAGTAGAAATCAATAAAAGAAAAAAAAAAGCCGGAGTCGTCGAAGAAAACCAAATATACATACGTAGCAGTTATTCGTTCATGCAGCTTCAGCTTTTTTGTCACTGGCTTTTCTTTTATGTACCAGACTAATGCTGAATACTTGTGAACGCACGGGTCGTATCGATGTCGACCTGACGTTTTCCCGGCCGATGATGATTACTTGCCGGCTAGATTCGTTCTAACCCAGTAGGCACACGTCGCTATGGCAACGTCAAATCATCAACGTCGGTGCAACGTCACCGACGTAGAATTGACGTTGCATAAACGTCATGACGTTGTACCGACGTTGATGTGACGTCATAATTACGTCATGTGCCTGCTGGGAAACTTACTTTCTGGAGAAATTGTCTGTATCATTATCCACTATATCCGACAATGGCATATCAAATAAATAAAACGTCGCACTGGCAAAGGCACTGTAAAAAGGAAAGAAGGCTGTGTTATTTTCGCTGCGTTGATATGTTGGATCTGGCTGTCATGGTTGGCGTTACGAAAACACACCTATGCAAATACATTGCAAATCTTACCGTCAAAAAAAATACAAAAAAAAACTCAGAAGAAAAAGTGTGTTATTTTTCATATTTCTGCTCAAAATATAGATTGTGGGTACATGTTAAAACCGCATTTTCGAGGCGGTTATAACTAGTACCCACAATCTATACTTTTGAGCAGAAATAACTAAAATAAGGTTTACCCCAGTAAACCCGTTTTACTATATAAAACTGGGGTTTAAGGGGGTCAAAATTATATAGGCGTGTTTTCGTTAGCTCAGATCGCTCAGTCATTCATAAGTAAATAGAGAGTGGCTATTGACAGTCGACTGGTAATAGCCAAAACACGTTAAAATGGCTAGTGACAGTCGACTGGCAAAAGCCAAAATACGTTAAAATGGCTGGTGACAGTCGACTGGCAAAAGCCAAAATACGTTAAAATGGCTTGTGCCAGTCGACTGGCAATAGCCATTTTAACGTGTTTTGGCTATTACCAGTCGACTTTCACTAAGAAATTTTAACCTTTTTGGCTATTACCAGTTGCCCGTTTAATGTAAGTTTGCATCAAGTGAAACTCTTGGATGCTGGCGATTCTTCTCAGAAAACACAGCTACAGAAACCCGCTGATCACACGAGAATCCCTAAGTCTGTCAGAAATTAAGTCCGATTAGCCAAAACAATTTATATAGAGAAAAGGAGTGGGGTTGTTCAGGTTAACGTTGTTCATGTTCACATCGAATTGACTGCATTTTATTCATATGGCAGGGTTTGTGAGCAGACACTCATAAACAACAGACGTTTATGTAATAAGAGGGCGAATGTGTTGGGAATTCTGCTTTCTGTATCATTAGCGGGCGAGGACACAAAACGTGTCATTATGGTGAACGGACAAGAGCCCACCGGAACAGAAGCCCACTAGGGCAATAACCCATTGGACACTGTCCCACAGGACAATGGCATTCTGCTAAACTTTGGCAGGGGGGACAATTTTGAATGTTCGATTAGAGGTTTAACGTCTCCGTCAACACTATAAGTCATTTTTGAGACGTTGCTTCCAATTTTGCGTTACTTTTACCCGAAATTGAGATGAAATGACACGTATCCAACTTTGGGCGACCGCCGTATCCGATTTGCCTGTAATAATAATAGCGGCGAAATGTAAAGAAATATATAGCGACACTTTAGTTTTTATTTCATAAAATTAATTTGTAAATAATTACAAAACTTTTGCTGGAAAATTTTGAAACTGCATTTATTCACGAATATGCTGATATTGTTTTCATATTGTTTTTTTTTCTGTTTGACAAAAAGTTGCTATACCTTTTGGTGATTGTAGGTGCCAATCGAAATGATTAAAATATATAGTAAAATGTCTATTTGTCTCCTAGGGTTTATTAACAAAACTTTAAAAAAAGAATGAGATTTAAATATCATGTTTGGATTTTTTTCCAGAGAAAACGTAGTGGTTATAATTATGAACAATATAGATTTTGTTTCAATTAAATAGAATGAAAACTACTATGTCCTTTTGGCATTTTTAGTTGTGGATTTTTTTTTTTTTTTTTTTTTTTCTAAAATTCTGATTCGGAAATTATCTGAAGACAACGGAAATATCGACCAGGCCTTTATTAATAGCGTGTTCAAAGGCATGACAACTATCTTTACTTTAATTAGTGAAGAAATATTATGATTGCAGTTTGCATGGTAATTATGATGTCTCCTTTGTGTCTTGTTGTTCACACAACTTACTTTTTAATAATGAAATATCTTCCTTGTCTTATCGGGATATATGGAAAGACTTTCCTAGGGTCTGCAGAATGTCTTCGAATCTGCCATGGTAAACGAACAATCGGTGTTCGAGCTAGCGAAGATTCACTGTACATGATTTTTGCACGTATTACCAAAACATACCTATGTAATTTTGACCCAATTAAACCTCACTTTTATATAGTAGAACTTGGGTTTAAAGGGGTTCATATTGTTTTCCTTATTTATGCTCTGAGACATACATGTTGTGTACTCGATACTTGCCGAGGCGGTTCTAATGAATTCCCACAATCTATGTTTTTTTAGCAGAATTATGAAAAATATATGAATAGACGTGGTTTTCGTAATGTATGGCATAAACAGGTTTTCTTTCTCATGACATTATAATGCTTGCATATAATTGATGGACCCAGTAAAGGCCCAGATCAGTTGCGGCATATGCCCTGGGTCTGGAATGTTTGCGTATATCAACAAAAGGGACGTCAGTATCATATATGGGTTATTTTTTTATACAGAACCTCTGATCTAGATCTGCTTATTAGAAAATTGTAACATATGAGCCTGCGCATGACAAAACTTGAAATAAGACCTTATGACCAGCAAACCTCAGATCAGTCTGCGCATGCGCGCAATCTGATCAGAGTATTTGCTGTTCGAATTGGTCTTCTAAGGCATCCGGATTAGGCAGAGAGCAACATGGGAAGACTGGCCAGACTGAATTGTATATACAGGTTGATCTGAGTCTGTGCTGGTTGTACTAATCTTATTGCAGGTTTTGTCATGCACAGGCTTATATGTTTTGTGAAAAAACTACTTTAACCCAAAAGACGCCAAGAAACTGCATGTGAAAATATTGTCATTTTATGTCGTCTGCTTCATACTTGCAAACTTTCTAAAACATTTGGCATGCATGCAAACAGTTTAGATCCTGATCAGACTGTTCCTCGAGTAGCAGTCTGCTCTGGGTTTACAATGTTATTCAACAAACCAGCTGACAACAAAGCCAACGAAAATTGTTGTGATTGGCATCTTTAGGTTTAAGTAAATTTATGATTTTTATAAGTCAGCCAAACTGTTTATTGCTCTATCCAGGACAAGCAATAATTGCCTACTGTTTACCCCGAAGGGATAGGTAAATAACCCTTTCACTCCCGAGTTTCTGAAGTTCTGATTAGGAATCGATCATAAATAATGATTTCAAATATACATGTAATTCTATATAATCTTTGAATGTTGCTTTTTCGATTTTGAAAGGTTATTGTATTTACCAAAAATTAATACAAGATGTACAATATGTTCTATAAAAGGGTTATCCTTTGGAAGCAAGGAATACATCACAGAACTGAAAAAAATATGGAGTGTACATTTTTTCTGGACCATACTAGCTAGTTTCGGCCAATTAGGCCTCATCAGTGACCCTCAGATATTTTCAAAATTCCACAATGGAATCAATGATCCAAAAGGACAAGAAAATAAAACTGTCTTTTGTTCGCTAATTTGTTTAATGAATCAAATATTATGAAATTAAGGCGCTTATGTTATTTTCTACAAATAAGTCTGGATCCATTTAGAATAGGTCCTCGATAGCAAAACATTCATTTTGTTTGATTTGAAGTTTAAAGCCCCCGTCAACACTGTAAAGGTCATTTTGGAGACGTCGCTTCCAATTGTGTGGGACTTTTACCCTACATTGAGATGAAATGACATCTCAAGCCTTGTCGCCCAATGAAACCAATAGGGTTATAAGCATGGACGGGCCGACTCGCACCGCATTGCCTGGGTAGGCTTAGATTCTCTAAGCGGTTTACCAGTACTCATGTGCGGGTCGGTTCCAGCACTGCGTGGAAGCATCATGCAGCCCATATATTTCTTCAAGCCCCCCCCCCCCTACCCCCCCCCCCCCCCACGTGTTTTCGTTAGCTCAGATCGCTCAGTCATTCATAAGTAAATAGAGAGTGGCTATTGACAGTCGACTGGTAATAGCCAAAACACGTTAAAATGGCTAGTGACAGTCGACTGGCAAAAGCCAAAATACGTTAAAATGGCTGGTGACAGTCGACTGGCAAAAGCCAAAATACGTTAAAATGGCTTGTGCCAGTCGACTGGCAATAGCCATTTTAACGTGTTTTGGCTATTACCAGTCGACTTTCACTAAGAAATTTTAACCTTTTTGGCTATTACCAGTTGCCCGTTTAATGTAAGTTTGCATCAAGTGAAACTCTTGGATGCTGGCGATTCTTCTCAGAAAACACAGCTACAGAAACCCGCTGATCACACGAGAATCCCTAAGTCTGTCAGAAATTAAGTCCGATTAGCCAAAACAATTTATATAGAGAAAAGGAGTGGGGTTGTTCAGGTTAACGTTGTTCATGTTCACATCGAATTGACTGCATTTTGTTCATATGGCAGGGTTTGTGAGCAGACACTCATAAACAACAGACGTTTATGTAATAAGAGGGCGAATGTGTTGGGAATTCTGCTTTCTGTATCATTAGCGGGCGAGGACACAAAACGTGTCATTATGGTGAACGGACAAGAGCCCACCGGAACAGAAGCCCAATAGGACAATAACCCATTGGACACTGTCCCACAGGACAATGGCATTCTGCTAAACTTTGGCAGTGGGGACAATTTTGAATGTTCGATTAGAGGTTTAACGTCTCCGTCAACACTATAAGTCATTTTTGAGACGTTGCTTCCAATTTTGCGTTACTTTTACCCGAAATTGAGATGAAATGACACGTATCCAACTTTGGGCGACCGCCGTATCCGATTTGCCTGTAATAATAATAGCGGCGAAATGTAAAGAAATATATAGCGACACTTTAGTTTTTATTTCATAAAATTAATTTGTAAATAATTACAAAACTTTTGCTGGAAAATTTTGAAACTGCATTTATTCACGAATATGCTGATATTGTTTTCATATTGTTTTTTTTCTGTTTGACAAAAAATTGCTATACCTTTTGGTGATTGTAGGTGCCAATCGAAATGATTAAAATATATAGTAAAATGTCTATTTGTCTCCTAGGGTTTATTAACAAAACTTTAAAAAAGAATGAGATTTAAATATCATGTTTGGATTTTTTTCCAGAGAAAACGTAGTGGTTATAATTATGAACAATATAGATTTTGTTTCAATTAAATAGAATGAAAACTACTATGTCCTTTTGGCATTTTTAGATGTGGATTTTTTTTTTCTAAAATTCTGATTCGGAAATTATCGGAAGACAACGGAAATATCGACCAGGCCTTTATTAATAGCGTGTTCAAAGGCATGACAACTATCTTTACTTTAATTAGTGAAGAAATATTATGATTGCAGTTTGCATGGTAATTATGATGTCTCCTTTGTGTCTTGTTGTTCACACAACTTACTTTTCAATAATGAAATATCTTCCTTGTCTTATCGGGATATATGGAAAGACTTTCCTAGGGTCTGCAGAATGTCTTCGAATCTGCCATGGTAAACGAACAATCGGTGTTCGAGCTAGCGAAGATTCACTGTACATGATTTTTGCACGTATTACCAAAACATACCTATGTAATTTTGACCCAATTAAACCTCACTTTTATATAGTAGAACTTGGGTTTAAAGGGGTTCATATTGTTTTCCTTATTTATGCTCTGAGACATACATGTTGTGTACTCGATACTTGCCGAGGCGGTTCTAATGAATTCCCACAATCTATGTTTTTTTAGCAGAATTATGAAAAATATATGAATAGACGTGGTTTTCGTAATGTATGGCATAAACAGGTTTTCTTTCTCATGACATTATAATGCTTGCATATAATTGATGGACCCAGTAAAGGCCCAGATCAGTTGCGGCATATGCCCTGGGTCTGGAATGTTTGCGTATATCAACAAAAGGGACGTCAGTATCATATATGGGTTATTTTTTATACAGAACCTCTGATCTAGATCTGCTTATTAGAAAATTGTAACATATGAGCCTGCGCATGACAAAACTTGAAATAAGACCTTATGACCAGCAAACCTCAGATCAGTCTGCGCATGCGAGCAATCTGATCAGAGTATTTGCTGTTCGAATTGGTCTTCTAAGGCATCCGGATTAGGCAGAGAGCAACATGGGAAGACTGGCCAGACTGAATTGTATATACAGGTTGATCTGAGTCTGTGCTGGTTGTACTAATCTTATTGCAGGTTTTGTCATGCACAGGCTTATATGTTTTGTGAAAAAACTACTTTAACCCAAAAGACGCCAAGAAACTGCATGTGAAAATATTGTCATTTTATGTCGTCTGCTTCATACTTGCAAACTTTCTAAAACATTTGGCATGCATGCAAACAGTTTAGATCCTGATCAGACTGTTCCTCGAGTAGCAGTCTGCTCTGGGTTTACAATGTTATTCAACAAACCAGCTGACAACAAAGCCAACGAAAATTGTTGTGATTGGCATATTTAGGTTTAAGTAAATTTATGATTTTTATAAGTCAGCCAAACTGTTTATTGCTCTATCCAGGACAAGCAATAATTGCCTACTGTTTACCCCGAAGGGATAGGTAAATAACCCTTTCACTCCCGAGTTTCTGAAGTTCTGATTAGGAATCGATCATAAATAATGATTTCAAATATACATGTAATTCTATATAATCTTTGAATGTTGCTTTTTCGATTTTGAAAGGTTATTGTATTTACCAAAAATTAATACAAGATGTACAATATGTTCTATAAAAGGGTTATCCTTTGGAAGCAAGGAATACATCACAGAACTGAAAAAATATGGAGTGTACATTTTTTCTGGACCATACTAGCTAGTTTCGGCCAATTAGGCCTCATCAGTGACCCTCAGATATTTTCAAAATTCCACAATGGAATCAATGATCCAAAAGGACAAGAAAATAAAACTGTCTTTTGTTCGCTAATTTGTTTAATGAATCAAATATTATGAAATTAAGGCGCTTATGTTATTTTCTACAAATAAGTCTGGATCCATTTAGAATAGGTCCTCGATAGCAAAACATTCATTTTGTTTGATTTGAAGTTTAAAGCCCCCGTCAACACTGTAAAGGTCATTTTGGAGACGTCGCTTCCAATTGTGTGGGACTTTTACCCTACACTGAGATGAAATGACATCTCAAGCCTTGTCGCCCAATGAAACCAATAGGGTTATAAGCATGGACTGGCCGACTCGCACCGCATTGCCTGGGTAGGCTATGATTCTCTAAGCGGTTTACCAGTACTCATGTGCGGGTCGGTTCCAGCACTGCGTGGAAGCATCATGCAGCCCATATATTTCTTCAAGCCCCCCCCCCCCCCCCCTACCCCCCCCCCCCCCCACGTGTTTTCGTTAGCTCAGATCGCTCAGTCATTCATAAGTAAATAGAGAGTGGCTATTGACAGTCGACTGGTAATAGCCAAAACACGTTAAAATGGGTAGTGACAGTCGACTGGCAAAAGCCAAAATACGTTAAAATGGCTGGTGACAGTCGACTGGCAAAAGCCAAAATACGTTAAAATGGCTTGTGCCAGTCGACTGGCAATAGCCATTTTAACGTGTTTTGGCTATTACCAGTCGACTGTCACTAAGAAATTTTAACCTTTTTGGCTATTACCAGTTGCCCGTTTAATGTAAGTTTGCATCAAGTGAAACTCTTGGATGCTGGCGATTCTTCTCAGAAAACACAGCTACAGAAACCCGCTGATCACACGAGAATCCCTAAGTCTGTCAGAAATTAAGTCCGATTAGCCAAAACAATTTATATAGAGAAAAGGAGTGGGGTTGTTCAGGTTAACGTTGTTCATGTTCACATCGAATTGACTGCATTTTATTCATATGGCAGGGTTTGTGAGCAGACACTCATAAACAACAGACGTTTATGTAATAAGAGGGCGAATGTGTTGGGAATTCTGCTTTCTGTATCATTAGCGGGCGAGGACACAAAACGTGTCATTATGGTGAACGGACAAGAGCCCACCGGAACAGAAGCCCACTAGGGCAATAACCCATTGGACACTGTCCCACAGGACAATGGCATTCTGCTAAACTTTGGCAGGGGGACAATTTTGAATGTTCGATTAGAGGTTTAACGTCTCCGTCAACACTATAAGTCATTTTTGAGACGTTGCTTCCAATTTTGCGTTACTTTTACCCGAAATTGAGATGAAATGACACGTATCCAACTTTGGGCGACCGCCGTATCCGATTTGCCTGTAATAATAATAGCGGCGAAATGTAAAGAAATATATAGCGACACTTTAGTTTTTATTTCATAAAATTAATTTGTAAATAATTACAAAACTTTTGCTGGAAAATTTTGAAACTGCATTTATTCACGGATATGCTGATATTGTTTTCATATTGTTTTTTTTTTTCTGTTTGACAAAAAATTGCTATACCTTTTGGTGATTGTAGGTGCCAATCGAAATGATTAAAATATATAGTAAAATGTCTATTTGTCTCCTAGGGTTTATTAACAAAACTTTAAAAAAGAATGAGATTTAAATATCATGTTTGGATTTTTTTCCAGAGAAAACGTAGTGGTTATAATTATGAACAATATAGATTTTGTTTCAATTAAATAGAATGAAAACTACTATGTCCTTTTGGCATTTTTAGTTGTGGATTTTTTTTTTCTAAAATTCTGATTCGGAAATTATCGGAAGACAACGGAAATATCGACCAGGCCTTTATTAATAGCGTGTTCAAAGGCATGACAACTATCTTTACTTTAATTAGTGAAGAAATATTATGATTGCAGTTTGCATGGTAATTATGATGTCTCCTTTGTGTCTTGTTGTTCACACAACTTACTTTTTAATAATGAAATATCTTCCTTGTCTTATCGGGATATATGGAAAGACTTTCCTAGGGTCTGCAGAATGTCTTCGAATCTGCCATGGTAAACGAACAATCGGTGTTCGAGCTAGCGAAGATTCACTGTACATGATTTTTGCACGTATTACCAAAACATACCTATGTAATTTTGACCCAATTAAACCTCACTTTTATATAGTAGAACATGGGTTTAAAGGGGTTCATATTGTTTTCCTTATTTATGCTCTGAGACATACATGTTGTGTACTCGATACTTGCCGAGGCGGTTCTAATGAATTCCTACAATCTATGTTTTTTTAGCAGAATTATGAAAAATATATGAATAGACGTGGTTTTCGTAATGTATGGCATAAACAGGTTTTCTTTCTCATGACATTATAATGCTTGCATATAATTGATGGACCCAGTAAAGGCCCAGATCAGTTGCGGCATATGCCCTGGGTCTGGAATGTTTGCGTATATCAACAAAAGGGACGTCAGTATCATATATGGGTTATTTTTTTATACAGAACCTCTGATCTAGATCTGCTTATTAGAAAATTGTAACATATGAGCCTGCGCATGACAAAACTTGAAATAAGACCTTATGACCAGCAAACCTCAGATCAGTCTGCGCATGCGAGCAATCTGATCAGAGTATTTGCTGTTCGAATTGGTCTTCTAAGGCATCCGGATTAGGCAGAGAGCAACATGGGAAGACTGGCCAGACTGAATTGTATATACAGGTTGATCTGAGTCTGTGCTGGTTGTACTAATCTTATTGCAGGTTTTGTCATGCACAGGCTTATATGTTTTGTGAAAAAACTACTTTAACCCAAAAGACGCCAAGAAACTGCATGTGAAAATATTGTCATTTTATGTCGTCTGCTTCATACTTGCAAACTTTCTAAAACATTTGGCATGCATGCAAACAGTTTAGATCCTGATCAGACTGTTCCTCGAGTAGCAGTCTGCTCTGGGTTTACAATGTTATTCAACAAACCAGCTGACAACAAAGCCAACGAAAATTGTTGTGATTGGCATCTTTAGGTTTAAGTAAATTTATGATTTTTATAAGTCAGCCAAACTGTTTATTGCTCTATCCAGGACAAGCAATAATTGCCTACTGTTTACCCCGAAGGGATAGGTAAATAACCCTTTCACTCCCGAGTTTCTGAAGTTCTGATTAGGAATTGATCATAAATAATGATTTCAAATATACATGTAATTCTATATAATCTTTGAATGTTGCTTTTTCGATTTTGAAAGGTTATTGTATTTACCAAAAATTAATACAAGATGTACAATATGTTCTATAAAAGGGTTATCCTTTGGAAGCAAGGAATACATCACAGAACTGAAAAAATATGGAGTGTACATTTTTTCTGGGCCATACTAGCTAGTTTCGGCCAATTAGGCCTCATCAGTGACCCTCAGATATTTTCAAAATTCCACAATGGAATCAATGATCCAAAAGGACAAGAAAATAAAACTGTCTTTTGTTCGCTAATTTGTTTAATGAATCAAATATTATGAAATTAAGGCGCTTATGTTATTTTCTACAAATAAGTCTGGATCCATTTAGAATAGGTCCTCGATAGCAAAACATTCATTTTGTTTGATTTGAAGTTTAAAGCCCCCGTCAACACTGTAAAGGTCATTTTGGAGACGTCGCTTCCAATTGTGTGGGACTTTTACCCTACATTGAGATGAAATGACATCTCAAGCCTTGTCGCCCAATGAAACCAATAGGGTTATAAGCATGGACGGGCCGACTCGCACCGCATTGCTTGGGTAGGCTTAGATTCTCTAAGCGGTTTACCAGTACTCATGTGCGGGTCGGTTCCAGCACTGCGTGGAAGCATCATGCAGCCCATATATTTCTTCAAGCCCCCCCCCCACCCCCACCCCTTCCATGGTTCCTTCATATTTGTATGACGAGTATTTAATCCGCCGTGAAGCTTGATTAGTTTCACATCCCCAAATCATAGGTAGTTTATTTGTTTTGAGATTTAACGTCCCCGTCAGCACAGTATAGGTCATTTTGGAGAGGTCGTTCGATTGTGTGGGATTTTTACCCTACATTGAGATGAAATGACATCTCATGTCCTGCCGCCCAATGAAACCAATAGGGTTTTTTGTTTGTTTGATTTGAGGTTTAACGTCCCCGTCAACACTGTAAAGGTCATTTTGGAGTCGTCGCTTCCAATTTTTGGGGAGTTTTACCCGACATTGAGATGAAATGACCTCTCAAGCCCTGCCTCCCAACGAAACCGAAAGGGTTTATAAGCATAGACGGCCCGACTCGCACCGCTTTACCTGGGCAGACGTAGATCCTCTAAACGGTTTACTAGTAAATAACAAACGCCTAAAATGTCAAACGAGAAGACTGCAATGAGTTTTCAAATCAATTCATATGCTACGAACATATTTGTAAACCCAACTTATTTATAGAAGAAATGGGGCTTCAATGGTATCTCCTATTATTTAATTTATACTAAAATTCATAGATTGTAGGTACCCATCAAAACCGACGAAGCGGTTCTGAAAAGCACTTACAATCTGTGTTTGGATAATAAAAAAGAAAAAAAAATCACAATTTTCCCTGATTTTTGTCATGTCTAGAAAACCGGCCCCGATAGCTCAGTTGGTGAAGTGTCCGCTCCGGGGAACGGGAGGTCACGGGTTCGATCCCGGGCCGCGACATACCAAAGCCGTTAAGAATGGTACTAGCTGCTCCTCGCTTGGCACTCAGATTTACGGGGTAGAGCTAGGACTGGTCGACCCAGTGTCAGGATAATGTGACTGGGTGTGGTATCATGTAATGTGTCTGGGACATGATGCTTCAGTGAGGCAGCACTATAAAAGTGAGCATTGGGCTCCCTGTCGCAACCAGACACCGTCGTGATATGACTGAAAAATTGTTGAAAGCGACGTTAAGCCCGAATTCACACACACACACATGTCTAGAAATATGGAAGGGAAGAAACTATTGCATGGACATAATATTATGAGCCTACATAAAACCGCAGTCCCAACAGATGGTTCAGCTGAAGTGTAAATAAGCATCACGTGAACAAGTCCGTGAAATAAAGACCCCCCCCCCCCTAAACCCCACTATAAATAGAGAAAACTGGGGTTTACGGGGATAAACATCATTTTCCTTGTTTCTGCTCCAAGAGATAGGTTGTGGGTACTCGCACCCAAAACCTATGTTTGGAGTATAAATAAGAAAAATATCAAATTTTTTTTGTCATAAAATTACCTTTTTTGAGGTATGAAGAATGCACTATATGACACGGATGTGTTGTCGTAATGGGAACTAAGAAAGACTTTTCTAGAAACTGATCCATCACGAAAACATGCCTATACAATTTTGACCCCCTTGAACCCCACTTTTATATAGTAAAACTGGGGTTTACAGGGGTATACCTTATTTTCTTATTTCTGCTCTAATATATAGACTGTGGGTACTCGTACCCACAATCTATATTTTGAGCAGAAATAAGAAAATATCACAATTTTTCGTCATAAAATTTGCATTCTTTCGGCGGCAAAATTTGCCATGTATTTGTAAAGGCGTGTTTTCGTAATCTATAGACATTTTGCGTGATATGTACCTGAACATGTTTTTCGCAAAGTAAGAATCGGTTGAATTCCGGAATTGTCGTTGCGCAAAGTAAGAAATGGGAAAAGGAGAAATAATTTAATGCTTCAGTATCGGTTGCTGCGATGAAAATCTTATAAATGGAACCTTGTGAAGTTATCTAATTAATGAACAGTCTAAAAGAGATCATTTCAGCTCAAAACAAGAGGTTCTTGATGGTCCTATATTGCACACATATGCACATATGCTAGGATACAACAGTCAGTGTCAAGAAACGCGTCTTATCATACGGCACAATACCTTTATATGGTTTTGGGGTGGGGGGTCTGAGATATTAAGACTCGCATAAAACTGAAGGGGTGTAAATTTGTATTATCATAAAGGACAATAATATATAATGACCGGAAATAGAAACTATACACTTTTATATTGTCTCGCCTGACAAAACAAGTGGATAATTCGGTTACAAAATACTGATTACGGATTTGACTAACTATAGACATCAATCCAGTAACAATTAAAAGAAAAACTGGTTTTCAAAGTAGGACATTTTCGGGAAAATGTAAAAAAGTGCATTTTCAACAAAATCTATTTGTAATCGAATTTTGACTTCAACATTTTTACATATAGGTAATAAGTCAAAAGCAAGGAATAAAAAATAACATAGCATGTAAAAATTATCGAGAAACAAACATTTTATTGAAATCTCAAAAAAATGCCTTTTTTCAGCGAGATTTTCCAAATAATGTTTCAAGCCAAAAATCGACCCAAAAGTGCCTTCAATCATTTTAGCATCTTCAGCTGTGTCATTAATATTGATAAAAACAAAAACCGCAATCATAAATGCCATATTTTTCGCTCACTTCCAGTGGTTTGGTCCAATATTTAAAGATCGATAACATTTCAACCTTGTGAAAATTGTCATTTTGTAAATAATATTCCCAACGTTAGATGGTGAGTAATAATTGTTAAAAAATGGGAATCACATTCGCGACACAAAATGTTTCACTAAATGGAAACTTGAACGCCAAGATTTTTACCCTTGCCTTGAACATGTGGCTTTACCCGTTAAATTGTAGCTATTATTAAACATTTTATTCGATAAATCAGACATGTCACTGATGATAATTGGAATTCAAATTTCATTGAAATGTTATGCCAGTGACAATTTAGAAATGAGTGTATAGTTTCTATTTCCGGTGAGTATATATGGTTTAGGTCTTTCTGAGATTCTTAGCCTTATATGAACCAGACGAGGTAGGCCATACCCCCCTGGTGTCCCACAGCTGGTGTCATTAAATGCGGCCGATCATAATGCACAACAATACATATGGTTTAGGAGTAGGGATTAGGACGGTTTCTGAGATATTACATGCAACCGACCTGACTGATTATACATCTAATAAAACAAGTGATCGGACATTTTCCCCATTATATTATATGTCTACGGGAGACTAAAGGGCAAGTAACTCACACGTTAAGTATGCATTTTGCTCCAAATTCGAACTTGTCCAAGATTGTATGGCTATGCTCACTACCTACAATTCTATTGCGGATATGATCAAAAATAAAATCGCTATTTCCCGGACACCAAAAGCGGACGCCGGACAACAAGCCACGGCATAAGCTGGCTCACAAAATTTATTTTGTGGTAATCTTCAGTGGGAACTTAAACGTAATTCCTACTTGGCATAGGACAATTTCATAATTATACCTATTCAAAAATTGCGCAGAACATGTACACACGTAACGTTTTAGCCTTTTGAAAATCGGTATCGTTCTAAATGGGTAGAACATACAGAGGAAGTACTGTATTACCTGTCACAGGCTAAGAAAGCCACCAGTAACCAAATGTTGGCTTGTCCAAAAAAGTAGACGATTCCACCGGCCATGATCTTCCAGATAAAACTGTATCTTATTACTTTGAAGTAGCCCAGGTGACTCACAAAAGGTGTGCCGAGTATCACTAAAACCTGCAACATTTTGTATTGTGTCAATATGAATATTATTACCAAGCATGGCTGTATGAATGTTTTTAAAGGCAAAGATGTGATTGTTTACTGATTAAACTCAACTGCATCCACTATCAGTTTTTCTGAGCCAAAATAAAACATCAGGAAAACAAGCCTATTAAATTATGACCCCTTGAACCCCACTTTTATATAGTAAAACTGGGTTTTACAGGGGTAAACCTTATTTTTCTTATTTCTGCTCTAAAATATAGATTGTGGGTACCCGTTAGAACCGCCTCGATGAGGCGGTACTAATGCGCACCCACAATCTATATTTTGAACAGAAATAAGAAAAATATCACAATTTTTCATCTGAAATTTGTTGTTTTCGGGGGGATAAAATTTGCAATGTATTTGAATAGTTTTCATAATGAAATATAATATTATTCCCTGGTAATCCCCCGTTTTTGCCATATATGTCAAATGTGTTTATTTCACGAACTTATTACTTTAACGACAAATTAAACGGAACGCTTTATACCCTCGGAATCGAAGATTCGGGGGCGTATAGGTTTAGACGGCCTGCATAACTGTCTGATTGATTGTACGTTTGTGATACTACCTGTAGTTTTAGAATCGTATGTCATATTTGGCATGTATATTGCTTGTGACATAATCTTTTTGATCTTACATTGTTTTTAGCATGTGATATTGACTGTGACCTTTAAACTACATTCAAAAACGTATTAAACATTGCTTTTTACAAAACTTTTGAATCAGTTACCATACAACATTCATATTCGACATGTGCACTGCTTGTGACAAGACCTTTCTTTATGGACCAAAGTTGTTTTTCTGGTGAAACTTCCTGATTTTTTTATTTTTCTTATTTATAGTCCAAACATGGGTTGTTGGTGATTGTTAGAACCGCCAGGAGCACTAACAACCGATGTCTTGGAACAGAAGTAAGAAAGATAATGTATACCCCTGTCAACCACAGTTTTCTGTTAAGAGCGGTGTTCATTACACGGACTTGTTAACATAATGCAAATATTTGCGATACTCACATGAGGTATGATTCTGGAACCACCGTAAAAACTACTTCTGCTGAGATCCTATAGTTCTGCTTTTGATATTAACTGGTCACAGAATATGGCTAGAAAGCCACTCAGAAAACTCCTATGAAATTCTTGAAGACAATTGCAAGACACAAAGGCTAAAAAGTCTCGATTAAACAAAACTTGTTTGGTCAAAGTAATGTATGAGTATTGTTGATGCTTTTCTTCCACGGCTTCCCCTTTTTGTTGTCTCATTTGATCGTGTAAATCTTTTTCCGTGTGAGCATGTTTGCCAGTATATGTCATTAACAAGAAGCTTAGGGCTGCAATAATAACACACAGAGTTTGAAACACTTTGAAATGTTCAAGCTGGCTGGAGAAATACTGAATGAAGAAAACACTTGAAGATCCTACTAAACTACCGATCTGACTGTATTTTATCATATTTAGACGAATCTCGCTGTCTTTTGACATTTCTGTAAAAATGCAGCAGTATGACAATCCAACAAATGTATACATTGTATCCCAGAAACACAGCGCCACTATTAGATGTAAACCAGTCAACCAAGTCTGGCTCCCATCCAGTTTGCCCCATGGAAACCAGGTAATCAGAAAGGAAACGGCGAAAAACGGGGCAGCATACAGGACGCTCTCTCGGCGAGTCCGGGTAAAGGCAAAGTTGGTGCTGTCTTGGAGATATGCGAACAGTGGATCATTAATACCATTCCATATCATATAAAGTACCTGCAATACATCACATATTGTTATAAAATGTTTTATTTTATTTCATTTTTATGCTCAATGCCATAAATTCATTAGTGTCAAGCGTGTATCCGTTTGGTTGCGAACGAACACAGCAAATCTATTCAGCCACACTAGCTTCGTTGGCGCAATGTGTACATCAGAAACCCATTCCCAAAATCAAGTTTCAAAAATAAAATTAAATCCCGTCATGAAAAAACCTGTCTCCAGTATTTGCGACCGGGTTAGTCACAAGCCCTGCCCAGCTACACAACATTACGATAACACATCCATGTGATATAGTGCAATCTTTCATACCCATAAAACGGTCATTTTTCTGATAAAACAAATGTGGTATTTTTCTTATATATGCTTCAAACATATGTTTTGGGTGCTCGTTAGAACCGCCTCATTGAGGCGGTTTTAACGAGTACCCACAACCTATGTCTTGGTGCAAAAAATAAGAAAAGTAATGTTTACCGCTGTAAACACCAGTTTTCTGTATATAAAGTTGGTTTTACACGGACTTGTTAACATGGTGGATAAACAATAGTAGTGTAAGCTACGGGTATATAACAGCGAACACGATCTAGATAAGCACCAGAAAATAAATTAATTGATCATATTAACATTCTTTACGAGGACTGTTCAAATATGAATGCAAGTAGAACGTTTTCTCATGCACTAATGCGAAAAATATCAGAGCGTAGAAAAACATTTTACCTATACATTGATACCAAACATGTTAAAATCTGTGACCTTTAGCCATGTATATCGTTCGATAAACACTGTCTACTCTTGCATACTAATACTAAACATGGTTGGAAGAAGGTCAGAGTACGCCGTTGAAATACGGTCCTATATTAAGAATCGTTGTATTCTTGGTATACGGTGCAAAGACATTTTTGATGAAATATGTTCGGTTTATGGGCATAATGAAATGTCTTTTCCGACAGTTTTTCGTTGGTGTAAGAAATTCAGCTGTGGGCTAGGCTCAACAGAAGATGCACCACATGATCGTCGGCCGAAAAGAGCAACATCTGCCAAGATGGTTGCTAGAGTGAAAGAAATAGTTGCTACCGATGCACGATACACCACTAGGCAAATAGCTAGTATGGTTGGCATCTCATTAGGAGCAGCTCATACAATTCTGAAACGGGATTTGCAAATGAAAAAGATCTGTGCTAGATGGATTCCCCATCTGTTGACAGATGAGCAGAAAAAGACACGCGTTCAGTACGCCAAGAAGTTGCTTAAAAAGTTTCCAAATTACAATCCACGGTCTTTCGCTTATGTCGTCACAGTTGACGTGACATGTGTTCACTATTTTTTAGCTAAAACGAAAGATTCAGAACAAAATATGGGCAACAAAGTATTGCAAAAGACCATGCATTGCAAAGAGGACCATGAGCGTCAAGAAGGTAATGTATGACATATTCTTTTTTTTTAAATCAGGGCCCTGCTATTCAGGTTGCTGTGCCTAAAGGCAAATCTGTAAATGCGAAGTTTTACAAGAATAAAGTTCTTCGAAAATTGAAGAAATATTTCAAAGAACGAAGACCCGCAACTGGTTTGGCCAATGTCAGATTGCTACATGACAATGCGCCATCGCACAAGGCGTTCATTGTGCAATACTCTATGAAGCAGGAAAAGGTTGTTGAACCCCTTCAACCCCCGTATTCCCCTGACCTTGCCCCGTGTGACTTTTTTTGTTCCCGCGGCTGAAAAATACCTTTCTGGTCGAAAATTTTACAGCGCAAACACCTCGGTTCTGCAATATTCCAGTGCCTTCATAGTATACCTCGAAAAGACTACCAAAATGCATTCAATGATTGGATCAGAAGACTGAAAGTTTGTATATCTGTTAAAGGGGAATACTTTGAGGGGACAAAATAATTTTTTCATCGAAATATATCACGGAATCATTTTTATGTGCTTACTTGCATTCATATTTGAACAGTCCTCGTACATGCACAAGCTGCGTTGCCAATTATAGTATAATTCCTGTATTAGGACCACGTTGGGACTGTTCACAGGTATCGCTGTTGAAAGTACAAAACTGGAGTGACGGGAGGAGGGAGAGGGTCACTGGATGTAGAAAACACAAAGAAAGACTGAAACTTTTAACTCTTAAGACGCCGAGAAAAACTACTTCTGAAAATGTCGTCTGCTTATGTCGTCTGCTGAATATTTTTGCGAACTTTTAAAAAAATGTGAACCCTCATCAGAGGAGCAGTCTGATCTGGAACCACATTGTTTGCAAAAATGACATTTAAAGTAACCAGCAGACGGCAAAACAGACTACAATTGTCGTGATTGGCATTTTATGGGTTAAGTATTTTTTCAAAAAAAAAAAAAAAAAAAAAAAAAAAAACAGAATAAGTGCTAAGTTCTTGACGTCACTTACCTGTGCAAACTGGAACCAGGATTCCTGTATGTGAAAGTAGTCCAAAAACACTTTGACATAGTAAAAACTGAAGGCAGAACTCATCAAATATATTCCTGCAGACAACGAAGCGAGAGCAAAAACCCGAGAACATAGGGTCGGGGTTTTCGCTGCCATTGTCGGGAAAACTTATTTCCATGTCAACATCATTTTACAATCTGAAAAAAAAAATAAACATAAACAGCCTGGTCATATTTCGAAAACACGTCTATACAAATACATTGTAGCCTTTATCGCTGAAAAAATGAAAATTTTAAAATGAAAAATTGTGATATTTTTCCTGCTCAAAATCTAGATTGTTGGTACATGTACTCGTTAGAACCGCCTCGATGAGGCGGTTCTAACGAGTACCCACAACCTTATTTTGGAGCAGAAATAAGAAAAATAAGGTTTACCCCTGTAAACCCCAGTTTTTCTATATAACAGTGGGGTTCAGGGGGGGGGGGGGCAAAATTATATAGGCATGTTTCGTGATGAAGGAAAGACACACAGCAAGGAAAATCTTGAAAATATCATATTTCTCCGAGAATCGGCAAGGTCGCGACTATTCTTAACTCTTTCTTTTTGGACATGCCCTTTCTTTTTCTTTAAACATATTTTTTCATATAAATGCATCCCAAACTATTTCTCCACGCGCAGACGGGCGGGTGCACTTGCTTGAAGGGATATGTGTGTGTGTGTGTGTGTGTGTGTGTGTGTGTGTGTGTGTGTGTGTGTGTGTGTGTGTGTGTGTGTGTGTGTGTGTGTGTGTGTGTGTGTGTGTGTGTGTGTGTGTGTGTGTGTGTGTGTGTGTGTGTGTGAATTCGGGTTTAACGTCGCTTTCAACAATTTTTCAGTCATATCACGACGGTGTCTGGTTGCGACAGGGAGCTCAAAGCTCACATTTATAGTGCTGCCTCACAGAAGTATCTTGTCCCAGACACATTACATGATACCACACCCAGTAACATTATCCTGACACTGGGTAGACAAGTCCTAGCTCTACCCCGTAATCTGAGTGCCAAGCGAGGATCAGCTAGTACAATTTTTAACGACTTTGGTATGTCGCGGCCCGGGATAGAACCCGTGACCTCCCGTTCGAAGGGATATTTGTAAAAATTGTAACAAACAAAGCAAGCCTGAAACTCCCGGAAATTGGCAATGTCTAAAGCTATCAGGTAGGTAAAAAAGTCAATGTATACTGGCTTCTCCTTGTCACGACCAGTAATGCCAGTATATGGTGGGTCAGTATTTTATTTTATCATATGACATCGCGTCTGAGAGTGTATTAACGCCATCTAATATTTTCGATACTCCACTAGTGGATTAAATAATTATGCAAATTAGCTAGATACGTCCCGTAACGTTACGTGTACGACGTCCATAACGACGTCGCGTTTACTAACGGCGTAATATTGACATTTTTGTAAACAGTCGTGAATAAAATGCATTTTAAATGCCATATGATAAATAGGATCTTGCATTCGTGCTCATGCATTATTGAATTTATTAAACGCGTTGAGGAAAAAGGATAAAATGCTCGGCAAAGCCTCGCATTTTATCCCTTTTCCTCAACTCGTTTAATAAATTCAATAATACATGAGCAATCATGTAAGATCCTCTATATAACTGAGTCTTTACAGATGTGAGACAGCTGAAGATAACTGTTCATTTTTTGTTGTTGTTTTCGTTTTAAATAAAAATGGACACAGGGTAAATATATCTTTTATTTCGTTTCAAGATGAATGGTTTACTCTAGATTACAGTTGCGCTTAGTGGTCTTTCAGGCATTAGAAAAGAGAACTGTTCACAAATCGCATGCACTGACATCCTGTTTTTTTTTTTTTTTTTTTTTTTTTTTTTTGGGTGTGTGTGTCGGGGGGGGGGGGGTCACTGGAAGTATTTTCATAATCATCCGATTAACCAACTCCAGCCCACACGAAACTCCTGTTAGCAGGCTATTCCTTGAACTAAAAGTACCTTGACAATTTCATTAGGGACAATAAACTCTAGTAGGCCTTACGAGCATTCACAATGAGGAACCATAGCTTTCACTTAAACAGGTACCCCCACTTAATGCTCAGTGGAGAACCAGAGTTTTCCAGTCACTGAACAGAGAGACCAGTCTCTAATCTCGAACGTTTCACAGATAAAAAGCCATGATGACTCGTATTGAAGCTATGAGAGGATAAAAACATGGGCTTACTTTTGAATGCATCCTGGTATAGTTTAAAACACATGGTTAAGGTCGTGTTATCTTTTGTGACCTAGTAACTTCAACTTTCTGTTTGTTTGCCATATCGATCTTCAAATTATCATATGAGCCTGCGCAGGACAAACCCTACAATAAGATCAGTGCGACCAGCGAAGTCTCAGATCAACCTGTGCATAAAGTTAGTCTGGTCAGTGGGGCTTGACGAAATAGGTGGGCTGCATGATGCTTCCACGCAGAGCTGAAACCGAGGATCTAAGCCTGCCCAGGCAATGCGGTGCGAGTCGGCCCGTCCATGCTTATAAACCCTATTGGTTTCATTGGGCGGCAGGGCTTGAGATGTCATTTCATCCCAATGTCTGGTAAAAGTTCCACAAAATTGGAAGCAACGTCTCCAAAATGACTTTTACAGTGTTGACGGGGACGTTAAACTTCAAATCAAACCGACAAATAAACAATAGCCTGGTCAGTCTTGTTGCCCTCTGGATAATAAGGAGGTCTTAGAGAAGGCTCGTGCGAACAGCAAAGACTCTGATCAGACTGCGCCGATCGCCGGGCCGTTGAACTCCATTACGAAAACACGCCTATACAAATACATTGTATTTTATTCCGCCGAAATTTTCCTATTTCTGCTCAAAATGTAGATTGTGGAAACTCGTTAGAACCGCCCCATCGAGTACTCACAGTCTTTTCGGACCGCCCATGCTTATAAACCCTATCGGTTTCATTGCAGGGCTTGAGATGTCATTTCATCTCAGTGTCGGGTAGAAGTCCCACAAAATTGGAAGCAACGTCTCCAAAATGACCTTTACAGTGTTGACGGGGACGCTAAACCTCAAATCAAACAAACAAACAAAACCCACAGTCTTTATTGAGAGCAGAAATAAGAAAAACAAGGTTTACCACTGTAAACCCCAGTTTTACTACATAAAAGTGGAGTTCAAATGGGGGGGGGGGGGGTTCACAATTATATAGGCTTGTTTTCGTTATGTGATGGTTCAAAGCCGGGGGGGGGGGCGTCAAAATTATATAGGCTTGTTTTCGTTATGTGATGATGCTTTGTACAATCTGTTATGAACTATGGGTCACCACTTTTGGGGCTCACTAAACCGAGACATATCATTTTGTAAGCGTATCTTGGGTGTAAAACTCAGTGCAGGCACGGGTAAACTAAAACGATTTTTCCTGAACAGTAATTGTTTCAATACGTAAGTATAATGCAAGTACTGGTTAAAATTGATTTGTACATATGATATATCAATGTTTGAAAAATAATTGGGCGGTTAATGTCAAATATACTCTTGACAAATATGGTGTTCAATGCCTATGTGAACATCTCGTAAATATTGGAAAACATCAGCTGTTTTATAAATCGTATTTCAAAACATAACGTCCAGGGTGATATTTACAAATGCAAATAGGAGCACGTCACCTTTACATACTGAATAGACATGAATCGTACGTGGACAATATCGCCTCGAGACGATATAGATCGATTCTAACAGCAAGAACAAAAATCGGTCACAGTATCCTCATTTAAATTGAACTTTGAAACGGGACACTGTAAAAAGAAGAGGTTTTGCATTTTAAATTCAGTAGAAGATGAGCATCAAGTATAATTTTTACATTGGTTGTTTGATTTGAGGTTTAACGTCCCCGTCAACACTGTAAAGGTCATTTTGGAGACGCCGCTTCCAATTTTGTGGGACTTTTACCCTACATTGAGATGAAATGACATCTCAATCCCTGCCGCCCAATGAAACCAATAGGGTTTATAACCATGGACGAGCCGACTCGCACCGCATTGCCAGGGCCGGCTTAGATCCTCTAAGCTGTTTACCAGTACTCGTGTGCGGGTCAGTTTCAGTTCTGCGTAGAATCATCATGCAGCCCATCTATTTCTTCAAGCCCCGATGGGCGGGGGCCGTAAAGTGTAATGCATATGTAGCTATTAGGGCAAAGTATTTCCGCCAAGAAAAGTAGGTTAAATTGCAATGATAAATCGTATACGAATTATATATACTAAATCTCTGCATTTACATGTGAAGCTTTTCTTTGAGAACATTACGAAAACAAGCCTATACAAATACATTGTAAACTTAACCGCCGAAAAAAAAAAAACGAAAATGTTCAGTTGAAAAATTGGTATATTTTTTCTTATTTCTGCTCAAAATATAGATTGTGGGTACTCGTTAGAATCTAACGAGTACCCACAATCTATGTTTTGGCAGAAATAAGCAAAATAAGGTTTAGCCCTGTAAACCCCAGTTTTACTGCATATAAATGGGGTACAAATTATATAGGCGTTTTTTTTTTTTTTTTTCGTGGTGAATTCCTTGCAATTCAATAAGCTTTGTTTGTTTGATTTGAGGTTTAACGTCCCCGTCAACACTGTAAAGGTCATTTTGGAGACGTTGCTTCCAATTTTGTGGGACTTTTACCCGACACTGAGATGAAATGACATCTCAAGCCCTGTCGTCCAATGAAACCAATAGGGCTTATTAGCCTCGCACCGCGGTTCCTGGACAGGCTTAGATCCTCTAAGCGGTTTACCAGTACTATAGTGTGCGAGCCGGATTCAGCTCTGCGTGGAAGCATCATGCAGCCCATATATTTCTTCAAGCCCCTATGGGCGGGGGCGATATTCAATAAGCTAGGCTTTCATTTGACCCCCTTATGTTATGTTGTAGTTGTTGTTCTTTTTTCTTTTTTATGTGTTGGAGACCATATGAACTTGTCAAAAAAAGTTTATTTCTGCGCTTGTCTTTTGCAAGAGATGCATATATGTTTTCATTGATGAGTTTATGTACAATTTAAATTAGTTCTGTTCTATTCTGATATTTCGGTGTCAAACCAGCAAAATGTTTTGGTGAGCCTGCGGATACAGCGCCAGTGCGTTTACCTACGTTACAGTACGTTAGAGGATACATTTTAGTAGAGTCATCATGCGTCTAGCCCTAATACCGGTATTTGGCTGCGCATGGTGACTTAGCGGTGTTATAGGTATGCACATGTTGATTTGTATATATCATGATACACTTTGTCAACTGGCCGGTTAGCTCAGTCGGTTAGAGCGTCGTGCTAATAACGCAAATGTCGTGGGTTCGACCTCCACACTGGCCATATTTTTGCAAAATTAACTTATAAAACCTTCAGTTTAGCGCTAATTTTTTACCGCGACTGTAAAAAATCTTCAAAAGCTTAACCCTGACATTATTTTGATGCCTATTTCGGTAACTATGTTACAAAACAAACGTTTCTTCTGGTGATTTCTTTTAAATACTTTTCTCATGTATGTTTGAAACCGTGACAGCTTGTCAAATTGTTAGAACCGCCTCAATGAGGCATTTACAATGGTTATCTATAATCTTATGATTTTTGAGCAATGATTTATAGCCTTGTAAACCCCAAAGTTCATTGTTACAGAGGTATTCATAACACATTAACCCATATATGCCTAGTGGCCCTTTTTTGGGACGTTGGCAAACAATGTAGACCCAGATCAGACGCCGCATAACGCGGCGTCTGATCTGGGTCTACACTGTTTGCTCAAAGAACATACATTTTTGTACAACTTACATTAAACAAAACAAATCTGACACCCCTATAATTGAAAATGGACAACTCCAAATTTATATGATGGAAGATTCCATTGTCATATATGGGTTAACGAAACGAAAAAAGTGTGCTCTAGTAGCCTTGATAAGACGGTGGAATTGCCTGGGCTGCGCACAGTAGAGGTCAATAAATGAAACAAGAGGGCCAAGATGGCCTTGTATCGCACACCTGTGCACCAGAAAATCATTAGCGATATTTGGACAAATACAAAAATTATGGGTACTTTGTTTGTTTGAGAGTTTAACCGCCCAGTCAACACTACTTTAGGTCATTTTTGAGCCGGTCAGTTAACCTATCCACACTTTTCCTGGGCAGGCTTATACGTAAGCGGTTAAACAGTACAGTGCACAATCTTTCGCCAGAAACTGACAAGTGCCCTTCTTGAATCAGCGGAAGGGAGAGAATAACCTGATGGCTGTGTTTCAGATTGCTATCTGCTGTAATGTACACCGCTCAAACCATTAAAGGAGCAAACACATATTTCCTCATAGTATAAAGATGTTGGATAATGGTGATGAAACAACGATTCAGAAAGCTGCAACATGTTGATTTCATGATCAATCTCCACGAACGAGTGTTGCCGACTCCGGCGGGAAGCGAACCCGCATCCTCCTGATCACCAGTCAGACGCGCATCCAAAAATTATGGGTACTCACGCCCTATGTTATAAGGCGATTATTACAAGTTTTCGCCATTTTAAACACACGAATAACATGTCAGCATTTATGTTAAGTGCAAAAAATAAAAATAAATGGAGTACTGCAACCAACGAAGACACGATGAAAGTTCGTCCTTCCGACGACTCAAGGACAATTGATAGCAACTGCCGACATGATTTTAACAATGTCAGTCAATGTAAAACTCAACTACATGTGTATAATAATACACTGCTCAAAACATTAAAAGGCGCAAACATTTAAGCCTGTATAACATCACCGCTTGGCAATTTTCAAACTCAAGGAAAGGCACTATTTTAAAGTGACATCTCTTAACAATGTTCATGCAAACGTCAAGAAGCAAGGTTCACGTGCAAATCAAGAATCTGAGCTACAGCATGGATATTCCTATAAAACGGCTGAAATTCGGTATGTGGCGATCTGTTCAAAATTTGAGTTTGGGTCAGAAACATGTCAATCCTTCGGCTATGCGTTATTTTGGGGTTCATAGTGACTTCATATGGTGTGAGCCGGTTCTTGGAAGAAATTGAGGTCGCTCAAGCTGTCGCTTTGCTTGAAAAAGGGTACACCCAAAGGATCGTTGCTGAACGCTTTGATGTATCGAGAAGTGGTGTTGCCAGAGAAGTGGACCCTACCAGGAGACAGTCCAGTTTACTAGACGAGAAGGACAAAGCCGAAACCGCTTGACGTCACAAATGGAAGATCAACATCTTTGAAATATAGCGCTACGAAATCGGCAGTTCACGGCCAGAAGGCTACAAATCGATTTCCAGCAAGCAATTGGTCAAAGGATATCCGATCAACCGATACGTACAAGTTACATGAAGGTGACCTGAGTGCCAGACGTCCGGCAAGAGGGCCTATTCTCACCAGGCAACATCGTGCATGGCGGTATGCGTTTGCCAAAGAACATCAGAACTGACGATGGCAAGACTGGCGGACAGTTCTGTTCACGGATGAAAGCAGATTTCACCTGAGTGCATTTGATCGACGTGTTCGAGTCTGGAGACGACCCGGAGAACGATACGAGGACTGCACCATTGTGGAAACAGGCAGATATGGAGGGGGGTCAGTGATGGCATGGGTGGAATTTCTTATGAAGGCCGAACGGACTTGCACGTGATAAACGGATGTACATTGACTGCATTACGGTATCGAGATGAAATTCTAGATCCTATTGTGTGGTCTTTCGCTGGGGCAATCGGTGACAGTTTCATTCTGATGCAGGATAATGCGCGCCCCATACAGCTAGTGTGTGCATGGATTACCTTAATCGTGAGACTATTGCAGTAATGGACAGGCCGGCACGTTCTCCTGACTTAGACCAAATAGAACATGTGTGGGACATTCTTTACAGACGTATCTCACAGGGCGATCAACATCCTTAGACATGAGTGGGAAACACGAGCTTTACGAACTGTTCAAAATTTGGTTCGTTGCATGCCTCGGCGATTCGAGGAGTGTTGTGCTGCTTGAGGTGGTCATACACATTACTGACAGGAAAAAGTGACTGATTTGCGCATGTCTATGACATTTGAAATTATCTGACGTAAAGATGGCGATTTCTGAAACATTTATGCAAATTCTTCCTAAACCGGTTACAGGTCGTGACTTATGAACTGGTTGCCAATGTTTGCCATAAACATGTTGAAGCTTTCTGAATCGTTGTTTCATCATGATTATCCAACATCTTTTATGTGTTTGCTCCTTTAATGTTTTGAGCAGTGTACATTACAGCAGACGCAGCAAGTTCGTATAATGAAGACCCCTTTAAACTCTTCTTTATACAAAGAAACGATATAGAGAGGAACGTGGTTTACAGAGGGTCCATATTATTTTCCCCACTTTGGATAATATAAAAAAAGTGGATTGTAGGCACTAGTTTAAAGCGTTTCTTAAGAGTCTTGACTAGAAATAAGAAAAAAAAAACTACTTTTCACCTGAACAATGCTAGTTCTGGAGATATGACAGAGCCTTTTTTTTAAAAAAAAAATAGTGTGTTAGCTCAGTTAAGTAGGTTGAGGGATCGTGTGCTTGCACTGACACGTGCTGACAACTGGCCGGTTAGCTAAAATTACGCGAATGTCGTGGGTTCGACCCACACTGGCCAAAAAATGTTCATACTTTTTTAATATTTTGCAAATTTAACTTAAAAAACTTTCATCAAAGTCCGCAGATGTGCTTTGGTGTTATATTTTTGCCGACACTATATATAACCTCAAAAGCTTAAACCTCCCATTATTTTGACGCCTATTGCTTTTGTTTCATTTGAGGTTTAACGTCCCCGTCAACACTATATAGATCATTTTGGAGACGCTGCTTCCAATTTTGTGGGACTTTTACCCGACATTGAGATGAAATGACATATAAAGCCCTGTCGCCCAATGAAACCAATATGGTTTATAAGCATGGGCGGTCCGATTTGCACCGCTTTGCCGTGGCAGGCTTAGATCCTCTGAGCGGTTTACCCGTACTCGTGTGCGATCGCTTTTCAGCTCTGCGTGGACGCATCATGCAGCCCATTTATTTCTTCAAGCCCCGATTGGAGGGGGCCGTGTCGCCTATTGCGGTAACACAACTCTGTTACATGGTGCATTCTCCAAAACAAACATTTCATTATAATTTCCTTATTATGCTTAAAACATAGCTGACAGTAATCGTTTTAACCGCCCCAATGAGGCAGTTGTAACGGTAACCCATAATCGTATGATTTTGAGAGTTCCGTGTTTAAAAGGGGTTTAAAGAGGTATTCATGACATGGACTGATCATTTCTTTCACATCTATTTATTATACTGAAAAAATGACAAATTGCTTTCTAGTAGCTTTGGTGAGACGGTGGAACTGCATGGGTTGCGCACAGCAGAAGTCAATAAATGAAACCAGAGGGCCAAGATGGCCCTGTATCGCTCACCTGTGCACCAGAAAATCTTTAGCGATGTTTAGACAAATACAGAAATTGTGGAAACTCACGCCCTATGTTTGTAACGGATATAAGGCAATTATTATAAATTTTCGCCATTTTAGAAACATAAAAAAATCATTCCATTAGGATAACATGTCCGCCTTTATGTTAAATGCAAAACATAAAAATAAATGGAGTACTGCATAGCGTAGACACGATGAAAATTTCGTCATGATTTTAACAATGTCAGTCAATGTAAAACTCATCTATAATAGTATATTAACCTCGATGGCGCAGTGGTTAACGCGTTAGACTTATGATCCAGAGGTTGTGCGTTCGAATCCGGCCATCGGTATCGAGGTGTGTCCTTGGGCAAGACACGTCATGACACTGTCCCACTCCACCCCCAGGTGTAAATGGGTAACAGTGATGTAAAAGTCACTGCCTTGGTCTCGCGCGCGCGTGAAAACAACCGGAATGAGTGTTCGACAACGATTCAATAAGCCTGCAGCTTTCGAGATAATGTTGGTTGGTGCCTGATGCTCTGTCTCTGGTCGGGCTCATCGGAGTCTAACTGTTGGTTTTCTTTTGCTCCAGTATTTCAGTGGTTTCTTGCTGTCGAGTCCTCACCGTTGTCTCACCTCTGTGGTTCTTTGATTTCTGTGTTCACGGAGATGTTGCACTGATGAGTTAGGAGGCCTTCATGCGGACTGAACAAAATTTTTTTGTCTAAATCGCAACGGAAGTAAGGGCGAGGATTGTGGCCACGTAAAATCGATTTAAGCCCCCCAGTGGAAATCTTCCACTGACCGTTCCAAGGCGGCTCTTCTGTGGCGATTTATTTATGTTGTTGTTTGTTACTTACTGTGTGTATCACTTGTGTCTTTTAATTTTGGATGGTCATATGGCCATTTTGTGGGAAAGTAACTGTCCATATGGCCTTCCTTTGTTTAGGTTTCCATTATGGTCTGGTCGCTTAATGTTTGTATTTCTTTCCCTTTGGTGTCTTTTATGGATGGAGTAAGTTAATTGTATCAATTCCTGATCTTTGCTTTACTTCTACTTTTCATCGCAATCGATGTAAAATAAACTAGTATACAAAATAGGACATGAGAGCAGATAACTATCAGAAACTTAGCCATCAGGTTGACATGTTCGTATAATGAAGACCCCTCTAAACCTTCTTTATATAAGGAAACGATATAGAGAGGAACGTGGTTTTCCGGTGGCTTTCAATATTTAACAAAACACATGGATTGTAGGCTCTAGTTTGAAGCGGTTCTAAAGAGTACCAACATACATGTTTTGACTAGACAAAAGGACAAATTTTCACCAGAAAAATGTTAGTTTTGGAGATATGAAAGACCCTTTTATAACAAAATATTGTTTTATTGTAGTCTGCTCAGGTTAGTAGGTAGATGCATTACTATGTTTAACAGCTGGCCGGTTAGCTCAGTCGGTTAGAGCGTCGTGCTAATAACGCGAATGTCGTGGGTTCGACCCCCACACTGGCCATGTTTTTTAAATATTTTGCAAATTCAACTTATAATAAAACCATCAATTTGGCGTTATATTTTTGCCGCGACTATATATAATCCTCAAAAAGTAACACAACTATGTTACACAGTGCATTCTCCAAAACAAACATTCCTTCTGGTGGTTTCTTTTAAACACTTTTCGTATGCATGCTTGAAACATATGTTGTCAGTAATGGTTAGAACCGCCTCAATGAGGCAGTTCTAACAGTTATCCATAACCTAATGATTTTTGAGCAATGATTTATATCCTTGTAAACCCCAAAGTTCACTGCTGACACAGACATATTATTAACGAAATGAAAAAAAAAAGAGCTCTCTAGCAGCTTAGGTAAGACGGTGGAAATGCAAGGGCTGCGCACAGCAGAAGTCAATAAATCAAACCAGAGGGACAAGATGGTCCTGTATCACTCACCTGTACACCAGGAAATCATTAGCGATGTTTCGAAAATTACAAAAATTGTGGGTACTCACGCCCTGTTTGTTACAGTTAAAAGGCAATTATTACAAATTTTCGCCATTTTAGAAATAAGAAAAATCATTCCATTAGGATAACATGTCCGCATTTATATTAAGTGCAAAAAATAAAAATAAATGGAATACTACATAGCGTAGACACCATGAAAAGTTCGTCCATCCGATGTCTCAAGGACAATGGAAAGTAATCACTGCCGACATGATTTTAACACTTATCTTGCTGTTCACGACAACCCCTATCTTTGAAAACAGTGTAGATCCAGATCAGATGGCTTCTGAAGAAGCCATCTGATCAGGATCTACACTGTTTGGTATTCAGTTTATGAATTTGTAGCAATAAATTACACCAAGTAATTTGATTGGTTGATAGACAGAAATGGGTGTGGCTTAAATGAATATTCAGCAAGATAAGGGTTAACAATGTCAGTCAATGTAAAACTCATCTATGATAGAGCAGATAATAATCTGAAACGCAGACATCAGGTTGACAAGTTCGTACACTGAAGACCCCTCTAAACCCTTCTAAATATAAGAAAACGATATACAGAGGAACGTGGTCTACAGGGGGGTTTACATTATTTTCCTTATTTTTGCAAAACAAAAAAAAAAAAAGAAAAGAAAGAAAACATATATCGTAGGCACTAGTTTGAAGCGCTTCTAAAGAGTACCTACATATATGTTTTGACTAGAGGAAAGGAAAAAAAATATTTATCTGAAAAATGAAAGTTCTGGAGATATGAAAGACCCTTTTTAACAAATAGCGTGTTGGTAAGTACATGTAGGTAGATGCATCGTGTACCAGCATTGATAGTTATGACAACTGGCCGGTTATCTCAGTCGGTTAGAGCGTCGTGCTAATAACGCGAATGTCGTGGGTTCGACCCCTACACTGGCCATAATTTTTAATATTTTGCAAAATTAACTAATAAAACCTTCAGTTTGGCGTTATAGTTTTGCCGCGACTATATATAATCCTCAAAAGCCTAACCCTCACATTATTTTGATGCCTATTTCGGTAACACAACTATGTTACGTAGTGCATTCTCATTTCGGTAACACAACTATGTTACGTAGTGCATTCTCCAAAACAAACAATTCTTCTGTTGATTTCTTTTAAATACTTTTCTTATGCATTCTTGAAGCATAGGTTGTTAGCAATGGCTAACGGTTATTCATAATCTAATCATTTTTGAGCAAAAAATATTAAGCCTCACATTATTTCGACGCCTATTACGGCGAGCCTGCGGATACAGCGCCAGTGCGTTTGCTGCTCGCAGAAAAATGTAGAGGATACCTTGTAGTAGAGTCTTCATGTGTCTAGCCCTAATATTTGGCTGCGCGCGCATTTGCATTAATGGTGACTCATCGGTGTTATAGGTATACACATGTTGATTTGTATATAACATTGATACCTTCGGCAACTGGCCGGTTAGCTCGGTTAGAGCGTTAGGGCGTCGTGCTACTAACGCGAATGTCGTGGGTTCGACCCCTCACACTGGCCATATTTTTTAATATTTTGCATAATTAACTTATAAAACCTTCAGTTTGGCGCTATATTTTTGCCGCGACTATATATAATCCTTAAAAGCTTAACTCATACATTATTCTGATGCCTATTTCGGAAACACAACTATGTTACGTAGTGCATTCTCCCAAACAAACATTTCTTGTGTTGATTTCTTTTAAATACTTTTCTCATGCTTGCTTGAAACATAGATGTGAGCAATGGTTAGAACCGCCTCAGTGAGACAGTTCTAACGGTTATCCATAATCTAATGATTTTGAGCAATGATTTATGTCCTTGTAAACCCCAAAGTTCACTGCTGACACAGACATATTATTGACGAAATGAAAAAATGAGCTCTCTAGCAGCTTTGGTAAGACGGTGGAAATGCAAGGGCTGCGAAAAGCAGAGGTCAATAAATGAAACAAGAGGGCTAAGATTGCCCTGTATCGCTCACCTGTGCATCAGAAAATCATAAGCGATGTTTAGAAAAAATACAACAGGTGGGCCCAATGGCCCTATATCGCTCACCTGTGTAACAGAAAATCATTAGTGTAGGAGACCACTTGACATTTCTTACATACTAATTATCTAAGCTCGGGCAAAGCGGTGTCCATGCTTACAAACCCTACTGGTTTCATTGGGCAACAGGGCTTGAGGTGTAATTTCATCTCAATGGCGGGTAAAAGTCCCACAAAATTGGAAGAGACATCTCCAAAATGACCTATACAGTGTTGACGGGGATGTAAAACCTCAAATCAAACACAATCTGTGCCTTAGGGTTTTGGAGAAGAAGATTTTTTTAAGTTTTTTCCAGTATAAGTCTATAAGAGCTAATGAGCCCTGGGGCTTGGCCAATTTTGACCCAAAGGGCATGGTTGGCAGGATTTATGTAGAGGACCATTTTGTGTTGCTATATACTAAATATCTAAGGTCTGTACTTCATGGTTTCAAAGAAGATGTTTGAAGCTTTTTTCCATTATAAGTTTGTTGGAGTTAAGGGGCCACAGGATTTGGCCAATTTGGACCCCAGGGGCATGATTCATATAGGCAACCACTCCACATTGCTACAAGCTAAATACCTTAGCTCTGGGACTTATGGTTTCAGAGTAGAAGATTTTTGAAGATTTTTTTCCCCATTTTAAGTTGTTGTTTTTGTGTGTGTGTTTTTATTGTAAGGGCCCTGTGGTTTCAGAGAAGAAGATTGTTGAAGTTTCTCCAACTGTAAGTCTATGGAAGCTATAGAGCCCTGGGGTGTGGCCAATTTGGATTCCAGGGGCATAACTGGCAGGATTTATGTAGGTGGCGACCTGACGTTGCTACATACTAAACATCTAAGTTCTGGGCCTTATGGTTTCATAGAAGAAGATTTTTTAAGTTTTTTTTTTCTATTATAAGTCTATTGGAGGTGATGAGCTTGGGCATGGCCAATTTTGACCTCAGGGGCAGGGTTAACAGGATTTAAGGTCGCTGGCTATTTTATGTTGCTAGATACTAAATATCTAAGTTCTGTGCTTCACAGTTTCTGAGAAGAAGATTTTTGAAGCTTTTTTCCAATATGAGTCTATGGGAGCTAAGGGGCCCGGGGTGTGGCCCATTTGGACCCCAGGGGCATGATTAGCAGGAAATATGTAGGTGACCACTTGCCGTTGCTACATGCCAAATACCTAAGCTCTGGGCCCTGTGGTTTCAGAGAACAAAATTTTTGAAGTTTTTTTTTTCCATTATGAGTCTATGGGAGCTAAGGGGGTCCCAGGGTGTGGCCCATTTGGACCCAAGGGGCATGATTGGCAGGGTTTATGTAGGTGACCACTTGTCGTTGCTACATGCTAAATATCTAAGCTCTGAGCCCTGTGGTTTCAGAGAAAAAGATTTTTGAAGCTTTTTTCCATTATGAGTCTATGGGAGCTAAGGGGCCCCAGGGCGTGGCCCAATTGGACCCCACGGACATGATTGGCAGGATTTATGTAGGTGACCACTTGCCATTGCTACATGCTAAATATCTAAGCTCTGGGCCCTGTGGTTTCAGAGAAGAAGATTTTTGAAGCTTTTTTTTCCATTATGAGTCAATAGGAGCTAAGGGGCCTCGGGGCGTGGCCCGTTTGGACCCAAGGGGCATGAATGGCAAGAATTATGTAGGTGACTACTTGCCGTTGCTACGTGCTAAATATCTAAGCTCTGAGCGCAGTGGTTTCAGAGAAGAAGATTTTTGAACCTTTTTTCCACTATGTGTCTATGGGAGCAAAGGGGCCCCGGGGCGTGGCCCATTTGGAACCCAGGAGCATGATTGGCAGGAATTATGTAGGTGACCAATTGCCGTTGCTACATGCTAAATATCTAAACTCTCGGCCCTGTTGTTTCAGAGAAGAAGATTTTTGAAGCTTTTTTTTCCATTATGAGTCTATGGGAGCTAAGGGGCCCCGCGACGTGGCCCATTTGGACCCGAGGGGCATGATTGGCAGGATATATGTAGGTGACCACTTGCCGTTGCTACATGCCAATATCTCAGCTCTGGGCTCTGTGGTTTCAGAGGAGAAGATTTTTGAAGCTTTTTTCCATTATGAGTCTATAGGAGCTAAAGGGCCCCGGGGCATGGCCCGTTTGGACCCCAGGGGCATGATTGGCAGGAATTATGTAGGTGACCACTTGTCGTTGCTACATGCTAAATATCTGAGCTCTGGGCCCTGTGGTTTCAGAAAAGAAGATTTTTTAAGCTTTTTGTTCCATTATGAGTCTATAGGAGCAAAGGGGCCCCTGGGCATCGCCCATTTGGAACCCAGGGGCATGATTGGCAGGATTTATGTAGGTGACCACTGGCCGTTGCTATATGCCAAATATCTAAGCTCTGGGCCCTGTGGTTTCAGAGAAGAAGTTTTTTGAAGCTTTTTGTTCCCCATTATGAGTCTATGGGAGCTAAGGGGCCTCGGGGTGTGGCCGATTTGGACCCCAGGGGCATGATTGGCAGGAATTATGTAGGTGACCACTTGCCGTTACTACATGCTAAATACCTAAGCTCTGGGCCCTGTGGTTTCATAGAAGAAGATTTTTGAAGCTTTTTTTTCCATTATGAGTCTATGGGAGCGGAGGGACCCCGGGGCGTGGCCCATTTGGAACCCAGGGGCATGATTGGCAGGAATTATGTAGGTGACTACTTGCCGTTGCTACGTGCTAAATATCTAAGCTCTGGACCCTGTGGTTTCAGAGAAGAAGATTTTTGCAGCTTTTTTCCATTATGAGTCTATAGGAGTTAAGGGGCCCCGGGGTGTGGCCATTTTGGACCCCACGGGCATGATTGGCAGGATTTATGTAGGTGACCACTTGACATTGTTACAAGCTAAATATCTAAGCTCTGGGCCCAGTGGTTTCAGAGAAGATATTTTAATTTTTTCCCATTGTAAGTCTATGGGAGCTATATGTTGCCATGGCAACCAGAATTCCAATCTGATCAGCCCAAAAACCTTATGCAGCCTTTCCCCCTACCTGATGATGTTTCTTATGAAATTTATTCAAGATTCACCAAGGGGTATTAAAGATATACTTATTTGAAATTGTTTACGGACGGACGCACGGACGCACGCACGACGGACGACGGACAAAAAGTGACCACAAAAGCTCACCTTGTCACTACGTGACAGGTGAGCTAAAAAGTGGGTACTCACGCCCTATGTTTCTAACAGTTATAAGGCAATGATTACAAATTTTCGCAATTTTAGAAAATTTTAAAGATGTTTAGAAACAAGAAATATCTTTAAAAAAGATATGCGGCGTAGATTTAATTGGAAGGTTGTTTAGAAACCAGTGCTTCAGCTGAAGTGCACGACCCGCCGGATGCTTTTAGCTTGATGAGTGTTACCATATATATGGGTATGGCGGCCATTTTGGTCATGTGACCTGGACCTAAAACGGTTCCCCCAATAAATGCGCCTTATCGTAAGGAGCAAAAATATATCTAATACTTTAGTACTGTATTCTGAATCGTTTGCAGGATAAAATGAATTCTCACTTTTCCAATACAAAAGCATATGTGTCAAAGTTTGACCTAGGCACAAAGAAGGTCAAGGTCAACCCAGGGTCACCATTTTAGCAATTTATGATGGGCTTACGTCCCAGATGTTATTTATCAAGTTTCGTGGAAATCTGCCAAGTGGTTCTGGAGAAGACTATTTTGAAGGGTTTTTACCATATATGGCTTGGCGGCCATTTTGGTCATGTGACCTGGACCCCATGAGCAAATTTTGGTTTCCTCCATCCCATAGAGGCTCCATATGAAATTTGACCTTAATCGGCCCAACGGTTTCCGAGGAGAAGCAGTTCGAAAATTTTCACATTTTTCGCCTCGGCGAGGCTATACTAAATGGAATGTAATATTTCGCAAGTTCATTGGTTAGAGCTCATTGATACTATCAGTATGCCAAAAATTGTTTAAATATTCCAAGCGGTTAAGTCACTATCACCAATTTCACAAACGGGTTACGGACGGACAGACAGACAGACCATATATGGCTTGGCGGCCATTTGGGTCTAGTGACCTGGACCCCATGAGCAAATTTTGGTTTCCCCCATCCCATAGAGGCTCCATATGAAATTTGACTTCAATCGGCCCAACGGTTTCCGAGGAGAAGCAGTTCGAAAATTTTCACATTTTTTCGCCTCGGCGAGCCTATACTAAATGGAATATAATATTTCGTAAGTTCATTGGTTAGATCTCATTGATATCTATCAGTATGCCAAAATTGTTTAAATATTCCAAGCGGTTAAGTCACTATCACCAATTTTCACAAACGGGTTACGGACGGACAGACAGACTGACAGAATGACACGGGGATTTTAGGGCACTCTTAGAAAATCAACCGACTTCAGTCGGTCGCTTTTTCTGCGGGTCGTGCAATATGAGCTACAATAGTGACAGCAACAATTGTCTAGCTATGAACTGGTTTACTGTATTCAAACAATTCAGATGTCACGCGAGGAAAAATAGCTTTGCAGAGGGCGGTGTCCCGCCTGTTTGAGCTAAGGTCAATGTAAAAGGTCAAGGTTAAAAACATGACCTCATTTCAAGAGCATATGATCTCAAGTATATGCACAACAAATAAGAAAACGTTATCATTTACTGTTTTTGAACACAAATTCTAGGGTTAACATTTCGGGTTGTCGCTATGGTGAACGTAAACGCATAGGCGGACGAACAAACGGACGAGCAGACAAACGGACGGAAACTTGATCTTATGTGCACCTAATTAAAACTCAAATTACACTTATTCCTTTTCAGAATTTATATAACATTAATGATATTCGAAAATGTCCATTTTGTGTTAAAATGGAGGACATAAAGAATGCTGAAGACAAATGATACACTGCAACTTTTATTTAGCATATATTATAAATTAAACATCTGTCAATTTGTAATGCGATTATTACATGTTTTTGTCATGCTATATCTCTTTATTGGTTTCATTGGGCAACAGGGCTTGGGTGTCATTTCATCTCAATGTCGGGTAAAAGTCCCACAAACTTGGAAGCAACGTCTCCAAAATGACCTACACAGTGTTGATGGGGACGTTAAACCTCAAATCAAACAAACAATTCCTTTCGCAGAAAATTCTTCCTTTCGCGAAAGGAACCTTCCTTTCGCGAAATGGTTCCTTTCGCTATATAGACCAACCACGTGAAATTAGGTCAAAATAGCTATTCACCGCAGCAGTTACAGAATTCACTAGAAACACAATTATACATATGACGTATGGTCATCAAAGGACAAGACGGTGAGCAAGCCGAAACTGTATATATTTTTCATTCATGTCTCACATAAAAATAGCCATCGGAAGAGATGGCAAATCCCCCGACCAAAAGCCAATATGGCCTTCAGAAGATTGTTCACCAATAGAAAGTGCAACAGAATTAAACCAGCAATATATCACAAAAGTATTGCAGTTATGGCCATCACAAGATTTTACTGATAGGGGAGATAACTAAAAAACCAGGGCACTCAGAAATGTCGTTCTTGCGCATGACATGTCTGCTTAAGCTCATGTATTTCTGTATAAAGTACCATCAATATGTCTCAAAGGGTATTGGAGATATGGTGATCACAAGCAGGTCATACTGATATATTGAAAGGGTAGATAACTCAAATACCACAGCACCAACAGTTGTGGTTCTTGCACATGACATCCCTTCTGTACCTTGTATACAATTGTGCCAAGTTCCTTCAATATATCTCAAAGGGTGTTGGAGTTATGGCCATCACAATGTTATATTGCAAGGGGAGATAAATAAAAAAACCAGAGCACCCAGAGTTGTAATTCTTGAGCATGACACACATGCTTAACCTCATGTACATCTGCATCAAGTACCACAAATATGTCTCAAAGGGTATTGGAGGTACGATGATCACAAGGTTGTCATACTGTTATATTGGAAGGGGAGATAACTCAAATATCATAGCACCCAGAGTTGTGGTTCTTAGGATGAAGTGCCATCTCAATGTTGTATACAATTGTGCCAAGTACCAACAATATATCTCAAATGGTATTTGAGTTATGGCCATCACAAGGTTATATTGTCAGGGGAGATAATTAAAAAACCAGGGCACCCAGAGTTGTGGTTCTTGCACGTGACACACCTGCTTAACCTCATGTACAACTGTACCAAGTATCATCAATATATCTCGAAGAGTGTTGGAGATGTGGCCATCATACGGTAGTGATTCTATATTATTGGAAGGGGAGATGGTTATATTGTCAGGGGAGATAATTAAAAAACCAGGGCACCCAGAGTTGTGGTTCTTGCTCGTGACACACCTGCTTAACCTCATGTACAACTGTGCCAAGTATCATCAATATATCTCGAAGAGTGTTGGAGATGTGCCCATCATACGGTAGTGATTCTAAATTATTGGAAGGGGAGATAACTAAAAAAAAAACCATGGCACCCAGAGTTGTGGTTCTTGTGCATGACACACCGCCTCGGCCTTGTGAACAACTGTGTCAGGTATCATCAATATATCTTAAAGGGTATTAGAATTATGGCCATCACAAGGTTGTCACTCTATTATATTGGAAGGGGAGATAACTTCAAAACCATGGCAACCAGAGTTGTGGTTTTTGTGCATGACACTCCGTCTCAGCCTTGTGAACAACTGTGCCAGGTACCATCAATATATCTCAAAGGGTATTGGATTTATGGCCATCACAAAGTGGTCATTCTATTTTATTAAAAGGGGAGATAACTAAAAAAGTATGACATCCAGAGTTCTGGTTCTTGCGCATGACACGCCGTCTCAGCCTTGTGAACAATTGTGTCAAGAACCATCAATGAAACTCAAAGGATATAAGAGTTATGGCCATCCCAAGGTTGTCACTCTGTTTTATTGGAAGGGGAGATAACTCGAAAACCATGGCAACCAGAGTTGTGGTTCTTGTGCATGACACGCCGTCTCAGCCTTGTGAACAACTGTGCAAGGTACCATCAATATATCTCAAAGGGTATTGGAGTTATGGCCATCACAAAGTAGTCACTCTATTTGATTAAAAGGGGAGATAACTAAAAACGTATGGCATCCAGAGTTCTGGTTCTTGCGTATGACACGCCGTCTCGGCCTTGTGAACAATTGTGCCAAGAACCATCAATGAATCTCAAAGGGTATAGGAGTTATGGCCATCACAAGGTTGCGTCTACGGACGGACGGACGGACGGACGGACGGACGGACGGACGCCAGGCTGATCGCTATATCCCCCGAACCTATTCGGTCGGGGGATAAAAAACGAAACATTTCCTAGGTTAAAACTTCAGTAAACTGTCGTACTTTTGAGTAGATTTATTTATGCAAATCATTGACCAATGAACTGGTCATCTCCTTGGACATGTGGTTTTATTGACCAATGGAATAACGAAAAATGAAGGAAAAAAGCAAAACCATAACGGCTACGCCGTAAAAATACAAAAAGTGGGTACTCACGCCCTATGTTTGTAATAGTTTTTTGTAAACGTGGTCTACAGGGGGGTTTACATTATTTTCCTAATTTTTGCAAAACAAAAAATAATAAAAAAAAAAAGAAAAAAAAAAAAAAGAAAAAAAAAAAAAAGAAAGAAAACATAGATCGTAGGCACTAGTTTGAAGCGCTTCTAAAGAGTACCTACATATATGTTTTGACTAGAGGAAAGGAAAAAAAATATTTATCTGAAAAATGAAAGTTCTGGAGATATGAAAGACCCTTTTTAACAAATAGCGTGTTGGTAAGTACATGTAGGTAGATGGATCGTGTACCAGCATTGATAGTTATGACAACTGGCCGGTTAGCTCAGTCGGTTAGAGCGTCGTGCTAATAACGCGAATGTCGTGGGTTCGACCCCCACACTGGCCATAATTTTTAATATTTTGCAAAATTAACTAATAAAACCTTCAATTTGGCGTTATAGTTTTGCCGCGACTATATATAATCCTCAAAAGCCTAACCCTCACATTATTTTGATGCCTATTTCGGTAACACAACTATGTTACGTAGTGCATTCTCATTTCGGTAACACAACTATGTTACGTAGTGCATTCTCCAAAACAAACATTTCTTCTGTTGATTTCTTTTAAATACTTTTCTTATGCATTCTTGAAACATAGGTTGTTAGCAATGGCTAACGGTTATTCATAATCTAATCATTTTTGAGCAAAAAATATTAAGCCTCACATTATTTTGACGCCTATTACGGCGAGCCTGCGGATACAGCGCCAGTGCGTTTGCTGCTCGCAGAAAAATGTAGAGGATACCTTGTAGTAGAGTCTTCATGTGTCTAGCCCTAATATTTGGCTGCGCGCGCATTTGCATTAATGGTGACTCATCGGTGTTATAGGTATACACATGTTGATTTGTATATAACATTGATACCTTCGGCAACTGGCCGGTTAGCTCGGTTAGATCGTTAGGGCGTCGTGCTACTAACGCGAATGTCGTGGGTTCGACCCCTCACACTGGCCATATTTTTTTAATATTTTGCATAATTAACTTATAAAACCTTCAGTTTGGCGCTATATTTTTGCCGCGACTATATATAATCCTTAAAAGCTTAACTCATACATTATTCTGATGCCTATTTCGGAAACACAACTATGTTACGTAGTGCATTCTCCCAAACAAACATTTCTTGTGTTGATTTCTTTTAAATACTTTTCTCATGCTTGCTTGAAACATAGATGTGAGCAATGGTTAGAACCGCCTCAGTGAGGCAGTTCTAACGGTTATCCATAATCTAATGATTTTGAGCAATGATTTATGTCCTTGTAAACCCCAAAGTTCACTGCTGACACAGACATATTATTGACGAAATGAAAGAAAAAGAGCTCTCTAGCAGCTTTGGTAAGACGGTGGAAATGCAAGGGCTGCGAAAAGCAGAGGTCAATAAATGAAACAAGAGGGCCAAGATTGCCGTGTATCGCTCACCTGTGCATCAGAAAATCATTAGCGATGTTTAGAAAAAATACAAAAAAGTGGGTACTCACGCCCTATGTTTCTAACAGTTATAAGGCAATGATTACAAATTTTCGCAATTGTAGAAAATTTTAAAGATGTTTAGAAAAAATACAAAAAGCAGGTACTCACGCCCTATGTTAGTAACAGTTATAAGGCAATTATTACAAATTTTCGCAATTTTAGAAACACAAAAAAATCATTCCATTAGGATAACATGCCCGCATTTATGTTAAATGCAAAATTTAACAAGAGGCCCATGGGCCACAATGCTCACCAGAGCTCAGGGAGAACTGCCCGCTGGCAGCAATGTATTTTAATTAACCACGGAAGCTATGTGCCCTAGGATGCTACAGATAAAATTTGGGCCCAATAAGCCTCGTGGCTTTAGATTCGATGTCGCTTGAATGTGTTGACAATTTCCAATCTGTGGCAACAAATAGGGCCAAAAAGAACATTGTTAAAGAAAATATCTTGAAAGGCATTAATGTCATTTTTCAATTTTCCCCATTATAGGACAATGGAAACTCATAACTTGGCATAGCAAACAAACCAAAGAGCCAAAGTTCATAAACCAGAGCTCCGGTGGACACTGCCCAATGGCAGCCATGTCTTATAACATGATATGATTTATTATACCAATTATAAAGTCTCCCAAACAAACCCCATACCCAAATGAGCACCCATGTGGACTGTATCTGAAATATTAGGTGTTTTATAAAGTAGAGAGATCGGGGCATGGACCCAATTGAGCCCTGGTTGGTGTCAATAAATGCGTCTTATCATAAGGAACAAAGACATATATGGTTTATCAGTGGGAATATGTATGGTTCCTGTGATGTAAGGCCTTTTAAGCAATGGAGGGAATCGGGCATGGCAGATCGCAGAAAAGCCCAAGATTGTTGTCAATGAATAAGTCTTATCATAAGGACCAAGAGTATATACGGTTAAATGGTGGGGATCTGAATGGTTTCTGAGATATGAGGCACTTTTATGAAGTGGCAGGGAGAGAAATGGCCCCTGCGGACCCCCAAAGGCAGGGGTGACTGAATGTGTCTAATAACAATGAACAAGAATATATGTGACTATATGATGGGGATTTGAATGGTTTCTGAGATATATGGCCTATTAGGAAGTTGAGTCTTATCAAAAGGAACAAGAATAAATATGGTTGAGGGGTGGGGATCTGAACGGTTTCTGAGATATATGGATTTTAATGAAGTCAAGGGGTGGGGTATGGCCTGTGGCACCCCGGGGGGGGGGGGGACCTGCATGCTGGTGTCACTGATTGCGTGTTATCATAAGGAACAAGAATATATATGGTTTAGGGGTGGGGAACTGAACGGTTTCTGAGATATATGGATTTTAATGAAGTAAAGGGGTGGGGCATGGCCTGTGGCATCCCAGGGGGACCTGCATGCTGGTGTCACTGATTGCGTCTTATCATAAAGAACAAGAATATATATGGTTTAGGGGTGGGGATCTGAACGGTTTCTGAGATATATGGATTTTAATGAAGTAAAGGGGTGGGGCATGGCCTGTGGCACCCCGGGGGACCTGCATGCTGGTGTCACTGATTGCGTGTTATCATAAGCAACAAGAATATATATGATTTAGGGGTGAGGCTCTGAACAGTTTCTCAGATATATGGTCTTTTGTTAAGTCAAGGGGTGGAGCATGGCCCGGGTGCACACTGGGTGACCCCTAAATTGGTGTCGCTGAATGTGTCTTATCATAAGGAACAAGAATGTATATGGTTTAGGGGTGGGTATCTGTAAGGTTTCTGGAATATTTGGCCTTTTACGAAGAGGAGGTGGTTGGGCATGGTCCCAGCACATCCTAGGGGACCCCAAATTTGGTGTCACTGAATGCAACTTATCATAAGGAATGAGAATATATATGGTTTAGGGGTGGGGATCTCAATGGTTTCTGAAATAAATGGCATTTTATGAAGTGGAAGGGGTGGGGCATGTCCCAGGCACATCCCGGGGGACCCACAGGTTGGTGTCACTTAATGCGTCTTATCATAAGGAACAAGAATATATATGGTTTAGGGGTGGGGATCTGAATGGTTTCTGAGATAAATGGCCTTTTATGAGGTGGAGGGGTCGGGGCATATCCCCGGCATATCCCGGGGGACCTCCAGGTTGGTGTCACTTAATGCATCTTATCACAAGGAACAAGAATATATATAGTTATGGGGTGGGGATCTGTATGGTTTCTGAGATATATGGATTTTAATGAAGTAAAGGGGTGGGGCATGGCCCATGGCACCCTGGGTGGACCCGCATGCTGGTGTCACTGATTGCGTCTTATCATAAGGAACAAGAATATATATGGTTTAGGGGTGGGGCTCTGAACAGTTTCTCAGATATATGGTCTTTTGTGAAGTCAAGGGGTGAAGCATGGCCCGGGAGCACCCTGGGTGACCCCTAGGTTGGTGTTACTGAATGTGTCTTATCATAAGGAACAAGAATATACACATGTATATGTTTTAGGGCAGGGGATCTGTAAGGTTTCTGTAATATTTGGCCTTTTATGAAGTGGAGGGGGTTGGGCATGGTCCCAGCACATTCCGGGGGGACCCCCAGATTGGTGTCACTTAATGCATCTTAGCATAAGGAACAAGAATATATATATAATTTAGGGGTGGGGATCTGTATGGTTTCTGAGATATATGGCATTTTATGACGTGAAGGGGGTGGGGCATGTCCCCGGCACATCCCGGGGGACCCCCAGGTTGGTGTTACTTAATGCATCTTAGCATAAGGAACAAGAATATATATAGTTATGGGTTGGGGATCTGAATGGTTTCTGAGATAAATGGCATTTTATGAAATAGAGGGGCACAGCATGTCCCCGGCACATCCCGGGAGACCCCCAGGTTGGTGTCACTTAATGCATCTTATCATAAGGAACAAGATTAAATATGGTTTAGGGCTTTGGATCCATAAGGTTTCTGAGATATAAGGCATTTTATGAAGTGGAGGGGGCGGGGCATGGCCCCGGCACAACCTAGGGGACCCCCAGGTTGACATAAAAGCATATGGCTGAGAGAAGTTTACACAAGGAACATGTTATGTAAGTTTTGTCAAAATATCTGCAATGACTTGCCATTTTTCAGTTTTCCCCATTATAAGTCAATGGAAACTCTAAGTTGCCATAACAACAAAACTAAAAGGCCAAATTTCATAAAAAACACAAAACCTGTAAGGGCAAATATGGTGAATATTTTCATAAAGTCTCAGCCTCCTAGAGCAAATGGTTTCTGAGGAGATGATTTTTTAAGTATTTTTTTTTTGTCTATTTTTGCATTTGGGTTTCCATGGTAACCAATAAAAATGAGCAGAAGGCCTAAAATCATACGGCAGATAGTAGATTACCTATGGAACATTTCTATGAAAGTTTTGTCAGAATATCTGCAGAGGCTTGGCAGTAAATGCCATTTTTTCTATTTTCCCCATTATAAGTCTATGGAAACTCTAAGTTGCCATAGCAACCAAACTAATGAGCCGATTTTCATTAAAAACACAAACTTTCAATCCCCCTGCCCAAGGATGCTACAGATGAAATGTGGGCTGAATCGGCCCAGTGGCTTCAGAGGAGATGTCGTTTGAAAATGTTGACGAAGACGACGCAGACGCAGACGCAGACACAGAAGCAGACGCAGACGCAGACGACGACGACGGACGACTGCCTATCCTATAAGCTCCCCCGGAGCCTTCAGCTCTGGTGAGCTAAAAATAAATGGAGTGCTACATTTCATGACTCAATGACAATTGAAAGTAATTACTGCCGACATGCAAAAAATAAAAGTAAATGGAGTACTGCACAGGGTAGACATGATGAAAATTTCGTCCTTCCGACGACTCAAGGACAATGGAAAGTAATTACTGCAGGCATGATTTTAACAATGTCAGTCAATGTAAAACTCATCTATAATAGTACATTAGATCAGATAACTATCTGAAACGCAGACATCAGGTTGACAAGTTCGTATACTGAAGACCCCGCTAAACCCTTATAAATATAAGAAAACGATATAGAGAGGAACTTGGTTTACTGGGGCTGGGGTTTACTTTATGTTCCCTATTTTTGACAAACAAAAAAAAAAATAAATAAATAAATAAATAACACAGATTGTAGGAACTTGTTTGAAGCGCTTCTAAAGAGTACCTACATATATGTTTTGACTAGAAAACAGGGAAAAAAGAGAAATTTTCATCTGAAAAATGATAGTTCTGGAGATATGAAAGACCCTTTTTAACAAATAGCGTGTTGGTAAGTAGGTAGATGGATCGTGTACCAGCACTGATAGTTATGACAACTGGCCGGTTAGCTCAGTCGGTTAGAGCGTCGTGCTAATAACGCGAATGTCGTGGGTTCGACCCCCACACTGGCCATATTTTTTAAATATTTTGCAAAATTAACTAATAAAACCTTCAGATTGGCGTTATATATTTTCCGCGACTGTATATAATCCTCTAAAGCCTAACCCTCACATTATTTTGATGTCTATTTCGAACTAAACTAGTTACATAGTGCATTTTCTAAAACAAACATTTCTTCTGGTGATTTCTTTTAAAAGATTTTTCATGTATGCTTGAAACATAGGTTGTCTGTGATGGTTGGAACCGCCTAACTGAGGCATTTATAACGGTTGTGTATAATCTTATGACTTTTGAGCATAGGGGCTTGAATCACGAACAAATTTTTTTTTGGTACTATATTAGAGACAAGGGGGGAAACTTCGGCTCGAATTTTCGGGGGGGGGGGGGGGGTTACCCCATTTTACCCAGAGTATCTTTTCCGCAAATGCAGTTTTTCACCTGCTTATTATGAATTATACAAGTTTAATGTGTCCACTTTGCAACAATAATCCGCCTCTGTCTGTCATTTGCAGGAAACATGTATTTCTCGCATGGATTAACTCAGCATCTCAAAATTCGGCATAACCGTGTGCCAAAAAAATTCAGGTTTTCATCAATTACAAGCGAGCTAGTGTTAGGGAGGGAACTTACTTCGCTTTCAACTGATGTCTTTCATTAAAATGAACCTCTCTTGACCAATTTGAATCCAAAATGATGTATTTGCAGCTCAAAATTTAGAATTTACTACTTTCACTTCGCTTTCTGTAACAGATAAAAAAAAACAATCGCCGCGAGGCTTGGTTTTTCTGATAATTCCGGGCTAATTTATTGATGAACTGACGACCGGAACGACCGGTGCTGTTTAATGTTAAACCGTTCGAAGTAGTGGCAAATGGGCATTATCGCTATTTTTCTTCAATTTTCAACTAAACCCCAAGAGGGGACACAGACGGTGTATCGGCCCCCGCCCATCGGGGCTTGAAGAAGTATATGGGCTGCATGATGCTTCCATGCAGAGCTGAATCCGGCCCGCACACGAGTACTGGTAAACTGCTTAGTGGATCTAAGCCTGTCCAGGAACCACTGTGCGAGGTGGACCGTCCATGCTAATAAACCCTATTGGTTTCATTGGGCGACAGGGCTTGAGATGTCATTTCATCTCAATGTCGGGTAAAAGTCCCACAAAATTGGAAGCAACGTCTCCAAAATGACTTTTACAGTGTTGACGGGGACATTAAACCCCAAATCAAACAAACAAACAGACGGTGTATACTGCATAAACTCCATTTTTGAAGGGTGAAAGAGTACACAGGAATCATGTAACATGTAATTACGGTATGGTTCTTTAACCTGCATAGTGGATGTTCTCCCTGCACGGGGGGGGGGGGGGGGGGGGGGAGGGGGGGGGGGCTTTAACCTGCATAGTAGATGTTCTCCCTGCACGGGGGGGGGGGTGGGGGGGCTCCAGTTGACGTCCAGATCCGAACGACGATGTACTTTATGACATTCATATCTGCAAATGATGTCAATGGAGCGTGTTCGGACACCGACATTTTGTCACCGCCGTAGCTGGGGATCGAATCTGGGACCGTTAGGATCTGAGACAAATGGACTAACCACTGATCGAGCTAGGTGGGTGGCTAAATTTAGGAAGGCAGGAATGAGCCGCAGTTATCTCCATACCGGATTCAGAAATGTTGCAATGTATTTTTTGTTGAAATCGTGGACGTTTTGTGTTATTTTCAAAACAGTTTCACTAAATAAAAAAGCCAGCCTATTAAAATGCCACCAAAATGTAAATGTTCAAAAGAATGCAGCATGCAAACAATTTGTTCCCTATTGCAACATATTCCGTTTCATGTTTTTAAATTTTAATCCTGGGTCGCGAATGGCCAGTAAATGACAATGCGCACTATTCAGGTTGGGCCCTTTGGGTCCTTTTCCAACTGGGATTAAAGGGGACAGAATCCGTACAATGCAGCACACACACGCTCTCTCATCCGCGAGTTTCTGAAGTGGACGCTTCTATTTATGAATGTAGGGACTTTTGTAAAATCATTGCTCAGTCCTTCTGAATTTGTTTGTTTTGTTTGATTTGCGGCTTAACGTCCACGTCAACACTGTAAAGGTCATTTTGGAGACGTTGCTTCCAATTTTGTGGGACTTTTACCCGACATTGAGATGAAATGGCATCTCAAGCCCTGCCGCCCAATGAAACCAAACGGGTTTATAAGCATGGACAGTCCGACTAGCACCGCTTTGACTGGGAAAGCTTAGATCCTCTTAAGCAGTTTACCAATACTCGTGCGCGGGTCAGTTTCAACTCTGCGTGGAAGCATCATGCAGCCCGTCTATTTCTTAAAACCCTTGTATTAGCCGACTTTCGGATGATTCTTTAAGCGGAGGTCCCGTCTCCGTATGACCGTAGCTGTTACACGGGTGGTAATCAGGGGAACTAGCTCGAAAATGAGTCAATGGAAATTTGTTCCCTCGACACATCCGGGAACTCTCGAGCTAGCTCCATCACCAAGAATCTCGTAAACAAAGGTAGGTCTCGAAGAGTTTTATCACCATTTTTTTCTTTGTAAGCTATTTATAAAAAATCCGGCAATGCAGTTCCACATAGAAATGATTTAACTTTGTACTCCGCTAGAATTTGCCATGGAAATTTGCAGCGCTGGAGTATGAATGAAACCCAAACTTTTTATCACGGACCGGAAAAATTGTCAATTTATGTCATTACGGAGATTTTGACCGAAGATTTTTCATTTTCCGTCAAAAGTACGCCCTTGGCACCCACAGAAACAACATCCCTGGTGAAATGAAACATGGAAAGTGTGAAATAAGCAAAAAAATATGGCAGTGATTACGTAACTTGCGAGTTATGACGAAATTACTGTCCGAGCTAGTCTTCTCGACAAGGAGCTAGTTCACTCGACATAAAAAAGAAAATGAAACGTTCATCAGATTTGATGTCTTTCTATGGTCCCACCCAGGTTATCCAACTGGTTTCTTTACCTCTGGCTAACAAAGGTAGGTCTCGAAGAGTTTTATCACCATTTTTTTTCTTTGTAAGCTATTTATAAAATAAATCCGGCAATGCAGTTCCACATAGAAATGATTTAACTTTGTACTCCGCTAGAATTTGCCATGGAAATTTGCAGCGCTGGAGTATGAATGAAAGTAAACTTTTTATTACGGACCTGAAAAATTGTTAATTAATGTCATTACCGGGAGATTTTGGCCGACGACTTTTCATTTTCCGTCAAAAGTACGCCCTTCACACCCATAGAAACAACATCCCTGGTGAAATAAAACAGAGTCTTATCATAAGGAACAATGATATATATGGTTTAGGGGTTGGGAGCTGAATTATTTTCAAAATATTAGACATTTTGAGTTTTCCATACAAATGCCTATATGTCAATTTTACGTTTTATGTAATTTTACCCCAAGGCCCATCCAGGGGCAATTGTATCATGAACGGAAAGTTCTTTGGCTGAGTAAGTGTCATGCGAAATTTCAACTTTGTAGCATAACAGAAACGGGAATTATGGGCTCCAAGAGAAACGCGAACGTTAACTTTAACGTTTGTTAGACTCTGGTTAGGACTCTTGGGCAATGGCATCTGACACTCGGACACGCTCAGGAGCATGGCCCTGGGACAATCGTATCATGAACAGAAAGGTCACGGTCTGAGTAAGCGTCATACCGATTTTCAATTTTGTAGTATAACATAAATGGAAGTTATGGGCTCTAAGAGAAATGCAGACGTAAACTTCGAAATTTGTTAGACTCTGTTTATGAACGCGACTTTCCATTGCAGAACTAGGACATCCATATATGACTCAAGAGAGGCTCGAACCACACCGACAGGATACCTAATCGACATAGATTCATGTTGTTAGGTGATTAGTTGCTTAATAGATCACTGTCTGTCGGGCACAAGTGCAGAGATCACTCGCGGTACGCGCCCGTGATCACTCGCGCTACGCGCTCATGATCTATTCACTATAACGACTGACTTCCAGTCTGTGATATATTAAGCAACTAATAAGCACCATCTTATCTTTCAACAATTTAGTCGAAAACTGTGTTGAGCATTTATGGGTATAGGGGAAACGATAGTTTGTTCGAGGCATCTGGGTCACATGACCAAGATGGTTACCATGCCCATATATGGTGAAACCATTAAAAATCTTCTCTAGAACCAGTGGGCTGATTTCAAGAAACTTGTAGTACCTAGGACTGCAGCACAACATAATTTGTATAAACGATGACTTTAGGTTTATTAAAAATAATCAGATCACCTGCGGGAACAATATGTGATTTCTGAGTGAAACAAAAATCATCAAAAAGATTACCGGTAGGAATCAAATACTTCATTTATTTAATCAAACCTTTACACGACACTGACATTTGTGTGCATACATATTTTCTCTCTTTTTCCATCCATCCTTCCATCCATCTACCCACCGACCCATCCATCCATCCGTCCGTCTGTCTGTCCGTCTATATGTTCGTTCGTCCATCCGTCCTCCAGTTGACCAATCCTTCCAAATACCCACTCATCCCTTTCTATTGTGCACCCTTCCATCCATCAATCATTCCATCCATCCATCCATCCATCCAACATCCATTGATCCGCTCCAAATGGGAGGGGGCGAAGCAACTAGATGGGCGAAATGACTAAGGGGGGCGAAAAGACCAGGCTCTGTTGGCAAAACAGGGGTGTAAAATGGGGGCGAAACGAACAGGGAGAAACGACTGGGGGACGCCTTTGGGGCATAGCATCTTGTTACCCAACTAGCCAGTGGTAAAGAAACCAGTTGGATAACCTGGGTGGGACCATAGAAAGACATCGAATCTGATGAATGTTTCATTTTCTTTTTTATGTCGAGTGAACTAGCTCCTTGTCGAGAAGACTAGCTCGGACCGTAATTTCGTAATAAGTCGCAAGTTACGTAATCACGGCAAAAATTTTTTTGCTTATTTCAAACTGTCCATGTTCCATTTCACCAGGGATGTTGTTTCTGTGGGTGTGAAGGGCGTACTTTTGACGGATAATGAAAAATCGTCGGCCAAAATCTCCGTAATGACATAAATTGACAATTTGTCCGGTCCGTGATAAAAAGTTTGGGTTTCATTCATACTCCAGCGCTGCAAATTTCCATGGCAAATTCTAGCGGAGTACAAAGTTAAATCATTTCTATGTGGAACTGCATTGACGGATTTTTTTATACATAGCTTACAAAGAAAAAAATGGTGATAAAACTCTTCGAGACCTACCTTTGTTTACGAGTTTCTTGGTGATGGAGCTAGCTCGAGAGTTCCCGGATTTGTCGAGGGAACAAATTTCCATTGACTCATTTTCGAGCTAGTTCCCCTGATTACCACCGGTGTGTTAGAGAGACGTAAAACTCAAGCATTCACTCACTTGTATAGAGTTTTATGAAACGTTTTTCATGCTCAATTCAGCCGAGCGTGAAATGTGTAATGCTCGCTATTTTTGGGTCGATTGTAAATGGCATAATCAGAAATAGTGCTGTTGTCCACGTTACTATCACTGATTTGGGGAAACCAAGGTTATGGTTATTAACAGAAAATTGTTGTGTTATTTTTATCGATGTTACATGTGGGTCAGAGTGTTGCGTGATGTTGGACGCCTTTGGCAAACGGTGTATCTTCAGATCATACGCCGCAAAATGTTGCGTCTACTCAGCCGGCTTCTCAGGGTCTACACTATTTGCTTCGAATACTGGTATTTAGGTATGAAAGTCTCGGCTGTCAATTTAATGATATATTACTCCGTTATAGAATTTCTTTTCTTTTACCGAAAGGGTATACGGTTTTGATGATTGTTTTGATTTCAGTTAGTACAGTTCTGATTACGTATGTTTGGAATAGATGACAGTATTCCTACATAGTATGTTCAATCTACGGTTTCAAATGATCCTTTCCGATTCCAATGATTGTTACTGCGAAAGAATGGTTATCCCTTATAACCCTAAAGCCAAGTACAGATACTTATGCAAGCAGTGTAGATCCTGATATGATAGCCCTGAGCCATCTAATCGGGATATTTTCTTACCGTTCAGCTGGACGCCCTTTAGTAAAATGGATGTGCTCAACCTTAGTGATGGAACAGTGCACTCCAGTATCTTAAGGGTGAGAGGGGGGTTGAAAATATAAATAAATCAAAGCACTGACTGGGCGATTGTCTCTGACTGCAGGCTGGAAAAACAGAACGGTCCCAGTATTTCCTTAAGATTTTGCAAACAGTGTAGACCCAGATCAGACGCCGTGTTCTGTGGCGTCTGATCTTGATCTACACTGTTTGCCACACCCAACACATAATTCCAGTCCAGATTTTACAGATAACTCTCTCACAATCTCTCACCTCAGAGTGGAACACATAACACGGCTATTTTTGAGCTGATTGTCAATCGACCCAACATTACTAAGCAGAAACGCTCAGTGCTAAAGTCCACATGACCATCACTGACTTGTCGAAATTACTTTTATTTTATAGAATATAGCCGCAGTGAGGTCAGAGTGTTGCGAAAGAGGGTTATGTTGGAATCACTGGCTGGGCTTAGAAAACAGAATAGACCCAGACCAGAGTCCACAGAACGCGGCGTCTGATCAAGGTAAAAACCCGAAATTTCAGGGTTAAATGAAACAGTTTAAATCACCGCCAGGACTATTATTTTGACTTACACTCAGAGACAATCGACCCACCATAACTCTCTGTACTAACAGTTCAGGTAATTTTCCTGCCTAGATAAGCACTGAATAATAGAATGTATGATGTAGTTGAGACTCTCAGGAATTCTCAGGCAAGTTTTCTGTTAACGTAAGTATCATGTGGCGGTTTGTCGAGTTTGCGACTTCAATTCACTGAAAACGAGCCCGAGAAAATCGCAATATTATTAAATTATTTTTCTCACACAAAACTTTAAAGAATTTGTTTGATTGATGTTTAAAGTCCCATCAACAGGTCATTTTGGAGACCTTTCTTCCATTATTATTATAATCATTGTTATTATTATTATTTTTTTTTTACTTTTACTCGACATTGAGATGACATGAAATCTCAAGCCCTGCTGCCCAATGAAACCAATAGGGTTTATAAGCATGAACGTTCCGGCTCGCACCGCTTTGCCGGTGTAAGATTATCTAAGCGCTGCAGTACTCGCGTGCGGTCGGTTTCACATTTCACACAAATGTATCACAACAGAAAAAGTTAGTCTTTTAATATTCCTACCTCCTGAAGAAAATCGTCATCATTTTTTCATTGAGCTGCAATTTTTTTTAAAACGTTCATTTACATGTAGTGTGGTAAACATGAAATGAAAACCAGTGCATGTACATTTCATGACCTTCTTTCCATGATACTTGACAGCATTTTGATGACAAATTGAATGTCAGTTTATTAAAAGTTATGTCATTATGACTTAAAAATGTACATTTAAGGAGAAACTGGGAGAGGGGGGGGGGGGGCTCCCCTTATCGCATGGATAACAAAACACGCTACAGAAGGCGGTTTTGACAACAAAAATACCTGCAGTTCAATGTGCGTAATATGCAACATAAAGAGACAGCAGTATGAGGCAAAGACATCAAACACTGTCACATATAAAGGCCCGTGTAAGAGTGTCATGTAGCCTTACACATTAGTTTTAAAATGCCAACATTTTGGCTTTTTCTTAAATTTATGAGCAGAATAATTTTAAAACCCATCAGTTGGGCATGAAATAAGAATTATAATCCTGGGGTCAGGTTGGTGCATTTTAGGTCTGTACACCGTTATTTCTTCCTCTGGAAGTACACACTATATCCATACCCCTTTAACTTAATCTTAAGACCTCCACAAATTTCCTCCAAATATATGAGATCGGAGAGTCTCGAGAACAGCAAACAATAAATATAAAATACATGTTTAAACGCATTTTGCTTGGTTTCAACTAATTACAAAGGAAAAAAAGAAGGAAACATTCCAAAGGCCTATAATCGCATCAATACAGCCATTAATATCTAGGAAACAACATTAGAACACACGTTTTAAGTCGCCACATTTCAAATTATTTCTAGCCGTATCTCTTTTAACTTATATTCTGAACCATTTAGCTTAACACTGCTGCATATTTTGCTTAGCTAACCGTTGCCATGTACCGGAGACAAACGTTTAAACACAAGGTGACGACGTTATGTACACACGTTCTTTAGCACTCTGCCAAAAACACATAAATTTTATACGATACCCGTTGTGCAAGTACCTGACACACATTTCCCTTGAGTACGCAGCTCTCTTGCTATCTCTTTGATGACATGGGTTTTGCCCGTCCCAACCTGGCCAGATATATGGCAATTGTGCCCTGTTTTTATAATATCTATTCCCGTCTTCTGCTTTTCAGTAAGCATTTTGATGTCCTTTTCTGCGCATTTGCCAAAAAAGTTACAGCGGCTGAATTGGATGTCAATATATTTAGCGGAACCGCAAGCGCTACAATATTCTCAAAGCACATCCCATTAAAAGTAGAAATGTTATCTTATCTGCATATACGTAGCCTTAGCAGACTATGTTATATAGAAATAAAATCAAAGGAGAAATCAAGGCTACCACACACATAACAGTATCCCTACCTGTTCCACTGCCGGACGTACTTAGCAAAGTTCCGGATTCTATCTGTCCTGCAGGTCCCGCCTTTTAAACACGACAATTAATGCAAGCGTCCTGGTCTGTGTTCAGATCGCTGACAGAACACTGCGGAAATCGAATCGAAAGTAGTAAATTCTAAATTTAGAGCTGCAAATACATCATTTTGCATTCAAAATGGTCGAGAGAGGTTCATTTTAATGAAAGACATCAGTTGAAAGCGAAGTAAGTTCCCTCCCTAACACTAGCTCGCCTGTGATTAATGAAAACCTGATTTTTTTTTTTGGCACACGGTTATGCCGAATTTTGAGATGCTGAGTTAATCCATGCGAGAAATACATGTTTCCTGCAAGTGACAGACAGAGGCGGATTATTGTTGCAAAGTGGACACATTTAACTTGTATAATTCATAATAAGCAGGTGAAAAACTGCATTTGCGGAAAAGATACACTGGGTAAAATGGGGTACCCCCCAAAAAAATCGAACCGAAGTTTCCCCCCCTTGTCTCTAATATAGTACCCCCCATTTTTTTTTTTATCATTTTTTTTTTTTCGTGATTCAAGCCCCTATGTTTTTGAGCAATGATTTATATCCTTGTAAACCCAAAAGTTCACTGTTACAGAGGTATTTATGACACAGACTTCTTATTAACGAAACGAAAAAAGTGTTCTCTAGATGAGTTTAGGACGCCACCGTGCTATCCCACGAGTCCGTATTTTGGCGCATGGGCAATTTTGTGTGGCAAAAATAACCGTTGTCCAGACTGATCCGATAGCAGTTATTAATTTCTTTGAATTTGACAATTTTAAATAGAGCGTATGGTAAAGGTGACGTATGTCTTGCGTCACTGTGGCGTCCAACTCATATTGGCTGACAATTGGGTAAGACCTGCTATCCTCGCAGCAGGTAAGGGTAGAGGGGAGTGCCCTTATTCCTTCTTTTTCTACACTTCCATTCATTTTCCTCTTTCTCCTCTGTCCTTTACTTTAACCTACGATCTCTTCTATATTTTTTCTCCCTTTCTCTGGGAGACGAGACAAAGTTACCCACGTGGGTTGACGTGTCGTTAAACCCAAAATAATAATCGAACAATTAATTGACACTGGTCGCGTCATGTCGCGCTAATCGCAAGACAAACGATGCGACAGTAAAGATGATTGGTCGGTTGGTTGAATTGTGATTTTATGTCCCAGTCAACACTATTTAGGTCATTTTGAAGACGTTGCTACCAGTTTTGTGGGACGTTTACCCGACATTGAGATGAAATGACTTCTCAAGCCCTGTCGCCTTATGGAACCAAAAGGCTTATATGCATTTGTCGGTCAGACTCACATTACTTTGCCTGGGCAATCTTAGTCCATCTAAGCGGTTTACCAGTACTCATGTGTGGTCAGTTTCAGCTCTGCGTGGAAGCACCATGCAGCCCAATCTATTTCTCCAAGCCCCAATGGGCATGGGCGAGACAGTGAAGATGAATCGAAGGATTACCAACCTGACAGATTCAACATGTGGGTGATAAAAGATCAGTCGTTTACAACCAGTAACAGGGTTGTTTGAATATTGAAATTCACCGTCCCCGCGACCCACGCCCATCCTGCATGATGCTTCCACACAGCGCTGAAACCAACGCACACGCGTTCTTGTAAACCAATTAGAGAATCTAAGCCAGCCCAGGCAAAACGGTGCGAACCGGACCGTCTATGCTTATAAACGCTATTGGTTTTATTGGGCGACAGGGCTTGATATGTCATTTCATCTCAATATCAGGTAAACATCCCACAGAATTGGTAGCAACGTCTCCAAAAAGACCTATACAGTGTCGAGAGGGACGTTAAATCCCAAAACAAACAAATCAGCGTCCCCGTTAACATTGTCTGTGTCATTTTTGAGACGTTGCTTCCTATACCCACATTGAGATTAAATAACATCTCAAGCCTTGGAGCCAAATAAAAAAAAGATGTGGTTTATAGTGGTTGCCAATCCGCATGTGCTGTCAGTTTTAGCTTTGCGAACCCAGGGCCTCTCGTATACCGTAAACACACTCTACCGACTGAGATACCGAGCCACACCTTTGACCTTTTACATTCCCCCCACCCCCACACCTAATGAGATTCGTCCCGAATCTCTAAGTGCTATCCAGTCTGGCAACGGTACTTCATGTTCAGGTTTTTCAAAGTATCGCACAAAATTGGAAACAACGTCTCCAAAATGACCTCTACATTGTTGACGTGGACGTTAAACCTCAAATCAAAGAAACAAAAACTGCAGTTCACAATCTTTTGAATCACGACAGTACTTAACAGATACCATGCCCAACATTCATAGACACTTAGGTGAAATGACATCTCAAGCCCTGCCGTCCAATAAAAGCAATAGGGTTTATAAGCATGGAGGCTCCGACTCGCACCTCTTTGCCTCGGCAGGCTTAGATCATGTCGGACAATTGTAATCCAACTATTACCTGTGTCCGATTTAATCCGCGCGACAAATTGTATAGAAATTAATAGGGCATGTGAATCTAAGACATGATTGAAAAAATACTAGGCTAGATAGCGAAAATGTGATTGAAAATTATGAAAATTCAATCTTTTATCTTAATTTTGATTATAATTTTATATTTTTTAAATAAAATTTAAACTGGTCAATTTTGAAATGAAAATAGGACCCATCGTCTCGTGAATCTCTCGTTTACTTCAATAGAAAATTAGCAAAAACTCACCAGGGTGTCTGTTTTTATACTGTAATAATTAAATTATAAAATACGTTGTTAAAAATGTGACTTTAAATTCTAGAAGAAAAATGATTTTTCTTTCCAACAGTATCAAATAATTGAAGATCAAATAAAAACAAAGTTGGTCATTTTCAGGTTGTTTTCTTGCCATTTTCAGTACTTTTAGCCATCTCTCCTCATTGTATCTATTTATAGCTATCGGTTCTCAAATTACACGTTATCGGATTAAATCGGAAAATTTCCGGGTTTTAGCTGGTTTAAGACGAATGTAAAGGTGAGTTGCAGAAACCATTTTTGTTAATGACATTTAATGCTGAAAAAAAAAAAGAAAAATATTTCGTCTTATTTATATATTTACTGTTTTTTTATTTAGTTTTTTTTCTTGTTTAATATATTTTTTCTGCATGTGACTGATGCGCAATTAACAAACACTTCATATTGTTTACAAACGAAGAAGAAGAAAAAAAAACTTTATCTATTGATTTTTTTGACTAGCGAAAATATATTGATTCCGGTGAAAAATCTTTTTTTTTTTCGGGTACTTCACACACATGCTTAATTGGCAATTGTTGCTAATTACTGCCAATCATGCCGGTTGTGGGATTACTACTTAAAACCCTTAGGTACTTTTTTTCTGATCAGAGTCTACGTTGTGCGAAAGATCCAATGCTTCTTCATGCAGCAAGAGAAGTCTAGGATGCGCACGCTGATGTGATTCTTTGCTGGGAACACGTAAATTGTAGGGAGTGCTGTGCCCTGGTTCAAATATTATTTTCTGGAATGATTTGCATGTAATTACACACAGAAAAATAATCATCACGAAAACACGCCTATATAATTTTGACCCCTTGAATCCCACTTTTATATAATAAAACTGGGTTTTACAGAGGTAAACCTTGTTTCCTGTTTCTTATTTCTACTCTGTAAATAGATTGTGGGTACTCGTTACACAATCTATATTTTGTGCAACAGAAAATTTCACAATTTTTCATCTTAAAATTTTCTCTTTTTCGGCAATAAAATTTACTGTGTAGTTGTACAGACATGTTTTGTAATGTGTTGTCAGGGTCGCAAAACAAAATATATTTTAATGCTAACCAGTAACCAACAAAAGCTGATTTAATATGCATCAATAATACATGTATAGAATTTAAGAGTTGACACGCGCTGTGTGTATATTCAAATTAATTGCTTTATGACCCGGAAGTCTTAATTGTTGACATGATATCGACAAACTTATGTAAGGTAATCTTTAGACAAACGTTCTCTTTAGTAAATCGACTCGGTCCAGTTAACGCTTTCCCTTTCCCCCCTTAGCTTCTGTTAATAAGAATTTAGCCCCCCCCCCCTCCCCCCCCCCCCCCCCCAAAAAAAAAAAAAAAATGAAAAAGAAAGAAAAAGTGTTGAGCACAATTCAAGTCTTTCTATTATAACAAAATATATCCATATAGCGCACAATGAACACTCTGATTAGATTGTGCAGATGCCAGGTTGATCTGGGGCTTGTCATATAATCTTATTCGCTAGTTATCAATTAGCCTTTTTTCTTCTCCAAGATATATCTCTTACAGCGGTCCTAACGAGTACCCACAATCGATGTTTTGGAGCAAGAATTAACACACTCGCGCGTCAACGTGCATTTTTTCATATGTCCAAAATAGCTATTTTTCTAATGAAAATCCGTGATAATTGTCTTATTTATACTGCAAACATAGGTTATGGATGTTCGTTAGAAGCGCCTCAATGAGCGCAAATTAGTGTATACCCCGTAAACCCAAGTTTTCTCCTATACAAAGTGGGGTTTATGGGGTGTTCATTTCACGGACTTGTTAACCTTTTGTATGCATTTACTTTTTTGTAGGTAAATACCAAAAATATTATTTCGTCGAGTGTATTGAAAACATAAATTTTTTCACTCGTGCAAAAAAAAAAAAAAAAAAGAAAAGAAGAAACTTTCTAACGAGTGCGTTGAAAATGTCATAGTTTTCACGAGTGTGCAGCTGATACTGAAGTTAAACAGCTGTTTATCACAAGCTTCGCAGTGTGAAAATAATATCCGTATTTGTTTCAGATATGCAAATATTTCACTGCTAATCGTGATTATCCCATTTCAGACTGGAAACCCCTAAACGGGTACCGTGGCAAACAGTGTAGGCCCAGATCAGTCGGCCCAGATCAGACTGATCTGGGCCTACATTGTTTTGAAAATTCAACCATTTTCCAAATAGGTTTTGAAGAAAACACAACATGCCACCCCTTAATTTTGAAATGGACTCCTGCTATAGGAGGAAGATGCCACTTGGTACAAAAAGGGTTAAGTGATGTTAGGCCAGTATGGGTTCAACGGATTAAAAACCGATTAGTTGTCAAATAATGATTAAAAATGAAACAGTTTGCTTACTGTGTTCCCCTTTATTGTTTAACGAGGCCAACTGAGCTTTTGTTTGTATTGGAATTTAGCCGTCCAGTCAACACTATTTTAGGTTATTTTTGAGCCGGTCAGTTTACCAAAGTCAAAGTCAAAATACTTTATTGGACACAAACAAACAGTGTTTCTCGTCCTAAAGTACAAGGTAATGGAGGCTTGAGAAGAGCATAACAAATATATATGAAATAGTTACACAAACACGAAGTAACACATAATTCTGAAAACAGAAAACAAATATATATACATGTACCTGACATGGCTATATAGTAAAGCTACTGCGCTTTTCGTTAGCTTGAAATAGAAACTTTCCTACTTTTTTGAGTGTTCCAGACTGAGCATCGTTTAATAATTTTCTAAACTTACTTACCGATGGCCATCTACAATTATATCTCGGCAAAATCAGGTTTCTCAAATCCCTATATGCAGAGCAGACTAGAAGGAAATGAGTTTACCTATCCACTCTTTTCCTGGACAGGCTTATACGTAAGCGGTTAACCAGTACAGTGCACATTCTTTCGCTCTCTGACGTGCAGCTTTAAATAGCCGTTTCCCATCAAGTAAAGCAAGTCCTTGAAGAACCCCTCAAAACACGCTCTGTATGAACAGGGGCATAGATTATTTTGCTCTTTCTGGTCCAAGACATAGATTGTGGGTACTCGTTAGAATCTCAATGATGGGTTTCAAACAAACCAGTAACAGGTACGTGGAAGTCAGCAGTGCAACACTACTGTACTTAGTAGCGTTTGTCAATCCGTCTCAAAACTATTAAAACTTTAACATTTAGTCAACTGCGTTCTACTTATCACACATTGAGCATCAAGGCCAAGTTGTTCAAAGAAGCGTAAGTTAACCCTTTTTGTACCAAATGGAATCTTCCACCTTATATACAGCAGGACTCCATTTCAAAATTTAGGGGTGTCAGGTTGTGTTTTCATCAAAATCTATTTGGAAAATGACTGCACTTTAAGCAAACAGTGCAGGCCCTGATCAGACGCCGCGTTCTGTGGCATATGATCTGGGCCTGCACTGTTTGCCAAGGTACCCCTTTAGGGGTTTCTGGTATACTGAATGGGTTAATGAACTCGCTGCTGGTCAAAACGTTAACTATTCAAAAGGTACCTAATACTCTTGTATTTCTGCTGGAAAATGTGAGGAGCTTTTTGCAAAATTGATGCGAACCTTATTCACATTTTTTCTTTTTTGCTGTACAAAGTGATCAAAAATTTAACGACTCGTTAACTAACGACTTCGCAAAAAATAAATAAATAAATAAATAAATAAATAAATAAAAATGGCATTCGGTTATGTTATAAATGCGGCATAAAACAAACACTTTCCCTTACAATACTATAATATGTGAAAAGCAATTTAATCCGTATTATATATGGACCAATAAATCATCATATTTAGTTAAAACAAATATGCCACTGTAATACCCTTAAGCAATTGTCTGAGACAGGGATTAACGGTCACAACCGATAGTCACCGAAAACTGCCGATCATAGCCGAATTGCTTTAAAACAGGTGTCAAGTAGCGTAATTCTGGAGGCTACCTGGAAAAACTGCCAGTACAGGTTTGTTCCCTTGATTTCCCTTGATTTCATATGGCCGAATTTTTCCCGTATGTCCTCTAAGCGGTCTACCAGTACTCGTGTGCGGGTCGGTTTCAGCTCTGCGTGGAAGCATCATGCAGCCCATCTATTTCTTCAAGACCCGATGGGCGGGGGCCGCTGAACTGCAGTATAAAAGTCTATGAATGTTGTGGATGAAATGACAAACACTATACTTAAAAATCTTATTTTTCCTTAGTTTACTGTACATACACGGGTTCGATTGATTACTTTTTGCCAACAAGACTGCGCATGCGCAGCGTAACCGCAGAATTTGGTAGGAAGTTAATCACTTATTAGCCTAAACTCATCTATAGCAGCTTTGATAAGACGGTGGAATTGCCTGGGCTGCGCATAGTAGAGGTCAATAAATGAAACAAGCAGCCATCTTGTCAGCCTCGATAGCGCAGTGGTTAGCGCGTTCGACTCATGATCGAGAGGTTGTGCGTTCGAATCCGGCCACCGGTATCGAGGTATGTCCTTGGGCAAGACACGTATTGACACTGCCCCACTCCACCCAGGTGTAAATGGGTAGCAGTGGTGTAAAAGCCACTGCCTCTCTCTCGCGCGCGCGTGAACACACCCGGAATGAGTGTTCGAGAGCGATTCAATAAGCTTGAAGCTTTCATCGCAATCGAACTAAAATAAATTAGTATAAACTAAATGAAACAAGAGGGCCAAGATGGCCCTGTATCGCACACCTGCGCACCAGAAAATCATAAGCGATGTTTAGAAAAATAAGAACTTGTGGGTACTCACGGTCTATGTTTGCAATAGATATAAGGATTTTTTTTTTAAAAAAATCGCCATTTAGAACTTGGAAAATTCATTCCATTAGGATAACATGTGCGCATTAATTTTAAGTGCAAAAAAAGAATAAATAAAAAAAAACAAGAGGGCCCAGAGGGCCCTGGTTCGCTCACCTGTGTATCACCGTCTCGAGTACATTCTATTTTTAGCTCTGGTGGCCATCTTGTTCATCAGCAGAGTGATTTTAACTTATTTGGTAGGGAGTAACCTAGGCAACATTCCTGTGAAGTTTGAATCAAATTGGTCTTAGGGTTTAGGAGGAGTTCACGTTTGAATCAAATTTACAATATTTTTCCATTTTCAGCTCTGGTGGCCATTTTGTTCATCGGAGCGGGATCGTTTAAGCCTTTTTTTGGTAGAGGGTCATCTAAGCAACATTACTTCGAAGAATGAATGAAATTGGCCCAAGGGTACAGGAGAAATTGTCGTTTGAAGATTTTTTTTTTATTTTTAGCTCTGGCAGCCATCTTGTTCATTGGAATGGAATGAGTTTTAACTGTTTTGGTAGGGAGTCAGCTAGGCAACATTCCTGTGAAGTTTTAAATCCAATTGGCCCAAGGGTTTAGAAGTAGTTCGCATTTGAAGCAAATTTACAATGTTTTTCTTTTTTTAGCTCTTGTGACCATTTGTTAATCGTTTATGCTATTTTCCTAGAGGGTCATCTACACAACATTCCAATGAAGTTTAGAAGCCTTCATTGTGAAGTGGTCATGCTACTTGCCTTGTAAACCAGGGGTAGCAGGATCGATCCCGGGCTTCTCCAGACTTTCAAACCCACAAACAAACGGACAGTGCAAAAACTATATGCCCTCCTACGGGGGCATAAAATACGGGGGCATAAAAATACTTAATCTGAGCCTTCAGGATAAAGGTCAGTAAATGAGCTTGACCTATGGAATTGATAAACTTGGATTCAGCTGATTGCAAATATCATTTCTGATGCCACAAGCTACCATGCATTAAAAAAATCCGCTGTTGTGCCTTTTTTCCATACAAATGTCTGAGTAACCAAATTTGACCTTGCCGTTAAGCAGGTCAAGGTCAACCAAAGGTCATCATTTAAAAAACTTGGAAGAGCCCCCCCCCCCTCAAGTCCCCGATGCTGGATACCAAGTTTCAAGGTCATTGGCCACTCGGTTCCTGAGAAGATTTTTAAAGGTTTTTACCAAATATGGGCAATGACCGGTCACAGGTCAAAACTTTTGCATGGGTGGGAAACCCTTGTCACAAGGTACCTACATGCCAAATATGAAGGCTCTATCTTAAACGATTCAAAAGTTATGAGAAAGAAGATCAAAGGCCAAGGTCACAGGTCAAAATTTTTGTATAGCTGGAAAGTCCTTGCAACAAGGAACATGCATGCCAAATATGAAGGCTCTATCTCAAATAGTTCAAAAGTTATGATAAAGTAGGTCACATGTCAAGGTCAAAATCACAAATCATTTTTAAATGAATAGGAAGCCCTTGTCACAAGGAAACTACATGCCAAATATGAAGGCCCTATCTCAAATGCTTCAAAAGTTATAATAAAATATGTCAAATGTCAAGGTAAAGGTCACAGATCATTTTTATGTATGAATAGGAAGCCCTTGTCGCTGTATCTCAAATGCTTCAAAAGTTATGACAAAGTAGGTCAAAGGTCAAAGTCATGGGTCAAAAGTTTTGAATGGTTCAGAAAACCTTGTCACAAGGAATATACATGCCAAATATGAAGGCTCTATCTCATATGGTTCGAAAGTTATGATAAAGTAGGTCACAGGTCAAGGTCACAGGTCAAGCCGAAAACAGGGAAGCCGTTGTCACAAGGAACCTACATGCCAAATATGAAGGCTTTATCTCAAACGGTTCAAAAGTTATGACAAAATAACCTTCTGATCTACTTTTTGATTTGACATGACCCATATTCGACCTTAACTGTGATATTGTCCAGATGATCATCCTGAGCAAGTTTTATGTTGATCTGACTAAAACTGTGGCCTCTTAAGAGTGTTCAAAACGTTTTGACCTGACCTACTTTTTGACCCGACATGACCCATATTCAAACTTGACCCAGATATTGTCAAGATGATCGTTCTGAGCAAGTTTGATGATGATCAGACCAAAACTGGGGCCTCCAGTGTGTTTACAAGGTTTTTCAACAATCTGACCCACTGACCAATTTATTGACCAGACATGACCCATATTCGAAAGGACTTCGGAAACTTTGTTAAGACATTTGCCCCGGAAATTATAAAATCTCAAATTTAACCAAACGAACTCATCACAGAGGCAACTTAAAGGTAACACTTTGTTCTATTATGATATGCATTTTGGTCTACAGCTCAAATATTAATTTTGTTGATTTTTGGCTTAATTGAGTCAAGTTTCTATAAAGTTGCATAGGAAACAGAAACTTTTAAATAAGTATATGTTCCCCCCCTTGCCCAATAAAACAATTTGGCATACATTTGTATTTTTAACTTATACATCCTCTGACCAACTGTCGTGTTTGGGCAAGGGGGGGGGGGAAGGCTGTGAAAAATCCTAAAAACCAACATGCATGCTTAGCGCTATCATTGAAAAACTTCACAGGATTTGGAACTATACTGTATCATTATACAGTAGGGTTTATTTTTAAACTAAGAACATATTTATGCCTGGCTGAGCATATATAGTGTACATACAGAATACAGGTATGTTATACCTGAATGAGCAGGCTACCTGTCTTCTATAAATAACAGGTGTATATCTAATATTATTATTTATGTACAGGTGTGTCCATTTGTGATGAGCACTGTACCTCCTGGTGTAAAATGCATTGAAGTAGTGCACCTGCGTTTTATGTGTGCATAGCACTATATGTTGAAATTTTGAGTTGTAATAGCCCTAACTTGATATCAACTTGAAAATGAAACATGGAATTGTCATTTTTTTACCTTATATTATTTTCAAAAATTATCACCCCCGCCCACTTCAATGTGGAATTTTTCTACTAGTGTGCCATCCTTCTACATTTGGTAAATGCCATGATGTTCGAAATACGTCAGTTTTTAGTATACATTAGGTCAATTCCATATATACACACTACAGACGCTTGCAGAAGCTTTCAAAATTGAGGCATAAAACCCCCCATAGTTTCCGAAGTCCTTAACCGAGATATTGTCAAGTTTGATGAAGATCGGACCAAAACTGTGGCCTCTAGTGTGTTCAGAGGGTTTTTCTATGATTTGACCTACTGACCTATTTTTTGAACCGACATATTGTACCCATATTCGAACTTGATGATCATTCTGTGTAAGTTTGATGATGATCGGACCAAAACTGTGGCCTCTAGAGTGTTCACCAGGTTTTGTTATGATTTGACCTACTGACCTACTTTTTGACCCGACATGACCCGTATTCAAACTTGACCGAGATATTGTCAAGATGATCATTCTGAGCACGTTTGATTATAATCGGACAAAAAACTGTGGCCTCTAGTGTGTTCACAATTCTCTGATTTGACCTACTGACCTACTTTTTGACCCAGCATGACCCATATTCGAACTTGACCGAGACATTGTCAAGATGATCATTCTGGGCAAGTTTGATGATGATTGGACCAAAACTGTGGCCTCTAGTGTATTCACAAGGTATTTCTATGATTTGACCTACTGACCTATTTTGTGACCCGACATGATCCATATTCGAACTTGACCAAGATATTATCAAGATGATCATTCATATCAAGTTTGATGATGATTGGACCAAACCTGTGGCCTCAAGTGTGTTCAGAAGGTTTTTTCTATGATTTGACCTACTGATCTACTTTTGACCTGACAACACCCATATTCGAACTTGACCGAGATATTGCCAAGATAATCATCCTGGGCAAGTTTGATGATGATCGGACCAAACTGAGGCCTCTAGTGTGTTCACAAGGTTTTTCTCTGAGTTGACCTACTGACCTACTTTTTGACCCGACATGACCCATATTCGAACTTGACCGAGATAATGTCAAGATAATCATTCTGAGCAAGTTTGATAATTATCGGACCAAAACTTTGGCCTCAAGTGTATTCACAAGGTTTTTCTATGATTTGACCTACTGACCTACTTTGTGACCCGACATGACAAATATTCGAACTTGACCAAGATATTGTCAAGACGATCATTCTGAGCAAGTTTGATGACCATCCGATCAAAACTGTGACCTCTAGAGTGTTCACAAGGTTTTTCTGTGATTTGACCTACTGACCTACTTTTTGACCCGACATGACTCGTATTCAAACTTGACCGAGATATTGTCAAGATGATCATTCTGGGCAAGTTTGATGACGATCGGACCAAAACTTTGTCCTCTAGAGTGTTCACAAGGTTTTTCTCTGATTTGACCTCCTGACCTACTTTTTGACCCGACATGACCCATATTCGAACTTGACCGAGATATTGTCAAGATAATCATTCTAAGCAAGTTTGATAATTATCGGACCAAAACTGTGGCCTCTAGTGTATTCACAAGGTTTTTCGATGATTTGACCTAATGACCTACTTTGTGACCCGACATGACCGATATTCGTACTTGACCGAGATATTGTCATGATGATCATTCTGACCAAGTTTGATGATGATTGGCCCAAAACTTAGACCTCTAGTGTGTCCACAAGGTTTTTCTATGATTTGACCTAATGACCTACTTTGTGACCCGACATGACCGATATTCGAACTTGACCGAGATATTGTCATGATGATCATTCTTACCAAGTTTGATGATGATTGGCCCAAAACTGTGACCTCTAGTGTGTTCACAAGAAAGTTTACGGACGGACGCACGCACGACGGACAAAAAGTGATCCCAAAAGCTCACCTTGTCAGATGAGCTAATAAAAATAAATGGAGTCCTACACGATGAAAATTTCGTAGTCACGATGAAAATTTCCTCCTTCCGATGAATTGATAGTAGCTGTAACAATGTCAGTCAATGTAAAACTCAATAATTTGAACAACATTGGTAGAGGCCGCATACTAAATATCAAAGACCTGGGCCTTCTGGTTTCAGACGCTTTAAAGTTTTGGCCCAGGGCCTTAAATTGAATGTAAATGCATGCCAATTATTAAGTGTCTGGGTCTTCTGGTTTCAGACAAGAAGTTTTCCCCTTAATGAGTCTATCTTTAACAAATGACCCCCTAGGTGTGGCCATTTTGAACCCACAGGTAAAATATGAATAATTGTGGTAAAGATTCATCAGATGAAGCTGTATACCCAATTATCAAAGACCTGGACCTTCTTATTTCAGAAAAGGAGAATATTAAAGGTTTTCCCATTATAACAACGCTGTTAAGCCAGCCCTCCCCACTCTGGTTGGGGCCATTTTGGACCCAGGGCTATACATCGAACAATCTTGTTAAAGTCTACTAGATGTAGCTGCAAGCCAAATATCAAAAGCCCGGGTCGTCTGTTTTCAGACAAGAAGATTTTTAAAGTTTTTCCTATATGGTTCAATGTTAAACAAGTTACACCTGGGACCGGGCCATTTTTTACCCCAGGGCTATAATTTGAACACATTTGGTTCATTAGACAATGCAGCTTATCAAGTACAAAATACCTGAGACTTATGGTTTCAGACAATAAGATTTTAATGTTTATTTCTATGTTTGTTAAACACGTGATCCCTGGGGCGTTCAAAGGCTTTAATTTGAACAACTTTGATAGAGGTCCTCGAGACGAAGCTGCATACCAAATCCAAATATCAAAGGCTTTTGCGATCTGGTTTCAGACAAAAAGATTTTTCAGTAAAAACTTTCCCTGTTTGTTTGTTTGTTTGATTTGAGGTTTAATGTCCCCATCAACACTGTAAAGGTCAGTCGCTTCCAATTTTGTGGGACTTTTACCCGACAATCGGACATTGAGATGAAATGACATCTCAAGCCCTGCCGTCCAATGAAACCAATAGGGTTTATAAGCATGGACGTTCCGACTAGCACCACTTTGCCTGGGCAGGCTTAGATCCTTTCCCCGTATAATCCCATGTAAAACCAGTGGATCCTAGGGCGGGACCGTTTGTGGCACCGGGACTATAATTTGAATAATCTTGGTAGAGGACCACAATGTCTCCGCATGTGAAATATCAAGTGCCTGGACCCTCTGGTTTCAGTCAAGAAGAGTTTTATTATTTTTTCCTTATGTGGGTCTACGTTAATCCTTTTTGTACCAAATGGATTCTTCCTCCTTATATATAGCTGGAGTCCATTTCAAAATTTAGGGGTGTCAGGTTGTGTTTTCATCAAAATTGATTTGGAAAATGACAAATTTTAGCAAACAGTGGAGGCCCCGATCAGACGCCGCGTTCTGCGGCGTCTGACCTGGCGCTGCACTCTTTGCCAGGGTACCCTTTTGGGGTTTCCGGTACAAAATGGGTTAAACAAGTGGCCACTGGGACGGGGCCACTTTTGACCCCAGAGCTAAACCTTGAACAACTTTGGAAAAGGTCCACTAGACGATGCTGTGTACCAAATATCAAATGCCAGAGCCTTTTGGTTTCAGACAAGAAGATTTTTAATCTGTTTTCTCTATCAAGGGTTTATGGTAAACAAGTGATCAAATTTTTGACCCAAGGGTTATAATTTGAACAATTTTGTTAGCGGTTTATTAGACGAAGCTGCATACCAAATAACAAAGACCGGGGACTTAAAGTTTCAGACTAGGATTTTTGTAAAAATGTTTCAGCATTTCAGTGGTTTCTTGCTGTCGAGTCCTCACCGCTGTCTCACCTATGTGGTTCTTTGAGTATTTGTGTTCACGAAGATGTTACACTGATGAGTTAGGAGGCCTTCATGCGGACTGAACAAATTATTTGTCTAAATCGCGGCGGAAGTAAGGGCGAGGATTGTGGCCACGTAAAATCGATTTAAGCCCCCCCCCCCCCCCCCCTGGAATTCTTTCCACTGACCGTTCCAAGGCGGTTCTTCTGTGGCGGTTTATTTATGTTTTTGTTTGTTACTTACTGTGTGTATCACTTGTGTCTTTTTATTTTGGATGGCCATTTGGCCATTGTGTGGGAAATTAACTGTCCGTATGGCATTCCTTTGTTTAGGTTTCCATTATGGTCTGGTCGCTTCATGTTTGTGTTTCTTTCCCTTTTGTGTTTTTGATGGATGGAGTAAGTTAATTGTATCGATTCCTAATCTTTGTTTTACTTCTACTTTAATAGAGATCCCTAGACGAAGCTGCATACCGAATATCAAAGACCTGGGCTATCTGGTTTCAGACAAGATTTTGAAAGTTTTCCCATTATAACATTATGTAACACCAGTAGGCCCCAGAGCGTGGCCATTTTTTTGGCCCCAGGGCTATAATTTAAACAATCAATGTAGAAGTCTGCTAGATGTAGCTGGATGTCAATTATCAAGTATCCTGGCCTTCTGGTTTCAAACAAGAAGAGTTTTAAAGATTTTCCCTTTATCGGTCTACGTTAAACAAGTGCCCCTGTGGCATAGGCATTTTTTGGCCCCAGAGCTAAATTTGAAGGACTGGTAGAGGTCAACTAGACGAAGCTGCATACCAAATATCATAGATATGGGCCTTCTAGTTTCAGAAAAGAAAATTTTAAAGGTTCTCCCATCATAACTCTATGTAAAACCAGTAGGCCCCCGGATGGTGCCATTTTTGACCCCAGGGCTATAATCTGAACAATCTCTGTAGATGTCCACTAGAAGTTACTGCATGCCTTCTAGTCTCAGACAAGAATATTTTTGTTTTTTTCCCGAAATGGGTCTATGTTTATTAAGTGACCCCTGGGCGGGGCCATTGGAACCCCTGGGCTATAACTTGAACAATTTTGGTAGAGGTCCATTAGACGGTGCTGCACACCAAATATCAAAGACCTGGGTCTTCTTTTGTTTTGTTTTATTTGATTTGAGGTTTAACGTTCCCGTCAACACTGTATAGGTCGTTTTGGAGACGTTGCTTCCAATTTTGTGGGACTTTTACCCGACATTGAGATGGAATGACATCTCAAGCCCTGTCGCCCAATGAAACCAATAGGTTTATAAGCATGGACGGCCCGACTCGCATCGCTTTGCCTTGGCAGGCTTAGATCCTCCAAGCGGTTTACCAGTACTCGTATGCTGTCGGATTCAGCTCTGCGTGGAAACATCATGCAGCCCATCTATTTCACCAAGCACCGATGGGCGGGGGCCACCTGGTCTTCTGGTTTCAGACAAGAAGATTTTTTTTCGTTAATTGACCCCTTTTGTTGCCATGAGGAGATGTCATTCAAAGACATTGTGGACGGAGGTACGGACAGACAGATGGATAGACGACGATGACGAGGGACCAAGAGTGATCACAATAGCTTCCCCAGAGCCTTCGGCGCAGGTGAGCTAAAAAGCAAAGGTGATTCATCAACAAGCACCTGGCAAGCCTTACAAGGAGCCTGATATCCTGTAGAATGTCAAAGATTGCAAGACGTAGCCAAGTACAACTACCTTGGAAGCACATTGTGTAGAGTCATGCACATTGATGAGGAAGTCAATACCAGGATTACCAAAGCTATTGCAGCATTTGGCCGACAATGTTGTAGTGTTTAGGGACGAAACGGAATCAGACACAAATTTAAAATTAAAAAGGGAAATGATCAGGAACTGATACAATCAGATCCCAAATTCTTCCCACAATATCACCAGGGAAAGAAGTCGAAAATAGAGTGATGACAGTAAACAAAACTGTCCACAGGTAAACCGACTCAGCAGTTCTTCCCAAACAGGTGTTGTCTCAGAATATCCAAGGTAGAAGTAAAACAAAGATCAGGAATCGATACAATTAACTTACTCCACCCATCAAAGACACCAAAGGGAAAGAAATACAAACATTAAGCGACTAGACCATAAACAAAGGAAGGTCATAAGGACAGTTACTTTCCCACAAAATGGCCATATGGCCATCCAAAATAAAAGACACAAGTGATACACACAGTAAGTAACAAACAACAACATAAATAAATCGCCACAGAAGAACCGCCTTGGAACGGTCCGTGGAAAGATTTCCACTGGAGGGGGGGGCTTAAATCGATTTTACGTGGCCACAATCCTCGCCCTTACTTCCGCCGCGATTTAGACAAATAATTTGTTCAGTCCGCATGAAGGCCTCCTAACTCATCAGTGTAACATCTTCGTGAACACAAATACTCAAAGAACCACATAGGTGAGACAGCGGTGAGGACTCGACAGCAAGAAACCACTGAAATGCTGGAGCAAAAGAAAACCAACAGTTAGACTCCGATGGGCCCGACCAGAGACAGAGCATCAGGCACCAACCAACATTACCTTGAATTAGATCTCCCTAATTCTCAATAAGCCTTTACGTTGGTACCGTCATAGAATCTGAGGCCTGACCCACCGGCGTGCAATTAAAGAGGGAAGCAAAGTTGCCAACCGTGATTGGGTTAACTACCATGCAGACAGTCTGTCGTATAATATCCATGTTGTACCCAATCTTTTTATATCGAAGAACGATTTTACGAAATTGGGTGCTAAAGTCATTGCGGTTAAATATTTTTCTGAATTTATATACTAAGTCACCATAAAATTCGGGTTCCGATAGACCTTGTTGCAGAAGAGATTTAAGTCCAATATTGAATTTTGAAATTAAATCAGAATGGCGTCTATAAAATTTTGAAAAGGCTTTGCGTAGTTTATGGTACCGATAACCCTGATTAAGAAGTTTAGCCGTTAATAATTTATTACCAGTGTTGAAGTCAGTTACATGACCACACATGACTACCAAACCTAACTGAAAAGGAGCAATATACATAATGGGGAAAAGAATCTGAATCACTTACATGACACATTAAACTAGAAAGACAAATGTAAGACTACAGAAATTGTGATGCTGACAACACTATTATACAAATGCGAAACTTGATAATTTACAGACGGTATGCCAAGACAGAAGCACTGCCCTCAGCCAAACAAGCTCTCTCAGAAAACCTTTAAAGATTAACAGGCAAAACAGGTTTCCAGACACAGAAGTTATGAAAATGGCAGGGATGCTGCACTGTACATGCTCTTCTGAAACTAGCACAGTTAAGATCAACAGGCAATTTTACCAGGAAGCCTGAGGAACGTTTGTCTAAGAAAATCCTCAACGGAGAACTAGAAACGCTCCCCTGGTCAGAAGAAGCGATGCAAGCATACCCTCAAAGCTTTCCTAAAGCAACAGAGTCGTGGGATCAAATTACAAAGGACCGAGCAAAGTGGCTAAGCCTCACTAGAAGGTGCTGGTGGATATGGGTCAAAGAAGATTCAGCGGAGCCGAGCAGAAGCCTGCTCAACGCAAATCCAAAGCTAAGGCATCACCAACAGAACGGTTTTCCTCTGTTATCTCGCTTTATCTGCAACAGACAGTTTAGTGCCAGAACTGGTCGCATCGGTCATCTTAGAACACACATTTCTAACATTTGATTAAGACTGGTCATTGACAGACGAACTATTATTAGCACCAACATTCTCTATGCTTGTAGCTAGCATAAAGAAAATAATACAAACCTAAGAAAACCCATCAGTTTGGGTTTCAAAAGTGCTCCTTACACTGACTTGTGTATGTGATTATGTCGATAACGTATTCAATTACAGGACAATAATAAACATATTTTATTGATGATTGTATATATTTTAATCTGCAACAAAATACAGGTAAAAATAGCACCACAATTTCAGTCCAGCAATTGATGAAAATATATATATTTGATTCTGCAGAAAAACAAGTAAAAATATCACCATGATTGCCTAACACCCACGGCCCTAGCTAAAAGCACACAGACTAGAAGCTTTCCCTGTAAGGACAACGGAAACAGCCATTGCGGTTTAGTATGGATTGCTTTTTTTCAGAAAGTATCCTATTTGCTTCCAACTGTCAGTGCGAATTCAAATACACAGTTTGCTGTTAGCATTTATGGCAGTTTCCTCGAGATAGATGTATGGTATACCAAATCATCTGACTAGTTCTTGACATAACCTGTCATAACTAAAAGCAACTAACTATTTAATTATCCAGTCAAAATCTTAATGTATTTTCCAAATGGTTGGATTATCCGGATTAAAGTGCTGTCAAGGACAACATTAGTTAGGACAACACCCACGTGTGATTATCCTATGCTAATGTTAAAGGCTCTGAAAGCAGTATTTTTCTTAGGAAACTTTGCAGTATTTTCCTTAAGGTTACTTCAAACATAGTTTGTGGACGATCATTTGGACTGCCTCACTGAGGAGATTCTAACAAGCACCCACAATCTATGTGTCTAAGCAGAAATAAGAAAAACAAATACCCACGTAATCTCCAATATGTGGTTGGAGCCTCGCCCGGGTCATATGAGAGATGCGAAGTTCTGCAATAGAAGGTCAGGTTTTTCTTCGAGTACTCCCGTTTTTGCACACCTCTGATTAACGATCGGCCCGATATGAGTGAAATAATCTTGGAAGGGCCGTAAAACCAAAACCAAATAAAAAAAAAAACAAAAAAACTCCAATATACATTTCATAAAAAAGTAGCGTTTACAAAGACATTCTCTTCATGCATTCAGTACTGTCTACTGTGTTGCTATGGGCCATATTATCTCTATCATTTCATTTTCATGACTGTTTCGAAAGGCCATACTACTGGCTATTCCGGTGTTATGGTTAATGCATCCATATGATTGATATGCAGGTCAGCCCTGTCAAAGTTAGAAAAGAGGGAGACATATTACATGTCTTTCTGTGTTCTTGAAAAAAGGCTCTGTTCTCAAAGAGTAAAGGTGTCTACTCTTTTCAGCGAGAGACAACTTTCGGAACATTCAGTTTGCTTTTTCTGTAAACTTTGTCACATGAAATATGGGTCTAAGGAAAGAATTTGCTGCTCAGGATATGGGAGACAAATTGCCCATATTAAAAGGGAAACAAAAAACAGTTGTTTCCCTTGAAAACACACATATAATTTATACGCCCTTAAACCCCGTTTTAATAAAGTAAAACTGGGGTTTTAGGGGTACCATTATTTTTCTTATTTCTGCCTAAACATAGATTGTGGATACGCGTTAGAACTGTCTCAACAAGTACCATCATTCTATGTTTTTAAGCCGGATTATTGTCATCTGAAAAATTTCATTTTTGGTGGTAAAATTTCAATACACTTGAACAGGCGTGTTTTCGTAAAGGTCTGATATAAGAGCTAGCAATGGTGTCTGTAAAACACTACGCCCCCAACAATATGCTTGCACCATTAATGCCATCATTTTCAAAAGGCCATAATCGAAGAACAAGATTTCAATCACGAAAACATGCCTATACCAATACATTGTAACCTTTATCGCCGAAAAGATGAAAATTTTAAGATGAAAAATTGAGATATTTTTCTTATTTATGCTCAAAATATAGATTGTGGGTACCCGTTAGAACCGCCTCATCGAAGCGGTTCTAACGAGTACCCACACTCTATATTTTAGAGCAGAAATAAGAAAAGTAAGGTTACCCCTGTAAACCCCAGTTTCACTATATAAAAGTGGGGTTTGAGGGGGTCAAAATTATATAGGCGTGTTTTCGTGATGATCATTTTTTTCAGAATGTATTCAAAAGTTAATCAGGTTAATTTCTTATTCATCAACTTTCAAGGCTCTAGCTTCAACAGTTTTTGAGACATTTCTATTGGGCAATAACTCAGGAAAGGGCCAAAATCCGAATGAGAAAGAAATATGTGCCATCTCCTTTTTCAAGAGGAATCCATATATGAAATTTCAAAATCCTAGCATAAGTCTCAAGTTATGCTATGCATCACATAGCATGCAATGTACAAATGCCCAAAGTTTCAAAAGGTCATACTCATGAAGCATTTTTCGGAAATCAGACAAAAGTTAATTAGGTCATCAAATGATCACCAGCAATCAACAAATAAACTTTCAAGGCCCTAGCTGAAATAGTTCTTGAAATACTTTGCTTACAAGATTTCATTCAAATTTTATTGGGAGAGGGGCACAATCTAGTTGAGAAAAAAATGTATTAACTATTGTTTCATGGTTATATGTAAGAAATTTCCAAACTCTAGCATACATAGTTCTAAAGTAATGATATGTATTACAAAGCATGCATTGTACAAAGTTACAAAGAGCTATAATTCATGAAGAATTTTTCAGAATTCAGTCAAATGTTAATCAGGTCATCTTCTCATCACCACCAATCTAATCGCCACTTTTCAAGGCTCTTGCTCTTATAATTTTTTAGATATTTTGCTGACAAGATTTGATTAAAAGAATTCAAAGGGCAATAACTGTTGAAAGAGGCATACCCTGAATGAGAAAGAAAAATATGCCCCAGCATTTTTGTCATGAGAAATTCATTTACGAAATTTCAAAACCCTTGCATACACAGTTCTAAAGTAATGTTATGCATCAAAAAGCATACACTATACAAATGCCCAAAGTTACAACAGGCTATAACTCGTGAAGTATTTTTCCAAATTCAGTCAAAAGTTAATCAAATCATCTACTCATTACTACCAATCTATTCAAAAACTTTTAGCTCTCTAGCTCCAATAGTTTTTTTTAGATATTTTGCTGAGAAGTTTGCATAAAAAATAAAAGGGCCATAACTCTTGAAAGGGGCATAATCCCAATAAGAAAAAATACCCCTCAGCTTTTTTTCATAAGGAGTCCATATATGAAATCGCATATGCATACATAGTTCTAAAGTGCTGCTATGGATCACAAAGCATACACTGTACAAATGCCCAAAATTACAAAATGGGCATAACTCATAAAGTATTTTTCAGAATTAAGTCAATAGTTAATTAGGTCATCTACTCATCACTGTCAGTCACTTCACAAACTTTCAAGTGTCTAGCTCAAATAGGTTTTAAGATATGAGCTGGCAATATTTCATCAAAACAATTCAAAGGACCATAACTCTTGAAAGGGGCATAATCTCAAACACAAAAAAATTCCTGTCAGCTATTTGTCATGATGAATCCAATGATGAAATTTCAAAACCCTAGCATACATAGTTCTAAAATTATGCTATGCAACACAAACACGACACTGTAAAAATGCCCAAAGTTACCAAGGGGCATAGCTCATGAAGCATTTTTGAGAATTTGATCAAAAGTTAATCAGATCATCTAATCATCACCTCCAATCCATTCAACAACATTCAAGGCTCAAGCTTAAATTGTACTGACCAAATTTCATCAAAAAATTTCAAAGGGCCATAACTCTTGAACAAGGGCATAATCCCGACGAGAAACAAAATATGTGTCCGCTACATTTTCATGAGATATCCATATATGAAATTTCAAGCTTCTGCATACATAGCTCTAAACTTATACTATGCATCACCAAAGCATACATTGAACAAAAGCCCAAAGTTACGAAGGGCCATAACTCATTAAGTATCTTTAATTAAGTCCAAAGTAAATCAGGTCATCTACACAACACTACCAGTCCATTCAACAACTTTCAAGGCTCAACCTCCAATAGGTTTTGAGATAATTTGCTGACAAGATTTCATCAAAATATTTCAAAGGGCCATATCCCTTGAAAGGGGCATAAATTGGTGTAGAAAAAATATCTATGAGCTGTTTTTCATGAGGAATCCAATGTGAAATTTCAAACTCCTTGCAAATTGTAGTTCTTAAGTTCTGCTATGCATTATATCACAAATCTTACTCTGTACAAATCCCCAAAGTAACATAGGGCCATAACTCGTAAACTATTTTCCGCAATTCATTCAAAGCTTAATCAAGTCATCTACTCATCAAAAATCCAGTAACAAAATTTCAAGGCTATTGCTCCATTATTTTTTTAGATATTTTGCTGACAAGATTTCATCAAAAACAAGATGTGTTTGTGAAACATGAACATGTCCCTGGGCATGGTCATTTTTTTCAAAGTTGGTCACAGTTCAAGGTCAAGATTTTTTGTTTGAGTGGGAAGCCCTTGACACAAGGAACTTACATGCCAAATATGAAGGCTCTATCTTAAACGGTTCAAAAGTTCTGAACTTTAAAGTTGGTCATAAGTCAAAGTCACAGGTAAACAAATTTTACATGAATGTAAAGCTCTTGCCACAAGGAACCTACATGCCAAATATGAAGGCTGTATCTAAAACAATTCAAAAGTTATAAACAATTTTATTTTTTCTTTTAAGTGGGTCAAAGGTCAAGGTCATGGTCAAAACATTTTGCATGAATGTAAAGCTGTTATCACAGGGAACCTACATGCCAAATATGAAGGCTCTATCCCGAACGGTTCGAAAGTTATGACCAAAATGTTATTTATTTTCTTTTAAGTAGGTCAAAGGTAACGGTCAAGGTCACAGGTCAAAATTTTTTCAATGTATGTAAAGCGTTAGTCACCAGGAACCTACATGCCAAATAGGAAGGCTGTAACTCCAACGGTTCAAAAGTTATGCGGTTTTGAATAGAGATGAAAAAAAGATGACAAAACTGAATTTTTATAGTTTTTCATAGGGCCATAACTCTATGAGTACTGTAGATAGATTTACGTAATTTGCCATGAAATTGTGTAATGATATTGCGACCTTATATTGAAAGTTTGAAGTTGATGTGTTTGACGTGTGTAAATTATAAAGAAAACATATGAAAAATGTGGACGTTTTTAAGCTTTTCAAAGGGCCAAAACACTGGGAGTATATAAAACATGCCATGAAATTGTGTAATTATAGTGTAACCTTATATTTAAAGTTTGAAGTTGATCATTTGACGGTTTGTAAGTCATTAAGAAAAATCATGAACAATGTGGATTGATAGACGGATGGGCAGACATACACATGGACAGACAGGGTGATTACTATATGGCATACGCAAAAATTTGCAGAGCCCTAAAATGGGTCAGTTATTTTTTCATGAGAAATCCATACACGAAATTTCAAAACCCTAGCATACAAAGTTCTAAAATTATGCTATGCACAACAAATCATACACTGTACAAATGCTCGAAGCTAAAACAAAGGGCCATAACTCGAAGTATTTTTCTGAATTCAGTCAAAAGTTAACCATGTCATCTACCCGTAACATCAATCGGTCAACCAACGTTCAAGACCCTAGCTCCAATAGATTTTGAGGTATTTAGCCGAGAAGATTACCTAACAAAATTTTCAAAAAGGGCAGTAACACTTGAAAGGGACATAATCCCGACGAGAAAATAAAATATACGTCAGCTATTTTTTCATTATAAATCTATGTATGAAATTTCAAAACTCTATCATATATAGCTCTACAGTTGTGCTATGCATCACAAACCATACACACTACAAATGCAAAAAGTTACAAAGGGCCATTACTCATGAAGTATTTATTCAGAATTAAGTCAAAAGTTAATCAGGTCATCTACTCATCACTACTAATCTAAAGGTTCCAGCTCCAACAGTTTTTGAGATATTTTGCTGACAATATTTCATCAAAATCTTTCAAAGAGCCATAACTCTTAAAAGGGGCATAATCCCGACGAGAAAAATATATGCTTCCGCTATTTTTTCACAAGGAACCATATATGAAATTTCAAAACCAAGGCATACATTTTCTTAAGTTATGCTATGCATCAAACAGTGTAACGGACGGAAGAGCGCCTGTCTGCACACACTGGAGAGACTTAAGGTGGCAAAACAATTTGGACAGTTTGCCACATAAGTATTTATGTGTGAGTACAACTGCGATTTATTCATTTTAATTGGTACTTGAGTGCCAATAATGTTCCCTAAACTGGTAATCCTCTAAAGACAATTTTGCTGCCTAAGTGTCAATTATGCTGATGACTAACCACTTAATGTCTATCCCGTGGGAAAACGGACGTACGGATGAACGCCCGATAAGCAATATGCCCCACAAACTTCTTCAAAGTTTAGGGCATAATAATTAGGGCTGTTAAAATAAATATAGCTTAACTTAGACAAGAGGCCCATGGGCCATTACCTTCACCACAGGTCATGTGGTTTATGCTGTATACAGGCATGACACCCATCTTGGTCATGGGACTACAATCCCATGAAAAACTTTTCATTGCCTCATCCCATACAGGCTCTTCATGTAATTTGGTTTCAGTAAGCACAACAGTTTTAGTGGAGAAGATAAAAATTCTGAATCTGAGTCATCAAGAAAGATCAGAAAATGACCTTGACCTCTGGCATTGATAAACTTCCATTCACCTGATTGCAAATATCAATTCTGATGCAACAGGCTATAACAGAATCAGAAAAATCTACTGTTCTGCCTGTTTTGATACAAATGTATAAGTGACCAACTTTGACTTTGACTATGTAAATCAGGTTAAGGCCAACCAAAGGTCATCATTTGAACAAACTTTGTAGGACCCAAGTTCCTAATGCTATATACTATTCCGAAGGTCTTTGATTCCAGAGGAGAAGATTTTAATGGATTTTGCCATATATGGCCCATAGTGGCCATATTGGTAATGTGACCCAGTCCTTTCGAACAAACTTTCATTCCCCCTTCCAAAGAGGCCCCATATGTAATTTGGTTTCAATCAACCAAGCAGCTTAAGTGGAGAAGATAAAAATATTGAATCTGAGCCATCCAAGACAAAGGTCAGTCATGACCTTGACCTTTGGAATTGATTAACTTCAAATCAGCTGACTGCAAATATCTATTCTGATGCTACAGGGTACAATAGAATAAGAAAAATCCAATGTTTTGCCTGTTTTGATACAAATGTATAAGTGACCAACTTTGACCTTGACGTAAAACAGGTCAATGTCAACCAAAGGTCATCATTTGAACAAACTTGGTAGGACCCAAATTGTTAATGCTGTATACATGTCTGAGGGTAATTGGTCATTTGGTTCCAGAGGAGAATATTTTTGATACTTTTTAATATATATGGGCATATATTGGTCATTTGACCCAGTCCTTTATAGAAGCCGCCGTGGTGTAGTGGTTACGCTACTCGCCTTATAAACCAAGGCTCGCAGGATTGATCCCGGGCTTCTCCAGACTTTCGGAGGAGTCTTTAAACCGAAGTCCCGTCTCCGTATATCTGTAGCTGTTGGTGGGACGTAAAACTCAAACACTCACTCACTGACCCAGTCCTTACGAATAAATTTCCATTCCCCCTTCCCACAGAGGCCCCATATGAAATTTGGCTTCAATCAACCCACCAGTTTAAGTGGAGATGAAGATAAAATAACTGAATCTGAGCTATCCAGGACAAAGGGTAATAAATGGCCGAGACCTTGGAAATTGATAAACTTTTATTCAGCTGATTGCAAATATCATTTTTGATGCTACAGGCTACCATGCAATCATAACTATCCACTGTTTTGCCTTTTTCCATACAAACGTTTAAGTGACCATATCTGACCTTGATGCAAAACAGGTCAAGGTCAACCAAAGGTCATAATTTGAACATACTTGGTAGGGCCCGAGTCCCCGATGCTGTATACCATGTTTCAAGATCGTCGGCCATTTCGTTCCTGATAAGAAGATTTTTAAGGTTTTTACCATATAGGGTCATGGGGGTCATATTCGACAAGTGACCTAGTCCTTACATATAAACTTCCGTTCCCCCTTCCCATCGAGCTTCGACATTTAGTTTGTTTTCAATCAACCCAGCAGTTTAAGTGGAGAAGAAGATAAAAATACTGATTCTGAGCCAATCGGGACAAAGGACAGTAAATGACCTTGATCTTTAGCTTTGATAAACTTCCATTCAGCTGATTGCAAATATCATTTCTGATGCCACAGACTACCATGCAATCAGAAAATACACCATTTTGCCTTTTTTCTATACAGATCTCTAAGTGACCAAATTTGACCTTGACGCAAAAAAGGTTAAGGTCAACCAAAACTCATCATTTGAACATACTTGGTAGGGCCCTATGCTGCAAACCAAGTTTCAAGGTCATCGGCCATTTGGTTCCTGAGAAGATTTGTAAAGGTTACCATATATGAGCATGGTGATCATATTGGGCATGTGACCTAGTCCTTACGAACAAACTTCCACTGACCCCTTCCCTTACAAGCTCCACATGTAACTTGGGATTTGGTCAATTAGTTTCAGAGGAGATGTCGTTTGAAAATGTTGACGTGGACACAGATACACACGCTGACACAGAGGACGGACCAATGCCTATACTGTAAGCTCCCCCAGAGCCTTCGGCGCTGGTGAGCTAAAATCCTTAATTAGAATCCTAGCGTGTTTTAATGACATGCTAGACTAAACCAAACAATCATATAAAAGTACCACAAATATTGTATACAAGAGACATCGGTTTTTAGCCTTTTCAAAAAGTATTAATACTGAATTAAAAGCTGTGGCTTCCATTCGAGCATTGTATTGCAATATAATCTAAGTTTTATTTTCTTATAGAATATGGAAACCATGCATAATTCTGAACACATCTCTGGATTTTCTTTTCAGTGAGGTCATTTGTTTTTATATCATATGGCAAGCATTTGAATGATCAAATTGAACCTTTAGTTTAAACAATAGTCAGCCTTTGAAGCCTTTATGGAACTATGAGACAAATCTAACATTTATAAATCCTTAAAAATAGCATACAGTAGAACTTCGATGGCTCGAACACCGATGGCTCGTTTACCATGGATGTGTCGAACCCATTCTTGAGCCCCTAGCGAAATCCTTTACATAAGAAATAGTGGGGGATAATTAAAGATATTTTATTGTTTTATCTTGCAAATGTATGCTGTGTGTACTCATTAGAATTAGAAATTAGACTCTAATGAGTACACACAGCATACATTTTCATTATAGAACACCGAAAAGATGTCTAAAAGTATCTCGTTATGCCTCCTGACAGTAACCTCAGTGGCTCGAACTACCCCTGTCTCGAACAGATTTTCGAGGTCCCAAAGGTGTTCGAGCCATTGAAGTTCGACTGTATTTAAAAGTAAAAGTAGTCGGTAAATCGTTTCTTATACATGTATTCGTGATAGTATTTAGATTTCCTCAATGTCCATTCCGACATTTATTGCTATATTTACTTTCTTATTTTCACGAATTGTATAATACGACCAAAATAATGATTGCAATACACCAATTACAAAAGGTATACAACAAATCAGTGTAAACATCACACTTTTTAAATCCTCTATCTGCGTTTCTGTGAGTGTTTTCTTCTGTAATTGGTCATAACCATATCTATTCAAGATGGCGACAACAATCATTGGGGCCAGTGAGATAGCTGGTTTCACTACCAAGGCGTTGGTCCCGTATACCATTGATGTAATGGGGTGTCTGCAAGTATAAGTTAATCAGCATTAGACTGTGTCCATTCCGACATTTATTGTTATATTTATTTTCTTATTTCACGAATTGTATAATACGAATAAAATAATGATTATAATACACCAATTACAAAAGGTATACAACAAATCACTGTAAACATCACACTTTTAAATCCTCTATCTGCGTTTCTGTGAGTGTTTTCTTCTGTAATTGGTCATAACCATATATATTAAAGATGGCGACAACAATCATTTGAGCCAGTGAGATAGCTGGTTTCACTACCAAGGCCTTGGTCCCGTTCCGTATACCATTGTTGTAATGGGGTGTCTGCAAGTATAAGTTTATCAGCATTGGACTATGGCAACTACCATTCTTAAACATTATGTAAACCATAAACCATGATGGTAAACAACACCCAAGCTCCTTTGTAAAATATTTATGCTGAAAACTACTACGGTAATCAATATATAAATATTACATTCCTGAAAGGGTAATAGTGAAAAATGCCACCCTGAGGAATATGATTATCAACCGAGGCGCTCTGGTGGCCATCTTGTTCATCTGAGCAAAACGGTTTTAGCAATTTGGTAGGGAGTTACCAAGGCAACATTCATGTGAAGTTTGAATCAAATTGGCACAAAGGTTTAGGAGTAGTTCGGGTAAGAAGCAAATTTACGATTTTTTTTTCTATTTTTAGCACTGGCTATCATTTTGCTCATTGGAGCGTAAAAGTTTTAGCTAATTTGGTAGAGGGTCACCTAAGTAACATTCCAATGAAGTTAAAATAAATTTGTCCCAAGGCTACAGGAGGACTTGACGTTTAAAGATTTTTCTGTTTTAGCTCTGGTGGCCATCTTATTCGTCAGAGCGGAAAGATTTTAGCTATTTTGGTAGGAAGCTACCCAGGCAACATTTCTGTGAAGTTTGAATCAAATTGGCCCAATGAGTTAGGAGGGGTTTGCATTTAAAGAAAATTGTTGACGACGCATGACGCACGGCAGACAATGACCGATCACAATAGCTCACCATGAGTGCTTTGCGCTCAGGTGAGCTAAAAACGAAAATGCTATCATCGGGGCAACTTTTTCCACGTCTATGAGGCCCTCATGGGTGGGTAACTCCCATGTCAATGGTCGGAACATGACCAAAATCGATCTTGTCCAAGTTTGAATGTCTGCACTTGTTAGCTTACAAGTTAGTTGAAGATACTATCCCAAATGAATCCACTATCAATCAGACAACATTTTACCCAAACATGCATCTATATGAGACTAAAAGCTAAGTAAATTTCACGCGAGTAATCCGAATTCTTGAACTTGTCCAAGATTTTATGGCTATCCTCATTGCCTGCAAGTTTGATGAGCACCAATCAAAAACAAAAAATGGCTATTGCCCGTTCAACATTTCCACCATTATAAGTCTATAGGAGACCAAAGGACAAGTAACTATCATGCCTCAAAATCGAATACGTCCAAGATTTTAGGGCTGTCCTCATTACCTGCAAGTGTGATGAAGATTCAATCAAAAATGAAACCCCTTTCATCCGGACGATTGATTTTTGTTTTCTGGGAGATGTTGCACTGATGAGTTAGGAAGCATTTTGCAGACTGAACAAATTAATTGTCTAAATTGCGACGGAAGTAAGGGTGAGGATTGCCGCAGAGTAAAATCGATTCCAGCCCCGAGTGGAATTCGCTTCACTGACCTCTAAGGCGGTTCTTCTGTCGTGGTTTATTTTTGTTATGGATTGTCTTTGAGTGTGGGTATCGCTTATATTTTTTGTTTTGGATAGCCAACTGGTTGAACATTTTGTGGGAATGTAACTGCCCTTTTGGCTTTCCGCTATTGATGTTTCAATAAGGGTCTTGTTACTTCATGTTTGTGTTTCTTTCCCTTTGATGTCTCTGTTGGGAGCTGTGGGATAATTGTATTGATTCCTGATCATTGCCTTCACTTCTATTTTACTAAGTCTATGATGCCCTCAAGGACTCTTGTAACTCTCGTGCAAATAGTCAAAATAGAACTTGTCCGAGATTTTATGCCTGCCCTTATTAACTGCAATATGAAGGGTCTATCAAAAATGAAGTCACCATCATTCCGAAAACTTTTCCCCATTATAAATCTATGGAAGACTAAAGGACAAGTAACCCTCACATGAATAATCGGATCTGCCCCAAATTCGAGTTTGTCCAAATTTTATGGCTGTCCTCGTAACCTACAAATTAGATCAGGATCCGATCTAAAATTGAGTCGCCATCACCCGGACAAAAAAGCTAACAACGGACAGACGGCTGACGCTGGACAACAGGCCATGGTGCCGCCACGGCAGACGCTGATCTGAAGGAAAAAGAGAGCTAAATATGTAAGGTAAATATTATAAGCTTATTTCAGTCAAACTTGAAAGTTTTTCACAAAAAAAATTAGGAACAGAAAAGGCTCTTGAAAAGTTCACCACTAAAAGCAACTACAGTCAACCCTCTTTATAGCGACATTCATTATAATGGCACAACTCGTTTAAACAGCAATTTGAATGGAATGACTACTTAGCTAAAATGCTTAGCCTCGATTCCGAGCGGCATGTGCTTCTCTCGGGTTGGAAATGCAAAAATCGAGTCCATAGTCATGAAATGCTCTTGTAAGCTAATACTCCAAGAAACAACTGTATAAGCAACCTTGCTTGTTTTCAAATCATGTTGATCTTTCTAATATGTTATATTCTTGTTATATATCTGTAATTGAAAAGAAGTAAATAAAATATTGTTTAAACTAAACAAATGTCAAAGATATTTGTGAGAATCACCTCAAAGAGGCGATTCTAACAAATGTCTATACAATTTGTTTCTTGGAGTAACAATGGGGAAAATGCCTTTTATTACATTTCATGCTCCTAAATGGGATTCTGTAAAGCGGCAAATTCTTTATAACGGCACAATATTAGGGACCAAATACTGTCGTTGTAACGAGGTTCCTCTGTACAACATACACATGAATGATAACAGCTAAGGGTCGAAGAGATCGGGCTAAACTAAATAGCTGTGGTCAGCAACCATTGTCGGCTATAAGTGACCATCACTAATAATACTAGAAAAAGTGTCCATAGGACACGGATGCCCCCGCCAGATGCCATTCATAAAAAATATTACAAATGTACTTCAAATCAATCATAAATTATATTAAAATCATAAATGTAGGTGGTAGAGCGATAAAAAAGTTTTGTTAAAAATAGCCACAGTGACCTTGACCTTGAGGTCATGACCTTGAAAGTCAAAGCAACTCGAGATATTATCATAAGAAACATTTGTGTGAAGTTCTATTAACATCCATCAATAAAAATAGGCACTAGAGCGATTAAAAAGTTTTTCAATAATAGCCACAGTGACCTTGACCTTGAAAGTTGAAATAGCTCGAGATATTGTCATAAGGAACATTTGTGTGAAGTTATACTGAAATCAGTGAAGAAATGTAAGCGCTAGAGCCATGACAAAGTTTTTCTAAAAATAACCACAGTGACCTTGACCTTCAAAGTCAAACTCGCTCAAGGTATTGTCATAAGGAACATTTGTGTGAAGTTATATTGAAATCATTGAAGAAATGTAGTCGCTAGAGCAATGGCAAAGTTTTTTCTAAAATTAGCCATTGTGACCTTGACATTGAAAGTCGAAATGGCTTGAGATATTGTCATAAGGAACATTTGTGTGAAGTTATATTGAAATCGGTGAAGAAATATAGGCGCTAGAGTGATGACAAATTTTTTCTAAAAACAGCCACAGTGACCTTGACCATGAAAGTCAAAATCGCACGAGATGTTGTCATAAGGAACATTTGTGTGAAGTTATATTGAAATCAGTTAAGAAATGTAGGCGCTAGAGCAATGACAAAGTTTTTCTAAAAAGGGCCATAGTGACCTTGACCTTGAGGTCATGACCTTGAAAGTCGAACTCGCTCGAGATATTGTCATAAGAAACATTTGTGTGAAGTAATATTGAAATCAGTGAAGTAATGTAGGCGCAGGAGCGATGACAAAGTTTTTCTAAAAATAGCCACAGTGACCTTGACCTTGAGGTCATGACCTTGAAAGTCAAACTCGCTCGAGATATTGTCATAAGAAACATTTGTGTGAAGTTATATTGAAATCAGTGGAGAAATGTAGGCCTTAGAGCGATGACAAAATTTTTCTAAAAATAGCCACAGTGACCTTGACCTTGAGGTCATGACCTTGAAAGTCGAACTCGCTCAAGATATTGTCATAAGAAACATTTGTGTGAAATTATATTGAAATCAGTGAAGAAACGTAGGCGCTAGAGCGATGACAAAGTTTTTCTAAAAATAGCCACAGTGACCTTGACCTTGAGGTCATGACCTTGAAAGTCGAACTCGCTCGAGACTTTTTATAAGGAACATTTGTGTGAAGTTATATTGAAATTGGTGAAGAAATGTAGGCGCTAGAGCGATGACAAAGTTTTTCTAAAAATAGCCACAGTGACCTTGACCTTGAGGTCATGACCTTGAAAGTCTAACACCTCGAGATTTTTTTATAAGGAACATTTGTTTGAAGTTATAATGAAATTGGTGAAGAAATGTAGGCGCTAGAGCGATGACAAAGTTTTTTCTAAAAATAGCCACAGTGACCTTGACCTTGAGGTCATGACCTTGAAAGTTGAACTCGCTCGAGATTTTTTATAAGGAACATTTGTGTGAAGTTATGCTATATCCCCCCTCACAACTATGTTGTGCGAGGGGATAAAAATATTACAAATGTACTTCAAATCAATCATAAAATATATGCATCAAGGGCAGATAATCCAAAAACCAAAAATGCAAGAGTTGTCTTCCTTGTTAATGACACATCGTCTCAGTGTGCTGAATGCACCTGTGAAGTTTCATGAATATATTCCATACGGTTTAGGAGTTATGGCCCGGACATGGTTTACTATTTGGTACTAAGTCAAGGGCAGATTATTCAAAAACCAAAAATGCAAGAGTTGTCTTCCTTGTTCATGACACATCGTCTCAGTGTGCTGAATGCACCTTTGAAGTTTCATGAATATATTCCATACGGTTTAGGAGTTATGGCCCAGACACGGTTTACTATATGGTACTAAGTCAAGGGCAGATAATTCAAAAACCAAAAATGCAAGAGTTGTCTTCCTTATCCATGACACATCGTCTGAGTGTGCTGAATGCACCTGTGAAGTTTCATGAATATATTCCATACGGTTTAGGAGTTATGGCCCGGACACGACATACCATTTGACTATATATGGAAGTAAGTCAAGGGCAGATAGTTCAAAAACTAAACAAGCAGGAGTTGTCTTCCTTGTTCATGACACATCGTCTCAGTGTGATGAATGCACCTGTGAAGTTTCATGAATATATTCCATACAGTTTAGGAGTTATGGCCCGGACACGGTTTACTATATGGTACTAAGTCAAGGGCAGATAATTCAAAAACCCCAAAAGCAAGAGTTGTCTTCCTTGTTCATGACACATCGTCTCAGTGTGATGAATGAACCTGTGAAGTTTCATGAATATATTCCATACGGTTTAGGAGTTATGGCCCGGACACCGGACGAACGGACAAACGGACGGACAGGGGTAAAACTTAATGCCCTTCCGGTATTCTCCGAATATGCGGGGGCATAAAAATCCCGGTAATGGTGTAAAATAGAAGTAGAGGCAATAAGTAGGTTTTGTATGTTGGTACCTGATCCTCTCTCTCTAGTCGGGCCCACAGAAGTCTAACAGATGGTTTTCTGTAGCTCCAGCATTTCAGTTTTTTGTCATGTTGTCGAGTCCTCATCGTTGTTTAGTTTATTCTAATTTATTTAGTTCGATTGCGATGAAAGTTCCAAACTTATTGAATCGCTCTTGAACACTCATTCCGGATGTTATCACGCGCACGCGATAGAGAGGCAGCGAATTTTACACAACTGCTACACATTTATACCTGGTCGAGTGGGGCATTGCTATAACGTGTCTTACCCAAGGACAAACCTCGCCTCTGGTGGCCGAATTCGAACCACCACCTCTCGATCATAAAACGAGCGCGTTTACCACTGAAATATCGAGGTTGACTCTGTAGCTGTTTGATTTTTATGTTCTTGGAGATGTTGCACTGACGAGTTAGAAATCCTTCATGCACTAAATGGGCCCCGTCAAGCGATTTTGGTACTTATCGCCTATGTGAGCAGCGAAGGTTCAGGCGAGCCTGCGCATCCGCGCAGTCTCGCCAAAACCTTAGCTGCTCGCTCATACAAGCAGTGAATCAAGAGGAACCTCCAGACAGAAAGCCATATCCCTGGCCCCTCTGGATTACTGGGCATGCGCAGTGTAAATTTGTCATGACGGAATACTCGAAGACACAAATTCGCTTGGCAGGGCTCAAATATAGTATTTGTCTAAACCACGACAGAACCAAGGGTGTAGATAATCATTACACAAACACGCCTATACAAATACATTGCCACCTTTATCGCCGAAAAAATGAAAATTTTATGATGAAAAATTGTGATATTGTTCTTATTTTCGCTCAAAATATAGATTGTGGGCACTCGTTAGAACCGCCTCATCGAGGCGGTTCTAACGAGTACCCACAATCTATGTTTTAGAGCAGAAATAAAAAAATAAGGTATACCCCCGGAAACCCCAGTTTTTCTATATAAAAGTGGGGTTCAAGAGGGTCAAAATTATACAGGCGTGTTTTCGTGATGGCCTCGTAAAATCGATTTAAGCTCTTCAGTAAAAACACTTTACTGACTGTTCCAAGGCTGTTCTTCTGCTGTGGTTCATTATTGTTATAGTTAGTTAGTCTTTTTCATGTATGTATCACTAATATATTTTCAATTTTGCCATTTTGTGGGAAAGTGACTCTTGGACTTCAGCCTGTGACGTTTTCTATATAGTGAAGTTATTTTATGTTCGCGTTTCTATGATGTTTTGGATAGGAGGTATCCTGACCATTGCTAATGGTACCTATTACCATTCTAACCAATGAAACGATCGGGACAAAGACACACCTGTAGCATGTCAGGAAAATACAAGTCACTGACCCAATTTTTCGAGACCCTACCCACTATACTAGACGTGAGCATATTCAGATGTAATACAAACCAAGCCCAACATGCCGCAATCATCTCCTGCGACATAAATGCACGAGAAGTTAAGATTCCATTGAGAATGGGTCAGTGTGGTTTGCGCGATGACTGAGCGGCTGAGAGCATACTGTTTTAATTTTGTGTCAATAAACTTACCTTCTTGAATAATTTTCTGAGTCTTCATCCGCTATGTCAGACAATGGCATGTTGAAAAGCGAGTACGTTCCGTTAACAAATGCACTGAAACAAGGAAAATCGTCAAATACAGCATTACGATAACACATCCGTGTGATATAGAGCATTTTTTCAAACCTCAACAAAGGTAATTTTCTGATGAAAATTTGTGATAATTTTCTTATTTATACTCCAAACATAGGTTTTGGGTGCTCGTTAGAACCGCCTCATTGAGGCGGTTCTAACGAGTACCCACAACCTATGTCTTGGAGCAGAAATAAGGAAAATAATGTTTACCCCCGTTAACCCCAGTTTTCTCTATATAAAGTGGGGTTTAGGGGGGTCTTTATTTCACGGACTTGTTCGCGTGATGGCATACAATACTGCTGCGAATTGTCTGCGAATTTAATGGCGACTTTCATGTTCTTCGAATGATAAAACATGTATATTTTTGTTATTATTTGCGTGCATTCATTAAGACATTCTCATTATGGTAGCAATATCTGTGTTTCTATTGTAGTTAATACAATTATGTATTACAATACAAATTTAACCCTCTTTCCTTCACGTTGATCCCAGAAGGCACATGTCGCTATGGCAACCTCAAACCAATGTAGGTGCAACGTCATGACGTTGATCATGAACATTTTTCTGCGGTCATTCTCTCCCTTCCGCTGATACAAGAAGGGCAGTTGTCAGTTTCTGGCGAAAGAATGTGCACTGTACTGGTTAACCGCTTACGTATGTGCCTGTCCACGTAAAGTGTGGATAGGTAAACTGGCCGGCTCAAAAATGACCTAAAATACTGCTGACTGGGCCGTTAAACTCCGATACAAACAAACAAACAAAGCAAAATCCAGTTGATGACTTTCATAAGATATAAGTGATCACATTTACAAGTCAGGCAATTCACTTGAACTATTAAGTTTATGCTCTCCGCAAAATGATTTAAAAAAGAAAATGCCATCTTATGTTATAAACAGCAGCTGATATACAATTGGATTTGGACAGAAATTTAAGATTTTTTTTTATTTCTTCAAATTCTGACTTTTTTCTGTCAACTGCTTAATAGCCTCAACACTGCATTTTCATTGCTAATATAAATGTGCTAATTGCGACTTGTACAGTGTAAATAACATTTATCTCAAAGAACTTTAAAGGCCGTCTAATATATGCATTTATATATGAGGAAAGTGTTTTTTTTTTCTAAAAACAAAAATAATTATTTACCCATCACAGACTAAGAAAATGATCAACAGCCAGATGCTCCCTGGTCCAATTAAGTAGAATATTCCTCCGCCAAGAATCTTCCAGATAAAACTGTATCGTATTACTTTAAAATAGCCCAGGTAACTCACAAATGGTGTACCAAATATCACCAAAACCTGCAAAGAATAGGAGAGGGTTAACCCATAAACTGGAAACAAACAACACTTTCATGTACACATACATGAAAACTAAGAACAAAGAAACAGATACGGTGGGATATCATCAGTTTTGTGAAAATTGAATGATAATTTTTGCCAGTTCTTCATAAAAAAAACTAGGCAGGGTGCTTCTAATGAATACCTACAACTTAGCATTATATGGACAGAAATACGGAAAACCATACCCACTTTTTCTGTTATACAAAACTTGCTAGTTTTGCTAGGCCAGTCAGGCCTAATCAGTGACCCTCATTTCATCACCTGAAATGAACACCCCCTAAACCCCACTTTATTTGGAGAAAACTGGGGCTTACGGGGCCACATATTTTTTCTTATTTCTGCTTCAAGACATAGATTGTGGGTACTCGTTACAAACCCATAACCTATATTTGCAGTATAAATAAAAAAAAAATATCACGGATTTTCATCAGAAAAGTAGCTATTTCGGAGATGTAAAAAATGCACTATATTGCACGGGTGTGTTATCGTTATGTAACTGCCCAGCGATGATCATCACCCGGAGGTAATCAAAATATTAACTGCACTATGATGGGTTATAGGGAGATTTTCTAACGCCTACTGGCACTTTACACCAGCAGTAGTAAAGGGAAAGAAAGCTACACAGGTTGCATCTAAGAAACATCATAAAAACACGCCTATATATTTTGACCCCCTTGAACACCACTTTTATATAGTAAAACTGAGGTTTACAGGGGTAAACCTTATTTTTCTTATTTCTGCTCAAAAAAAATAAATTATGTCTCCTCGTAAGAACCGCCTCAGCCACAATTTATATTCTGAGCAGAAATAAGAAAAAGAGGACCAAGCTGGTCCTGTATCGCTCACCTGAGCTAACAGATTCAAAGTTTCAGGAAGTGCCAACCTTTACTGGAGGATTAATGGAAGGACATGGTGATGACAGGGTAAGCAATTTCTGCAAATCAAGTAGAATGTAACTCTATGATAAATAGGCTGACCTCACCTGTTTTCAAACTCATTCAAGCATTTATTCCTGACTTGCTATGAAGATCCGATATAAACTGATGGGGCTATGGTGATGACAAATTCAAAAATAAGGAAAAAAACTGCAGCAATCAAAGGCATGTTACTCTGTGACAAATAGGCAAACCTCACGAGTTTTCAAACTCCTCCGAGCTTTTCTGCCTGACTTATATGTTTGTAAGTTTCATGAAGATCTGATCAAAACTCAAGGGGCAGCAGTGCTAACAAGGTCGAAAATAGGCATTTTTAAGCAATCAAAGCCACGTAACTCTATGATAAATGTACCGACTTAGCCAGTATTCAAACTCATCCAAGGTTTTATTCCCAGACACCTTACATATAAGTGTCAGAAAGATACGATCAAAACTGAAGGGGCTACGGTGATGACAAGGTCAAAATTTGGCATTTTTAGCAATCAAAGGGATGTTACTCTAAGATAAATCGGCCGACTTGGCCAGTTTTCGAACTCATTCGAGGTTTCATCCTCAGCCACCTTACATATAAGTTTCAGAAAAATCCGATCAAAACGGCTACGGTGATGACAAGGTCAAAAATCAACATTTTCAGCCATCAAAGGGACAAAACTCTACGATAAATTGGCTAACTTCGCCTGTTTTCGAACTCATCCGAGATTTTATCCCCACCTTTCATATAAGTTTCAGAAAGATCCGATCAAAACTGAAGGGGCTATGGTGATGACAAGGTCAAAAATCGGCATTTTCAGCAATCAAAGGGACGTAAATCTATGATAAATGGGCCAACTTGGTCGGTATTCGAACTCGTCCTAGGTTTTATCCCCAGTCACCTTACATATAAGTTTCAGAAAGATCCGATCAAAACTGAAGGGGCTACGGTGATAACAATGTCAAAATCGACATTTTCAGCCATCAAAGGGACATAACTATATAGTAAAAGTGGCGACTTGGCCGATTTTCGAACTCATCCGAGGATTAATCCCCAGCCACCTTACATATAAGTTTCAGAAAGATCCGATCAAAACTGAAGGGGCTACGGTGATGACAAGATAAACAAGAGGACCAAGCTAGCTTGGTCCTGTATTGCTCACCTGAGCTAACAGATTCAAAGTTTAAGGAAATGCCAAACTTTACTGAAGGTTTTATGGGAGGACATGGTTATGACAGGGTAAGCATTTTCTGAAAATCAAGTAGAATGTAACTCTATGATAGACAGGCTGACCTCACCGGTTTTAAACTCATTCAAGCTTTTATTCCTGACTTGCTAAGAAGATCCGATCTAAACTGAAGTGGCTATGGTGATGACAAGTTCAAAAACAAGAGTTTTCAAACTCCACCAAGCTTTCTGCATGACTTCCTTGTTTGTAAGTTTCATGAAGATCCGTTCAAAACTAAAGGGGCAGCAGTGATGACAATGTCGAAAATAGGCATTTTCAGCAATCAAAGGCACGTCACTCTATGATACAATTGCCGACTTGGCCGGTATTCAAACTCACCTGAGGTTTTATTCCCAGCCACCTTACATGTAAGTTTCAGAAAGATCCGATCAGACTTGGCCAGTATTCAAACTCATCCAAGATTTTATTCCCAGCCACCTCACATATAAGTTTCAGAAAGATCCGATCAAAACTAGCGGGGCTACGGTGATGACAAGGTCAAAATTTGGCATTTTTAGCAATCAAAGGGATGTTACTCTATAATAAATGAGCCGACTTGGCCAGTTTTCGAACTCATCCGAGGTTTCATCCCCAGCCACCTTACAAATAAGTTTCAGAAAAATCCGATCAAAACTGAAGGGGCTACGGTAATGACAAGGTCAAAAATCAACATTTTCAGCCATCAAAGGGACATAACTCTACGATAAATGGGCTGACTTGGCCTGTTTTTTAACTCATCCAAGATTTTATCCCCAGCCATCTTACATATAAGTTTCAGAAAGATCCGATCAAAACTGAAGGGGCTATGGTGATGACAAGGTCAAAAATCGGCATTTTCAGCAATCAAAGGGACGTAAATCAATGATAAATGGGCCAACTTGGCCGGTATTCAAACTCATCCTAGGTTTTATCTCCAGTCACCTTACATATAGGTTTCAGAAAGATTCGATCAAAACTGAAGGGGCTACGGTGATGACAAGGTAAATAAAAATTGACATTTTCAGCCATCAAAGGGACATAACTATATAGTTAATGGGGCAACTTGGCCGGTTTTCGAACTCATCCGAGGTTTTATCCCCAGCCACCTTACATATAAGTTTCAGAAAGATCCGATCAAAACTGAAGGGGCTACAGTGTTGACAAGGTCAACAAGAGGACCAAGCTCGCTCACCTGAGCTAACAGATTCAAAGTTTAAGGAAGTGCCAACCTTTACTGAAGGCTTTATGGGAGGACACCGTGATGACAGGGTAAGCATTTTCTGAAAATCAAGTAGAATTTAACTCTATGATAAACAGGCTGACCTCACCGGTTTTCAAACTCATTCAAGCTTTTATTCCTGACTTGCTAAGAAGATCCAATCTACACTGAAGTGGCTATGGTGATGACAAGTTCAAAAACAAGAGTTTTCAAATTCCTCCAAGCTTTCTGCCTGACTTCCTTGTTTGTAAGTTTCATGAAGATCCGTTCAAAACTAAAGGGGCAGCAGTGATAACAATGTCGAAAATAGGCATTTTCAGCAATCAAAGGCACGTCACTCTATGATAAATGTGCCGACTTGGCCGGTATTCGAACTCACCTGAGGTTTTACTCCCAGCCACCTTACATGTAAGTTTCAGAAAGATCCGATCAGACTTGGCAAGTATTCAAACTCATCCAAGATTTTATTCCCAGCCACCTCACGTATAAGTTTCAGAAAGATCCGATCAAAACTGAAGGGGCTACGGTGATGACAAGGTCAAAATTTGGCATTTTTAGCAATCAAAGGGATGTTACTCTAAAATAAATGAGCCGACTTGGTCAGTTTTCGAACTCATCCGAGGTTTCATCCCCAGCCAACTTACATATAAGTTTCAGAAAAATCCGATCAAAACTGAAGGGGCTACAGTACAGTAATGACAAGGTCAAAAATCAACATTTTCAGCCATCAAAGGGACAGAACTCTACGATAAATGGGCTGACTTGGCCTGTTTTCGAACTCATCCAAGATTTTATCCCCAGCCATCTTACATATAAGTTTCAGAAAGATCCGATCAAAACTGAAGGGGCTATGGTGATGACAAGGTCAAAAATCGGCATTTTCAGCAATCAAAGGGACGTAAATCAATGATAAATGGGCCAACTTGGCCGGTATTCAAACTCATCCTAGGTTTTATCTCCAGTCACCTTACATATAGGTTTCAGAAAGATTCGATCAAAACTGAAGGGGCTACGGTGATGACAAGGTAAAAAATTGACATTTTCAGCCATCAAAGGGACATAACTATATAGTTAATGGGGCAACTTGGCCGGTTTTCGAACACATCCGAGGTTTTATCCCTAGCCACCTTACATATAAGGTTCAGAAAGATCCTATCAAAACTGAAGGGGCTACAGTGTTGACAAGGTCAAAAATCAACATTTTCAGCAATCAAAGGGACCTAACTCTATGATAAATAGGCCATCTTTGCCCGTATGCGAACTCATCCGAGGCTTTATCCCCAGCCACCTTGCATATAAGTTTCAGAAAGATCCGATCAAAACTCAAAGGGCTACGGTGATGACAAGATCAAAAATCGGCATTTTCAGCAATCAAAGGGACGTTACTCTGTGATAAATGGACCAACTTTGCTGGTTTTTGAACTCATCCGAGATTTTATCCCCAGCCACTATACATATAAGTTTCAGAAAGTTTCGATCAAAACTGAAAGGGCTACAGTGATGACAAGGTCAAAAATCAGCATTTTCAGCAATCAAAGGGACGTTACTCTACGATAAAAGGGCCGACTTGGTCTGTTTTCGAACTCATCCGAGATTTTATCCACAGCCACCTTACATATAAGTTTCAGAAAGATCCGATCAAAACTGAAGGGGCTACGGTGATGACAAGGTCAAAAAGCGGCATTTTCAGCAATCAAAGGGACGTAACTCTATGATAAACCAGCGGACTAGGCCAGTTTTCGAACTCATCCGAGGTTTTATCCCCAGCCACATAACATATAAGTTTCAGAAAGATTCGATCAAAACTGAAGGGGCTACGGTGATGACAAGGTCGAAAATGGGCATTTACAGCAATCAAAGGGACGTAACTCTATGATAAATGGGCCGACTTGGCCGGTTTTCGAACTCGTCCGAGTTTTTATCCCCAGTCACCTTACATATAAGTTTCAGAAAGATTCGATCAAAACTGAAGGCGCTACGGTGATGACAAGCATTTTCCCATAGTAAGTCTATGGGACCTTGTGGTTGCCATAGGAACCAAAGTTTTAAAGCGATTTCAAAAAAAAATTTATGTCATCAATGCCCCACCAGAGGCATACTACAGGTGAGAAATGATTGAGATCAGCCTGCAGGATACAGAGATATAGCTGCTCAAAAGTGTGGACGGACGACGGACGGACGGACGGACGGACGACGGACGACGGAGGACCCACTATACTATAAGCTCCCCTGGAGCCTTCGGCCCAGGTGAGCTAAAAAGCGACATTTTCACACATCAAGAGGACATAACTATATAGTAAATGGGGCAACTTAGCCTGTTTTCGAACTCATCCGAGGTTTTGTCCCCAGCCACCTTACATATAAGTTTCAGAAAGATCCGATCAAAACTGAAGGGGTTTCGGTGATGACATGGTCAAAAATCAACATTTTCAGCAATCAAAGGGACCTAACTCTATGCTAAATAGGCAAATTTGGCCGCTATTCGAACTCATCCGAGGTTTTATCCCCAGCCACCTTACATATAAGTTTCAGAAAGATCCGATCAAAACAGAAAGGGCTACGGTGATGACAAGGTCAAAAATCGGCATTTTCAGCAAACAAAGGCACGTTTCCCTGTGATAAACGGACCAACTTGGCAGGTTTTCGAACTCATCCGAGATTTTATCCCCAGCTACGTTACATGTAAGTTTCAGAAAGATTCTATATAAACTGAAAGGGCTACGGTGATGACAAGGTCAAAAATCGGCATTTTCAGCAATCAAAGGGACGTTACTCTATGACAAATGGGCCGACTTGGCCAGTTTTCGAACTCATCCGAGGTTTTATCCCCAGCCACCTTATATATAAGTTTCAGAAAGATCCGATCAAAACTGAAGGGGCTACGGTGATGACAAGCATTTTCCCATTGTAAGTCTATGGGACCTTGTGATTGCCATAGCAACTAAAGTTTTCATGCGATTTCAATAAAAAGCTTATGTCATCAATGCCCCACCAGAGGTTTGCTACCGATGAGAAATGACTGAGATCATCCTGCAGTCTACAGAGATATAGCTGCTCAAAATTGTGGACGGATACCGGACGGAGGACCCACTATACTATAAGCTCCCCTGGAGCCTTCGGCCCAGGTGAGCTAAAATATATCACCATTTTTCATCTTAATGTTTTGTTTTTTCGGCGGTAAAGTATAGACGTGTTTTCTTAATGAAACAACACACACAGAAGAATGAAAATCAAGAAAATTTGCAAATGACATTAGAAGTTCCATCGTCTAGTGAATAAGTTCATGAACAAACAAGTTTGTAACCCCACACCATTTTTTTTTCTTTTCTTGTTTTTCTTGTTTAAAAACACAATTGGTAAGTAATCGTTAAAAATGCCAAATATCACAAGTGTCAAATATGCAGCCATTAAATACGGTGCTATGCAAATATGTTCATCTGCCCAAATGCTTGTACGAGGACTGTTCAAATATGAATGCAAGTAGAACGTTTTCTCGTGCACTAATGCGAAAATCACCTGGAAATAAATATCACAGCGTAGAAAAACATTTTACCTATACATTGATACCAAACCTGTTAAAATCCGTCCACTTTAGCCATGTATATCGTTCGATAAACACTGTCTTCTCTTGTATATATAAATTTTTCATCGAAATCTATCACGGAATCATTTTTATGTGCTTAGTTGCATTCATACTTGAACAGTCCTCGTAAGTGCTTTTTGCTGTGGTTCGTTCATGTTTAAAACAAGAGCTGTCACTATAGGTGACCAATGCCCCCCGTGGGAGCCAATGTCTGCGTTTTTGCAAAATTTCAAGGGGAGATAATTCCGCCAAAATGACAAAATTATGGCCCTTGGTCAGAATGTAGCCCTTGTGATGGTGAATAAGTGTGTGAAGTTTCATGGCGCTAGATCAAATACTTTTGAAGTTATGATCAAGGTTAAAGTTTTTGTGATGAACAGACAGACAAACAAACAAACAGACAGTGGACAGACAGACAAACAATTAAAACAGACAGACAGGGCAAATACTATATGCCCCCCGAATCAGATATTCTCGGGGGGGGGGGGGGGGCATAAAAATGTGTTTTATGTTAGTCGTTCTGATTCTTTCCCTAATCATATATGTTCCTGCGTTGATCATTCTCATTCTTCCCCCTTTTCGGTTGTTCATTTTTAGTTACGTTTGTCCTTCCAGTTTAATGTTTATCATGTTGATGATTCTGATTCTTGCGCACCCCCCCCCCCCCCCCACTCCCCCGCCCCAACTTTATGTATATTGCTCCTTTTTAGTTAGGTTATGATATTGTGTCATGTTTGGGAAAGAGCTGCTGACTCGGTTTACCTGCTGACCGTTTTGTTTACTGTCGTGACTACGTTTTGACTTCTATCCCTATCTTCTTTCTTTCCTTTCTCCGTATTTTTCGCCCGTGTAAAGGCGCACGTGACACTGTCACTATCGTCTCTGTTGTCTAAATCATTGAATGTCTTAGTTTGTAATTATTAGATGCTGATCAACAGCCATACCAACACCGGGAACCTCCCTGTTCATATTGCATAAATACAGCCTCTTCATGTGAAGTTTATAGCATAAGAATCTTGATTTGACTTCAATGGTTTTCAACAATTCTGTATTGTCCGGTATAATGTCAGGAACCAATTTCTGACAGTCGACGATCAGTTGTACCAAAGTTTTAGCGTCTTGGATGCGAACTCGCCAGGCGTGTTGACCCAGACAGTCTTGGACACACTGTTTAATGTCTTTTAGATAACTATTTCTTGTTCACTCAGGGCAGGACAGCGTACCAACATATGCACAAGATCTTCATCCTCAATAAGGCACAGTAGACAACTGGCATCGACTACTCCATCCAGCCCTAACTTTTGACACTGACCATTGCAGAAGATAGGCTCCCGTCAGGATGCGCACTTTTACAATGGCCCTCATAACATCCATTCTGTTGGAGTTCACAGTATCCCATACAGCATGGGTACTCCCCATTTGAAGACCACCCACGTTACAACGTTCCAACGTCGACCGCTCCCCTGCCACCTTGCGAAGTAATTCTGTCCAGTATACCCTGACTGACTTTTTACTGACAATTTCCATGTCTCTTTACTAAAAGTTAATATTTCAGATACAGAGGGTATATTGAACTTTATCAAAACCTTAGCAATGCGCTTGAAGAAACTTCCCTCATGTTGAAGTGAATACTGCCTATTCCATAAATTCTGCTTAGTTAAATTTGTACTTGGAATCACAGCGTAGAATAGACCCAGCTGTCGTTTTACAATTTCAGCCTCTAATGGTAGAGCTCCCAAGAGTAAAAATGTAGCAGCGTTTGAGGTTCTAGTTGATAGTGATTGAATGTTCTTCAATGTATCCAAATGAAATTTATGAAGTTCATGCAACTGTTTCTTGTTAAGCGATAACACTTCCAGCCCATACAAAAGCCTTGGTAACACATATACTTGATAAATTTTATATGAGATTTTGGAGTTTAGACCATTACATCCATGTAATCCTGTCTATATTAGTAAATACAATGTTCTTCGAGCTAAACTTGTCCTTTTTGACATTAAGTTCATTTTCTTCTTTTGCACTCCTAACTAGTCCTAAGTGTTCAGTTTTGTCATTTTCTAAAACAGCAGAATCCCCAAGATACCATTGTTTATTTTGATTTTTCTCCCTACTTGCTCTAGTTGTTATTCTGGATACAAATGTTGTTTTAACTGGATGGATTTTATATCGACGTTCACTCGAAAAAGAGTTACTGATGGAAGAATTTGGGATGTGATTGTGTCAGTTCCTGATCGTTTCTCTTTTTAATTTTTTAACAGGGATGAGACACTAAACAAGAGACCCATGGGCCACTCTGCTCACCAGAGCTCAGGGGGCACTGCCGACTGGCAGAAAAGTATTTTAATTAACCATGGAAGCCCTGCGCCCAAGGATGCTACAGATAAAATTTGGACCCAATCAGCCTAGTGGCTTCAAAGGTCTGATGTCGCTTGAATGTGTTGTTGCAGGACAACAGATGACAACTGACAATTTCCCATCTGTGGCAACCAATAGGCCTAAAAGAACATTATTAAAGGAACATTTCTATGTAAGTTTGACAAAATATCTTGAAAGGCATAAATGTCATTTTCAATTTTCCCCATTATAAGTCAATGGAAACTCTTAACTTGCCATGGCAAACAAACCAAAGAGCTGAATTTCATAAACCGGAGCTCAGATGGGCATTGCCCCATGGCAGACATGTATTTTAGCATGGTATGATTTTAATCTACCAATTATAAAGTCTCCCAATTTCCAAATGAGCACTCATGTGGACTGTATCTGAAATATTAGGTGTTTTATATAGTAGAGAGGGTGGGGCATGAACCAAATGGAGCCCTGGTTGGTGCCACTAAATGTGTCTTATAAAAAAGAACAGAGATATATATGATTTAGCGGGGGGATATGTATGGCTCCTGAGATGTAAGGCCTTTTAAGCAGTAGAGGGATTCGGGCATGGTGGATTCCAGAAAAGCCCAAGATTGTTGCAACCTAGTGCTGAACAGTTTCTGAGGTATGAGGCCCTTTTATGAAGTGGATGGGAGAGAAATGGCCCCTGCAGACCCCACAAGATGGGTTGAATGAATGTGTTTTATAACAATGAACAAGAATATATGTGATTATGTGGTGGGGATTTGAATAATTCTGAGATATATGGCCTATTATGAAGTTGGGTCTTATCATAAGGAACAAGAATATATATGGTTAAGGGGTGGGGATCTGACCGGTTTCTGAGTTATATGGCTTTTAATGAAGGGGGGGGGGGCATGCTGGTGTCACTGATTGCATCTTATCATAAGGAACAAGAATATATATGGCTTAGGGGTAGGGCTCTGAACAGTTTCTCAGATATATGGTCTTTTGTGAAGTTGAAGAATGAAGCATGGCCCGGGCGAGCCCTGGGGGAAAGTAGAAGTAAAACAAAGATCAGGAATTGATACAATTAACTTACTCCATCCATAAACGACACCAAAGGGAAAGAAATACAAACATTAAGCGACCAGACCATAATGGAAACCTAAACAAAGGAAGGCCATATGGACAGTTACTTTCCCACAAAATGGCCATATGGCCATCCAAAATTAAAAGACACAAGTGATACACACAGTAAGTAACAAACAACAACATAAATAAATCGCCACAGAAGAGCCGCCTTGGAACGGCCAGTGGAAGATTTCCACTAGGGGGCTTAAATCGATTTTACGTGGCCACAATCCTCGCCCTTACTTCCGTCGCGATTTAGACAAATAATTTGTTCAGTCAGCATGAAGGCCTCCTAACTCATCAGTGCAACATCTCCGTGAACACAGAAATCAAAGAACCACAGAGGTGAGACAACGCTGAGGACTCGACAACAAGAAACCACTGAAATGCTGGAGCAAAAGAAAACCAACAGTTAGACTCCGATGAGCCCGACCAGAGACAGAACCCTATGTTGGTGTCACTGAATGTGTCTTATCACAAGGAACAAGAATATATATGGTTTAGGGGCGGGGATCTTTAAGGTTTCTGGAATATTTGGCCTTTTATAAAGTGGAGGGGGTGGGGCATGACCCCAGCACATCCCGGGGGATCCTCAGCTTGGTGTCGCTGAGTGCGTCTTATCATAAGGAACAAGAATATATAAAGGAACAAGAATATATATGGTTTAGGGGTGGAGATCTGAATGGTTTCTGAGATAAATGGCATTTTATGAAGTGGAGGGGGTGGGGCATGTCCCCGGCACATCTGGGGGGACCCCCAGGTTGGTGTCACTTAATGCATCTTATCATAAGGAACAAGAAAATATATGGTTAAGGGGTGGGGATCTGTAAGGTTTTGGAATATTTGGCCTTTTATGAAGTTTTGTTTGTTTGTTTGATTTGAGGTTTAACGTCCCCGTCAACATTGTAAAGGTCATTTCGGGGCTGTTGCTTCCAATTTTCTGGGACTTTTTTCCGACATTTAGATGAAATGATATCTCAAGCCCTGCCGCCCAATGAAACCAATAGGGTTTATTAGCATGGACGGTCCGCCTCGCACCGCGGTTCCTGGACAGGCTTAGATCCTCTAAGCAGTTTACCAGTACTAGTGTGCGGGCCGGATTCAGCTCTGCGTGGAAGCATCATGCAGCCCATATATTTCTTCAAGCCCCTATGGGCGGGGGCCAACCTTTTATGAAGTGGAGGGGATTGGGAATGTCCCCGGCACATTCTGGGTGTCCCCCAGGTTGGTGTCACTGAATGCAACTTATCATAAGGAGCAAAAATTCATTTAGGGGTTTAGATCTGTTAGGTTTCTGGAATATTGGGCCTGTTGTGAAATGGAGGGGTGGGGCATGGCCCAGGCACATCCTGGGGGTCCCACAGGTTGGTGTCATTGAGTGCATCTTATCATAAGAGACAAAAATATATAGGCTTTACGGGTGGGGATCTGAATGGTTTCTGAGATAAATGGCATTTTATGAAGTGGAGGGGGTGGGGCATGTCCCCGGCACATCCGGGGGATCCTCAGGTTGATGTCACTTAATCCATCTTATCATAAGGAACAAGAATATATATGGTTTAGGGGTGGGGATCTGTAAGGTTTCTGAGATATAAGGAATTTTACTGGGGGCGGGGAATGGCCCCGGCACAACCTACAGGACCCCCAGGTTGACATAAAAGCATACTGCTCTGAGAAGTTTACTAAAGGAATATTTCTATGAAAGTTTTGTCAAAATATCTGCAAAGGCTTTGTAGTTAATGCCATTGTTCACATTTCCCCATTATAAGTCTATGGAAAATCTAAGTTGCCATAGCAACCAAACTAAAGAGCCGAATTTCATATAAAAACACAAAACCTGTAAAGGTAAATATGGTGAATATTTTCATAAACTCTAAGCCTCATAAAGCATACGGTTTCTCAGGAGATGATTTTTTAAGTATTTTTTTTTTTCTATTTTTTTTTATTTGGTTTCCATGGCAACCAATACAAATGAGCAGCAGGCCTAAAATCATATGGCAGATAGTAGATTGCCTAAGGAATATTTCTATGAAAGTTATGTCAAAATATCTGCAGCGGCTTGGCAGCAAATGCCATTTTTCAATTTTCCCCCATTATAAGTCTATGGAAAATCTAAGTTGCCATTGCAACCAAACAAAAGAGCCGAATTTCATAAAAAAAAAAAAACAAGAGGACCAAGCTGGTCCTGTATCGCTCACCTGAGCTAACAGATTCAAAGTTTCAGGAAGTGCCAACCTTTACTGAAGGATTTATGGGCTACATGGTGATAGCAGGGTAAGCATTTTCTGCAAATCAAGTAGAATGTAACTCTATGATAAATAGGCTGACCTCACCATTTTCAAACTCATTCAAGCTTTTTTTCTGACTTGCTAAGAAGATTCGATATAAACTGAAGAGGCTATGGTGATGACAAGTTCAAAGATAAGCGATTAACTGCTGCAATCAAAGGGACGTTACTCTGTAATAAATAGGCAAAGCTCATGATTTTTCAAACTCCTCTAAGCTTTTCTGCCTGACTTACTTGTTTGTAAGTTTCATGAAGACCTGATCTAAACTGAAGGGGCAGCAGTGATGACAAGGTCGAAAAAAGGCATTTTCAGCAAGCAAAGGCATGTAACTCTATGATAAATGTGCAGACTTGGCCGGTATTCGAACTCCTCTGAGGTTTTATCCCCAGCAACCTTACATATAAGTTCCAGAAAAATCCGATCAAAACTGAAGGGGCTAAGGTGATGACAAGGTCAAAATTTGGCATTTTCAGCAATCAAAGGGATGTTACCCTATGATAAATGGGCCGACTTGGCCAGTTTTCGAACTCATTTGAGGTTTTATCCCCAGCCACCTTACATATAAGTTTCAGAAAGATCCGATCAAAACTGAAAGGGCTGCAGTGCTGACAAGGTCAAAAATCCACATTTTCAGCAATCAAAGGGACGTATACCTATGATAAATGGACCAACTTGGCCGGTATTCGAACTCATCCGAGGTTTTATCCGCAGCTACCTTACATATAAGTTTCAGAAAAATCCGATCAAAACTGAAGGGGCTACGGTAATGACAAGGTCAAAAATCAACATTTTCAGCCATCAAAGGGACTGAAATCTACGATAAATGGGCTGACTTGGCCTGTTTTTGAACTCATCCAAGATTTTATCCCCAGCCACCTTACATATAAGTTTCAGAAGGATCCGATCAAAACTAAAGGGGCTATGGTGATGACAAGGTAAAAAATCAGCATTTTCAGCAATCAAAGGGACGTAAATCATTGATAAATGGGCCAACTTGGCCGGTATTCAAACTCATCCTAGGTTTTATCTCCAGTCACCTTACATATAGGTTTCAGAAAGATTTGATCAAAACTGAAGGGGCTACGGTGATGACAAGGTAAAAAATCGACATTTTCAGCTATCAAAGGGACATAACTATATAGTTAATGGGGCAACTTGGCCGGTTTTCGAACTCATCTGAGGTTTTATCCCCAGCCACCTTACATAAAAGTTTCAGAAAGATACGATCAAAACTGAAGGGGCTACAGTGTTGACAAGGTCAAAAATCAACATTTTCAGCAATCAAAGGGACCTAACTCTATGATAAATAGGCCACCTTTGCCGGTATGCGAACTCATCCGAGGCTTTATCCCCAGCCACCTTGCATATAAGTTTCAGAAAGATCCGATCAAAACTCAAAGGGCTACGGTGATGACAAGGTCAAAAATCGGTATTTTCAGCAATCAAAGGGATGTTACTCTGTGATAAATGGACCAACTTGGCTGGTTTCTGAACTCATCCGAGATTTTATCCCCAGCCACTTTACATATAAGTTTCAGAAAGATTCGATCAAAACTGAAAGGGCTACAGTGATGACAAGGTCAAAAATCAGCATTTTCAGCAATCAAAGGGACGTTACTCTACGATAAAAGGGCCGACTTGGTCGGTTTTCGAACTCATCCGAGATTTTATCCACAGCCACCTTACATATAAGTTTCAGAAAGATCCGATCAAAACTGAAGGGGCTACGGTGATGACAAGGTCAAAAATCGGCATTTTCAGCAATCAAAGGGACGTAACTCTATGATAAACCAGCGGACTTGGCCGGTTTTCGAACTCATCCGAGGTTTTATCCTCAGCCACAATACATATAAGTTTCAGAAAGATCCGATCAAAACTGAAGGGGCTACGGTGATGACAAGGTCAAAAATCGGCATTTTCAGCAATCAAAGGGACGTAACTCTATGATAAATGTGCCGACTTGGCCGGTTTTCGAACTCATCCGAGTTTTTATCCCCAGTCACCTTACATATAAGTTTCAGAAAGATCCGATCAAAACTGAAGGCGATACGGTGATGACAAGCATTTCCCCATAGTAAGTCTATGGGACCTTGTGGTTGCTATAGGAACCAAAGTTTTAAAGCGATTTCAAAAAAAAGTTTATGTCATCAATGCAACCAGAGGCATGCTACAGGTGAGAAATGATTGAGATCAGCCTGCAGGATACAGAGATATAGCTGCTCAAAAGTGTGGACGGACGACGGACGGACGACGGACGACGGAGGACCCACTATACTATAAGCTCCCCTGGAGCCTTCGGCCCAGGTGAGCTAAAAACCTATAAAGGCAAATATGGTGAATATTTTCATAAACTCTCATCCTCATAGAGCATACGGTTTCTGAGGCGATGATTTTTTTAAGTATTTTTTTTTTTTCAATTTTTTTTTCAATTTGGTTTCCATGGCAACCAATACAAATGAGCAGTAGGCTTAAAATCATATGCCAGATAGTAGATTGCCTAAGGAATATTTCTATGAAAATTTTGTCAAAATATCTGCAGCGGCTTGGCAGTAAATGCCATTTTTCAATTTTCCCCATTATAAGTCTATGGAAACTCTAAGTTGCCATAGCAACCAAACTAATGAGCCGAATTTCATAAAAAACACAAACTTTCAATCCCCCAACCCAAGGATGCTACAGATGAAATTTGGGCCCAATCGGCGTAGCGGCTTCAGAGGAGATGTTGTTTAAATGTGTTGACGTCACCAGACGCAGATGCAAACGAAGAAGACGCAGACGACGGACAACTGCCTATCCTATAAGCTCCCCCTGAGCCTTCGGCTCTGGTGAGCTAAAAATGCAAATTAAACAGATGTATATAATGTTGTTGTTTTTTTTCTTATCTACTACTTCTCAACGTACAAACATGTCACCTATATCAAGGTATCTAAGCTCCACATCACAAAATTTAGCATAACTTTTGATGAGAAACAAAGCAACTCATATTATCAGAGACACTCCCCGGTGACCACTAAAATACAAACAAGAAAATAATTTCACTAGCTATATGCTATTCATTAATTTGCAGGTATTTGATCATGTATCCATAATAATGGCAATTGAAAATGTGATAACGCATAACAACCAGTATCAAACTACCTTAAAATTAACTTTTACATGTATGGTTATTAACAGCTTTCTCATTTGAAAACAAAGAAGATTAAAGGAAAATAATAATAAGAGGCCCATGGGTCACTACGCTCATCAAAGGTCAAGTGTGAGAATCTTGCCCTGGTACCTGGCAGCCTTTTGTTTTTCAAAAAAAAGTATGGGCTCACATGCCCACCGAGCCTGGGCGAACTTGAATGGGCTGCATGGCGATTCCGTTGAAACTTACTGGGCATTCGAGTACTGGTATACCGCGTTGAAGGTCTAATCCTGCCAAGGCAAAGTGGTCAGACTGTCCCTAAAGCCAAAGCGGTTTCTTAATGCGATAGCGCTTGAGATGTCAATGCATCTAAATGTTGGGTAAAAATCCCACAAAATGGGAAGCAAATGTCTCCAAAATGACCTAAATAATGTTGATGGGAAATTAAAACTTCAACACAAATAAAATCAACATACTATGGTGGCTTGGAAAATCTAAGTAGAGGTCAACTAATGGATCACTGATGCCAAATGATTATGCAATCCAGTGCTACAGGCTACAACTGAATAAGATAAATCCACTATTTTGTGTTTTTCCATACAAATGCCAAACTGACAGAATATGACCTTGACATAAAATAAGTCAAGGTGAACCAAGGGTCACCATTTGAACAAGCTTGGTAGGGCCAGTCCCTAATGCTACACGCATATTTTCATGGTACATGCCTGCACATGTAATTTGAATTCAATCAACCAAGCAGTTGTAGTGAAGAAGATACAAATGATGGATCGGCCCCCACCCATCAGGGCTTGAAGAAATACATGGGCTGCATGATGCTTCCACGCAGAGCTGAAACCAACCTGCACATGAGTACTGGTAAACCGCTTGGAGGATATAAGCCTGCCCAGGCAAAGCGGTGCGAGTCGGCCCGTCCATGCTTATAAACCATATTGGTTTCATTGGGCGGCAGGGCTTGAGGTGTCATTTCATCTCAATGTCGAGTAAAAGTCCCACAAAATTGGAAGCAACGTCTCCAAAATGACCTTTTCAGTGTTGACGGGGACGTTAAACATCAAATCAAACAAACAAACAAACAGATGATGGATCTTTAGGCTTCCAGGATAAAAGTCAGTATATATGAACTGGAACTTAGGAATTGATAAAGTTTTATTCAGCTGATTAAAGATACCAATGCTGATGCCATAAATTACAATATAATCAGAAAAAAAAAAACATGTTTACATTTTCCCATTACAAATGCCTAAGTGACCAAATATGAGACTGATGTAAAATAGGTGAAAGTCAACAAAAGGTCACCAACAAACGTAGGGCTTGAGTCAACCATGCTGCCTACCAAGTTTCAAGGCATTGGCCCTTTGGTTCCTGAGGAGAAGATTTTCGAATGGATTTTACCATGACATAGCTTCCATCCTGGGCATGTGACTCCAATTCCACGAAAAACTTTGATTGTCCCATCCCATAGAGGGTCCACATGTAAACTGTTTCAATCAGCTCAACAGTTTTGAAAAAGAAATACTGGATCAGAGGCATCTAGGACAAATAACTTGACCTTTTTTGCCTTTTACCCCATACAAAAGCGTAGGGAACCAAATCTGACCTTCGTGTAAAATAGGTCAAGGACAACCAAAGGTCATCATCTGAACAAACTTGGAAGGACCGGGGATGCAAATGGAAGTTTCAAGGTCATCGGTCGCTTAGTTCCTGAGAACTTTAAAGGTTTTAACGATACATGGGCATGGTTTCCATCTTAATCATGTGACCAGTCATCACAAATTTTTATTCACCCTCCCCATGGAGGCTCCACGTGCAATTTGGTTTCAACTGGCCAAGTAGTTTCAGAGAAGGTTGATGCAGACACTGCCAAGGACCCAGACGACGCTGGACCACGGCCTATCCCTGAGCTCTTCCTCGTGGGCTAAAACTTTCAGACACAGTCTTCATTCATTCTAAAAGTTAGGTAAATTGTGCAGGATTGTTAAAAACCACCGGTGCTTGGTCCGTTGATTTTCCAAAAAGAACTTGACGAATGTGTAAAAAGTCAAAATATAGGTAAGACTAGCTTTCTATACCACTATAAAATAAATATGGATTTTTTTACTCATATTTGACCTTTTACACATTCCACGAGTTTTTTCGGGCAAATTAAAGAGCCAAGCGTCTGTGGATAAAACTACTTACATGCGGAATAATTCTAGACCCGCCGTAAAAACTGCTTCGGATGAAATCAGATATTGCTGCTTTGGGTATGAGCTGGTCACAAAATATGGCAAGAAATCCACCGAGAAAGTGTCGGTGGAACTCTTGAAGAAAGTTACAGGAAACAAAGGCTAGGAAATCTCGATTAAACAGAACTTGTTTTGTCAGCGTGATGTAGGAGTATTGTTGGTACTTTTCTTCAACCTTTTCTCCTTTCTGTTGTAACAGCTGATTTTGTAAATCCTTTTCTGTATGGCCATGTTTTCCGGTATACACCATTAACAAACAACTGAGGACGGCAATTATTGTGCACAGAAATTGGAACATGGCGAAATTATTTAACTGGTCTGAAAAATACTGTAAGATGAAGACACTTGAGGATCCTATTAAGCTGCCGATCTGACTGTATCTAACCATCCTCAGACGGATCTCGTTGTCTTTCGAGATCTCTGTGAAAATGCAACAAGCAGCCAGACCGATGTATGTGAACATGGTATCCCAGAAACATAGCGCGACAATTAGATGAAAGCCAGTCAGCCAAGGCTGGGTCCCGTCTGTGCTACCCCAAGGGAACCACGGAACCAGAAATGATATGGCGAAGAGTGGAGCGGCGTACAGGACGCTCTCTCGGCGTGTTCGCGTGAATGTGAAGTTGGTACTGTCTTGAAGATAGGCAAACAAAGGGTCGTTGATTGCATTCCATATCATGTATAACGTCTAAAACAAAGAACGCATGTCAATCATAAACTACATGAAACTTGAAATAAAACTCTCTTGATTTCATGCTTACAAGAATTCAAACTTACCTGTAAATGCCTGACATATCAAATTCAAGTGGAACACTGACTTCATTTGTAAAACATTCAATAAGTGTTTGTTGGCATGAAAACGCATAATTATACAGTGAAATTCCGCTATTTAGACCAGCTCAACTTTTTGACTAAGTCTGCTTTAAAAAGCTTATTTTGAAGGCTGCACTTAATTTTTCTTGTGTTTTCTGACCATACAGTCCTCTGGTCAGCGACCACCTTTGGGACTATTCAAAAGTGGTCTTTAAGACCACATTTGAATAGTCCCAAAGGTCTTGATATAGGAAATTTACTGTACATGTATGTCTGTTTCCATATGAAAAGCATATATGAGTCATACAGAGGGATATATACTGAGCAGCATGATCAGCGTATGTTTTTTTAATTTAATGGTAATGGAAAGACCTTCATCGGAGGCAACTTCTTCAAAAGTGTTTTTGTCTTCCATATCAATAGGGATCAACTCTAAAACGCAAAAATGTGCTCCTGAGGGGTAAATTCTTTCCTTTAAGAGGATACCTCTTTTTAAGTGGGACAGAGTTTATAGAAAAGTGATCAGGAAGTCCGGAAAGTTGTCTCCGTTTGAAAAATGGCGGGAAAATCTGCCAGGTGGATCCATTTTCCTTAATTGACCAGGAAACACTATAAAGGCCACCACGAGTTGGCCTGTTAACAAAACTATTTTTTGTGGGTGAGAACATCATCAGCTCTGTTTACTACTATTACGCTAAATTGTAGAAATGGCGGATGCATAATAACAGATAGGAACGACGGTCTTGGTTCATGTACAAACCTATGTAAACTGTATTTTGGTGTTTTGGTATGACGGTCCTTTCAAGATTATTTCACTTAATCCGAGCAGACTGTCAATCAGAGGAGGGCGAAAACCTGAGTTCACGGAGACAAACCAAATGACCTTCCGTAGCAGAACATGACTGACATTCAAACTGAAGTCAAATGATTTCATATCCTTTCGAATCCAGACACACAACCGTGCACTTTGTGTGTTTAAATAATGATAGATATGGCAGTTCAGATAATTTAACCCTTATATCGCTTAATCTAACATAGCGCGCCTATATATAAGCAATGGAAAATAACTGTGTTTTATTCTACAACAAATCAAGACAAGTAAGACGAGTGACGTCATTAAAAACTGCCAATTTATGATGACACTAGTCGATTTCCTTGACGTTAGACGGTGTAACGTCATTTTCTCGCATCGAAAACGTTAGGAAAGGATATAAATGCATGTGTTTCAGTCGATAATTTAAGCGGGATTTCTTTTAACAATATTATTGCAAAAAGTTGTGAGATTTTGAAGGAAACAACAACATTTTTGCCGATTTTCAGCCTGTTAGAATCGAAACAGATCAGCTCTAGCCAGTGATTTGTTGGGTAATAAATCACAACCAGTGCTTCAGCTGAAGTGCACGACCCGCCGGATGCTTTCAGCTTTATGAGTGTTAACATATATGGGTATGGCGGCCATTTTGGTCTTGTGACCTGGACCTAAAACGGTTCCCCAAATAAATGCCCCTTATCGTAAGGGGCAAAAATATATCTTATACTTTAGTACTGTATTCTGAATCGTTGCAGGATAAAATGCATTCTCACTTTTCCAATACAAAAGCATATGTGTCAAAGTTTGACCTAGGCACAAAGAAGGTCAAGGTCAACCCAGGGTCACCATTTTAGCAATTTATGATGGACCTACGTCCCAGATGCTATTTATCAAGTTTCGTGAAAATCTGCCCAGTGGTTCTGGAGAAGACTATTTTGAAGGGTTTTTACCATATATGGCTTGGCGGCCAGTTTGGTCATGTGACCTGGACCCCAAGAGCAAATTTCGGTTTTTCCCATCCCATAGAGGCTCCATATGAATTTTGACTTCAATCGGCCCAACGGTTTCCGAGGAGAAGCAGTTCGAAAATTTTCACATTTTTCGCCTCGGCGAGACTATACTAAACGGAATGTAATATTTCGCAAGTTCATTGGTTAGATCTCATTGATATCTATCACTATGCCAAAAATTGTTTAAATATTCCAAGCGGTTAAGTCACTATCACCAATTTTCACAAACGGGTTACGGACGGACATACAGACAGACCATATATGGCTTGGCGGCCATTTTGGTCATGTGACCTGGACCCCATGAGCAAATTTTGGTTTTCTACCCATCCCATAGAGGCTCCATATGAAATTTGACTTCAATCGGCCCAACGGTTTCCGAGGGGAAGCAGTTCGAAAAGTTTCACATTTTTGCCTCGGAGAGGCTATACTAAATGGAATGTAATATTTCGCAAGTTCATTGGTTAGATCTCATTACTTTAGTACTGTATTCTGAATCGTTTGCAGGATAAAATGCATTCTCACTTTTCCAATACAAAAGCATATGTGTCAAAGTTTGACCTAGGCACAAAGAAGGTCAAGGTCAACCCAGGGTCACCATTTTAGCAATTCATGATGGGCCTACGTCCCATATATTCTATTTATCAAGTTTCGTGGAAATCTGCCCAGTGGTTCTGGAGAAGACTATTTTTGAAGGGTTTTTACCATATATGGCTTGGCGGCCATTTTGGTCATGTGACCTAGACCCCATGAGCAAATTTTGGTTTCCCCCATCCCATAGAGGCTCCATATGAAATTTGACTTCAATCGGCCCAACGGTTTCCGAGGAGAAGCAGTTCTCATTGATATCTATCAGTATGCCAAAAATTGTTTAAATATTCAAAGCGGTTAAGTCACTATCACCATTTTCACAAACGGGTTACGGACGGACAGACAGACCATATATGGCTTGGCGGCCATTTTGGTCATGTGCCCTGGACCCCATGAGCAAATTTTGGTTTCCCCCTTCCCATAGAGGCTCCATATGAAATTTGACTTCAATCGGCCCAACGGTTTCCGAGGAGAAGCAGTTCGAAAATTTTCACATTTTCGCCTCGGCGAGGCTATACCAAAAATTGTTTAAATATTCCAAGCGTTTAAGTCACTATCACCAATTTTCACAAACGGATTACGGACGGACAGACAGACTGATAGACGGACAGAATGACAGAATGACACGGTGATTTTAGGGCACTCTAGAAAATCAACCGACTTCAGTCGGTCGATTTTTCTGCGGGTCGTGCAATTTCTCGGTTAGTTGTAAGAAGACAAAGCATGCGCGCTACGCGCTCGTGATTTGTCTACTTTATAACTGACCTCCAAACTGTGATTTATTAGACAAAACATCACAGCTAGAGCTGATCTATTTCTTAAACAAGACAAAGCATATCGTTTCAAACAGTGTAGATACGGAGCAGATGAAGAAGCCATCTTATCAGGATTCACATCGTGCTAGAAGTGTAAAGAATCAGATCTACATTAACCGACATATTACACATAAAATCTTCGACTTGATCTCTTTCGACAGGTCCAACGGCAATGACGGGGTGCTCAGACGCGTTTGCTTTGTTGAAAGTTTATAAAACATTCTATGCTTCAAGCATACGACGCCGCGTTTTGAGGCGCGTGATCTGGTGCTACACCCTTTGCCTGAGGCCCCATTTTGGGAGCGCTAGGCAAATTATGTTATATTATAATGTAATTAATCAAGTAATTTAATATTGGCCCAGTTACAGGTTCGAGGTCTGCTGTTTTGGCCGGAGGCCGAAGGCCGAGGCCAATACAGCTGACCGAGGACCTGTAACTGGGCCAATATGAAATTACTTGATTAATGACAATTTTATTAATTGACACCATTAAAAACATGATTATTGAGTTTTGACCTCAATGTTAATACGGATGACCTCCAAACAATACAGAATTTTTAGTTAATAAAACCTAAATAATGATCGGTTTCAATGTGTTCTCATAAACAGTTTTCATAAAAAAATCCTCGTCTATACTGTCTTCCAGTATTATGCCAATCTGAGGAGAACAGCTGTACGAGAAGGTGCAGTTTTACATCTTCAAAATGGATACTTTTCTGATGAAAATCCGTGATACTTTTCTTATTTACACTGCAAACATAGGTTGTGGATGCTCGTTAGAACCGAGTACCCACAACCTATGTCTTAGAGCAGAAATAAGAACAAGAATTCCGCCGAAGGCTACGTCGCGCCTGTGGGGCGCAAAGTCACCAAACGATAAAATGTAGGTCAAGGTCAACAAAAACCATTAAATGGAAATTGTTAACGGTAATTACTCTGTCAAACGTTAACGCAGTTTGCCTATTAACAATCCAAAACCTACTTCTTATGGTGGTCTATATATCAGTGAAGTTTCATCCATATATATTCCATTTAGTAAAGGAATACGTGCCCCAAAACTATTTAATGGGAATTGTTAACAGCCATAACTCCTTTAAATGTTAACGTATTTTGCCCATTAACAACCCCAAACCACTCATATCCATTGCCAATGTATATACAAAATTTGAAGAAAATCCGTGAAAAAATGTTCAAGTTATTGATTGAAATCACCCCAAAAACCCTTATTTTGAACTAAAATGGGCCGTTACTCTGTCAAATGTTAACGGATTTTGCCCATTAACTATCCCATACCACTCATTCCCGGTATAAACATGTACGCAAAATCTGAAAAAATCTGTGAAAAATTACTCAAGTTTTCGATCGGAAATGGTGCGGACGGACGGATGGACACTCGACGGCAAAGCATAATGCCCCACCACTATTGTGTGGTGGGGTATAAAAATGGACACTTTATAAAAGCTGCCATTCCCAGATGCAAGCTTGCATAAAGTTTCATTTAAGAAGCTCTTTTAGTTATTGAAAGCTGAACTTTAACATTACTGTTCAGTAAGTCAGTGAACCATAAAATGTAGGTCAAGGTAAAACATGGATGCTACCATTATAGTCATCATTCCTGGATGTAAGTTTGTACCAATTATTATTGATGAAGGTCGTATAGTTCTTGAAAAATACTTGACCATTTGGGTGAACTCTAGGATGGTCGCAAATGTTAAAGAAGTCAGTGAACCATAAAATGTAGGTCAAGGTTAAATGTGGATGCTTGCACTGAGGTTGCCATCCAAAGAAGAAAGTCTGAACCCAGTATCATGAATGAGCCTCTTATAGTTATTCAGAAATGAAGTCTTACATTAGGGGGAACGTTAGGGTGAACGCAAATCTTTACAGAGTAAGTGAACCACGAAATATAGATCATGGTCAAATATGGATGCTTGCATTGAAGTTGCCAACCCAAGATGAAATTTTGTACCCAGTATCATGAATGAGCCTCTTATAATTCTTCAGAAATGGTCTCTTACATTAGGGTGGACGCTAGGTCGAACGCAAATGTTTACAAAGTCAGTGAACAATGAAATGTAGGTCAAGGTGAAATATGGATGCCTGCATTAAAGTTGTCAACCCAAGATGCAAGTTTGCACCACGTATCATTGATGAGGCTTTAATAGCTCTTGAGAAATGGGCTCCTACATTAGGGTGAACGCTAGTGTGAACGTAACTGTTGACGGACGAACGCACGGACGGACGAACGGAAAACGGGACTCCTATATCGCGCCAAGCTAAAAGCAGGAGCGACAAAAATCATGTATAACCCCGTAAACCCCAGTTTTATCTATATAAAGTGGGGTATAGGGGTGGTTCATTTTACGGGCTTGTTCACGTGAGTACGAGCAGGTACAGCTGGTACAAACCTGGGCAAACTGGAACCAGGACTCCTGTATATGAAAGTAGTCCAGGAAGACCTTAACATAGTAGAAACCAAAGGCCGAGCTTATGAAAGAAAATCCTGTAGACAAAGCTGCTAACGCGAGTAATCTGGAATGTATAGACGGAACAGCTGATGCCATAGTCTTCTTCAGTTAGAAGCTTCACAGAAAACTGGAAAATTAGACCCTGAAGAAAGTACAAAAAAATCAGACATTATGACAACTCACCCGTGCGCCATAGTGCATTTTACATATCTCCAATATGGCTACTTTTCTGATGAAAATCCGTGACATTTTTCTTACAAATGCTCAAAACACAGGTTGTTGGTGCTCGAGACGGTTCTAACGAGTACCCACAACCTATATCGTGGAGCAGAAAAAAGAAAAATGTTTCATACCCCCGTAAACCTCAGTTTTCTCTATATGAAGTGGGGTGTAGGGGGTATTCATTTCACGGACTTGTTCACGTTATGGCACCGACAGCACAGGTGGGTCTGGCTGGTATTTATTTGATTTCATGTTCAATTCATTTCAGCATGGAAATTGCCATGCTCACAAACTTCAAGGCTCTATATCATTCTGGTCCCCTCGAACCCCACTTTTATATAGTTAAACTGGGGTTTACAGGGGTATACCTTATTTTTTCTGCTCTAAAATATAGATTGGGGTACTCGTTAGAACGGCGGTTCTAATGAGTACCCACAATCTATATTTTGAACCAAAATGAGAAAAATATCACAATTTTTCATCTTATTTTTTTTTTTTTTTTTTTTTTTTTTTTGCGGTCAAATCCCCACATGTATTTGTATAGGCGTGTTTTCGTAATGGCATGTTAACCCTTGTACCACTGAACTTGACAACGCCTACCTTTGCAAACAAAGTAAATCCAGATCAGATGGCTGAACAAGTGATCTGATAAGCATCTACACTGTCTGTCATTGTAGTTTGTGAATTGAGTCAATTCATAATATCAAGTAATTTGGTTGGTGGATAGCTTGCAATAAAGTTGGAATCCCTAGATGCAAGTTTGTACCACCTACCATTAATGAAGCTCTTATGTAGCTCTTGAGAAATGGAATTGAACATTAGGGCGAACGCTAGGTTTGACGCAAAGGATCACGAAGTCAGCAAACCATAATATAGGTCAAGGTCAATTATGGATGCTTGCATTTAAGTTGCCATCCCTAGATGCAAATCTTACAAATCTTGAGAAATGGACTTTGACATTAAGATGAACACATTATGATAACTCACCCGTGCGACATAGTGCATTTTCACATCTCCAAAATGGCTACTTTTCTGATTAAAATCCGTAATATTTGTCTTATAAATGCTCAAAACATTGGTTATAGGTGCTCGTTAGAACCGCCTCATTGAGGCGGTTCAAACGAGTACCCACAACCTATGTCTTGGAGCAGAAATACGAAAAAATAATGTAGACCCCCGTAATCCCCAGTTTAGTCTATATGGAGAGGGGTTTAGGGAGGTATTCATTTCACGGACTCGATGAACCACGAAATGTAGGTCGAGGTAAAATATGGATGTTTGCATTAAAGTTGTCATCCCCAGATGCAAATTTGTACAAGTCCGTGAGAAATGGAAGTGTATATTAGGATAGACGCTAGGGTTGACGCAATAGTTCACAAAGCCAGTGAACCTGAAATGTAGGTCGTCAAATATGGGTTGCCATCCTGTACCAAGCATCATTAATTAAGCGTTTTAGTCTTAGACATTTGGGTGAACGCTAGGGTTGTCGCAAATGTTGCCGGATTGACAAAAGAACGAACGAACGGACGAATGGGCGGACAATCGAACCCCTTTATCGCGCCACAAAATATGTTCTTTGCTGGTCTGAGCAGAAACTTTGTCAATTCAATTTATGAGTAATACATATGCTCGCCTGAGATCTGCATGAAAAAGTCGGGGCCAAGACGTTTTGTTGCTATCACAAGCGGATAGTATGTAAAGAATAAAACTTCAATTATACATATACACTGCTCTAAATAATTCAAGAATGCATATTTTAGCACTTCGTCTGGTCAGCAGGCTATCAAACTGGGCGTAGTGTGCCAATATTGCGTAAACATCCATGAGAATCTAACTCCATAAACGGAAATGGAACAAGCATAACTGGTCGACCCAGTGTCAGGATAATGTGAATGGGTGTCGTATCATGTAATGTGTCTGGGAGATGATACTTCAGCGAGGCAGCACTATAAAAGTGAGCATTGAGCTCCCTGTCGCAACAAGACGCCGTCGTGATATGACTGAAAAATTGTTGAAAGCGACGTTAAACCCGAATTCACACACACACACACACACACACACACACACACACACACACACTAATGAAAGGCAGCTGTCACTTTCTGGCGAAAGAATGTACAATGTACTGGTTAACTGACCGGTTCGATATGACATTTTTTTGTTTGTTTGATTTGAGGTTTAACGTCCCCTTCAACACTGTAAAGGTCATTTTGGAGACGTTGCTTCAAATTTTGTGGGACTTTTACCCGACATTGAGATGAAATGACTTCTCAAGCCCTGTCGCCCAATGAAACCAATAGGGTTTATGAGCATGGATGGTCCGTCTCGCACCGCGGTTCCTGGACAGGCTTAGATCCTCTAAGCGGTTTACCAGTACTATAGTGTGCGGGCCGGATTCAGCTCTGCGTGGAAGCATCATGCAGCCCATATATTTCTTCAAGCCCCTATGGGCCTGGGCCGTCGATATGACATAACTAGTTTTCACTGGGCCGTAAAACTCCACAGAAACAAGTCATTCAATTATTTTGGACAGTGTATGATTGACTGAACAATTCTAGACTGAGGGCGTTCGTTAGAATCATCTCGACTGTAGGTATACAGTAGAATCGCCTCGGCGACCTTTCTCTAAAACTAATAATTGAGCCAGCGAACGATAAAATCTACAAGAAGGCTTGAGCGACCATCGAAGACTCAGATCAGACTGTGCATTCGCGCAGTCTGATCAGGGTCTTCGCTGATCGCATGTACCTCCTATAGGGTAATATCTATGCAAAGAGACATAATGATATATGATATGAGGTTTAACGTCACCGTCAACACTGTAAAACGTCCCCGTCAATACTGAATAGGTCATTTTGGAGACGTTGCTTCCAATTTTGTGGGACTTTGAAATGAAATGACATCTCAAGCCCTGTCGCCCATTGAAACCAAAAGGGTTTATAAGCATGGAAGGTCCGACTCGCACCGCTTTGCCTGGGAAGGCTTAGATCCTCTAAAATATAGATCGATGAGGCGGTTCTAACGAATACCCATGCACAATCTATATTTTGAGCAGAAAAAAGAAAAATATCACAAGTTTTCATCTAAAAATGTTTGGTTTTTCGGTGGTAAAGTTTACAATGCATTTGTATAGGCGTGTTTTCGTAATGTTTTTTTCTGTTGTTGTTGTTGTTGTTGCTGTTGTTGTTGTTTTACGGCCCGTTTAAGATAATTTCACATGTTTCGAGTCGATGGTTAGAGTTGGCCTACATTCGGAGATGAAGACTAAAGAGACTTTTACATATTTTTTGTTTAAAGGGACGTTCATTTAAAAATAAAAAAGTAAATGTAGGGACTTGGGCAAGTCTAGGTGAAAACTGAAGTACCGGACAAAAACCACCTGACCTTCCGTTGCAGATCTTTGCCACTCACATGTGATCCGAGCAAGGCTCGAACCTACAGCGGTGCGAAACCTAATGATTGTAGAGACAGCGATCTCGCCCACTATGCGACAGAAGCCAGTCACGACCCGAGTTTTACAATGTGAATAAAGATATCCACTACGCCTCTGGCTACGCTGCAGTATGCTCGACCTAAAGACATTTGTTCAGCCCAAAGCAAAAGGTACATGTATTACGTAAACATGTATGTCTGTTACAGATTCAGATCGGACTGTGTCTGAAACGTCACAGCGGATATATGCGCCGATCACAGGCACTGATCATCGGAGTCTTCGCGGTGCACTTAATGTATGGCCATAATGTCAACAATTCCGTGAAATGATACCACTCTAAGCCCCACTTTATATAGAGATAACGGGGGTTTACACCGGCATAAAATATTTTTCTTAATACGGCTCCAAGACATAGGCTGTGGGTACGCGTTAGAACCGCGGTTCCAACTAGCATCCTCAACCTATGCTTCGAGAATAAAAAAGAAAATATCACAAGTTTTCATCAGAGAATGACCGTGTTGGTTTGTTTGTTTGTTTGTTTGATTTGAGGTTTAACGTCCCCGTCAACACTGTAAAGGTCATTTTGGAGACGTTGCTTCCAATTTTGAGGGACTTTTACCCGACATTGAGATGAAATGACATCTAAAGCCCTGTCGCCCAATGAAACCAATAGGATTTATTAGCATGGACGGTCCGCCTCGCACCGCGGTTCCTGGACAGGCTTAGATCCTCTAAGCGGTTTACCAGTACTAGTCTGCGGGCCGGATTCAGCTCTGCGTGGAAGCATCATGCAGTCCATATATTTCTTGGAGATTGAGTCTCAAGGATGTCGTAATGTATTGACTCAACGTTTCTTCAAGTCCCTACATACATAGAAAGGGGAAATATGACAGCGGGAACTGAGACTAAACATATTTGAGTGATTCCGCACATGTGCGAACATATCTTTTCGTATAACGCCGCTCAAGAGACGACTAACCTCTTCGGTCAAATATGAGCCCCGACCGATGATAAGAAAATCTGTTTTGCAATTTGCGAGCGGAAAGTGTGCTGTTGTTGTTGTTAAGGCCCAGTCAACAGCTGGACAGGCTTGGTGTAGTTAGTCTAGCCCAGGAAACACTCCTTACCCAGCAGGCACCCGTCGCCAGGGCAACGTCAAATCAACGTCGGTGCAACGTCACAGGACGTTGCACCGACGTTGTGACGTTGCAGAAACGTCCCTACGTTAAACCGACGTTTATGTGACGTCACAATTACGTCATGTGCCTGCAAGGTTAGTGGCTTCCAAACTTTCATGTTTACATTTTAATAGAACATTTAACTTCACCACAGCTGGTGTTAAAGGAAGGGGTTGGGCCTCCCTGCCCTACATCATAGTGTGTGTGTGTGTGTGTGTGTGTGTGTGTGTGTGTGTGTGTGTGTGTGTGTGTGTGTGTGTGTGTGTGTGTGTGTGTGTGTGTGTGTGTGTGTGTTTTGTTTTTCAGTCTATTGAGATCATCGATTTCACTGTGGAATTTAAAAAATAGTTTTGGGTCACTGATGCGCTTTGGTTGGACGAAACTAGCTAGTCTGGCCCAGAAAACACTTCACGGCTTTTAGGTCTATGTTCCGGGCCTTGCTTTTAACTTAAGGCTTACTTGTTTCTATCTATATATCTTCTGATACTGCGTCGGTCACATTTGACAATTACCGCAGGTGTATATTACATACACTCCAGGTTTTGCAGGATGAAAGCCTACACAGTAATCATGTAATTACGGTAGGGATCTTTAACCTGCACAGGGGATGGTTCTCCCTGCACAGTGGGCCTCCAGTTAATGTCCCGATCCGAAGGACGGTGCACTTTATGACATTCATCACTTTTTATAGAACATTAGATCATTTGCGTCAAACTTAGTGTTCACCGTAATGTTTACCAGTACTTAAATGTAGCGAGATCACACCCTCTCCCTTCCCCCCCCCCCCCCCCCCCCCCCCCCCCCCCCCCCCCCCCCACACACACACATTTTCTGAGTCCCTGTGTAGTGAAATCCCCCATCCCCAGCCGCGAAAGTAACTGACCACAGCAGGAGTGTTAACATCCATCTCAAGCCGTCTCCCAGGAAATGGGGCGTAAGGAACATTTTGAGGACATGATGAACGGTGAAACAGCCAGCACAATAGTAGAGCGACCCGGCATAGTGAAAGCTACACAGACTCTCGCACCGACCCAACCTCCCACGCAGAAAGTGGGTAGGTGTGAAATCAGCCTGCTTCGGTAGGCTAGTACCTAGAACAATCTGTGAAAAAAATTTACTGGTGACACGTCAAATGATCTAGCTGTGTGTCTTGCTTACCCTAAGACAGACTTTATCGTGACGAGGCTCACATTACCTTTTGCTCTGCACCTGCAGTTCATGAGTGACAGTAGGCCTACCTACGACAATACGAGAACATCTTATAATTATGTGGTGAACTACAATGTAGATATTTATGTAAAATTTGTATTTCCGGTGTAAACAAATAGGATCGTTCATTATTTGGGGATCCAGTGTTTTCTTGAAGCATATCTGAAATAAAACATTTATCACTCACGACCGTTGATTCAGTATGGCGTTTTTAGATTGCTTTAACCTCTCTTCTCACAAATTTTTAACCTTTTATTTTTGCTCATCTCGATATCCCTTCTTGTACTTACCTTATTTAATTTTGTTCATACTTTTTTGTTATTCTGATAGGCCCTTGCCCACCTTTTTCAGCACAGACGGCGCACACCTGTCAGAAATATTGGCGCATGACAGTATGAAAGAGAGAGAGAGAGAGAGAGAGAGAGAGAGAGAGAGAGAGAGAGAGAGAGAATACTCTATGGAGAGAAAGAATAAAACTATGGAGAGAAAGAGAGTGTGTGTGTGTGTGTGTGTGTGAATTCGGGTTTAACGTCGCTTTCAACAATTTTTTCAGTCATATCACGACGGTGTCTGGTTGCGACAGGGAGCTCAATGCTCACGTTTATAGTGCTGCCTCACTGAAGTATCATGTCCCAGACACATTACATGATACCACACCCAGTCACATTATCCTGACACTGGATCGACCAGTCCTAGCTCTACCCCGTAAATCTGAGTGCCAAGCGAGGAGCAGCTAGTACCAGTTTTAACGACTTTGGTATGTCGCGGCCCGGGATCGAACCACAGACCTCCCGTTCCCCGGAGCGGACACTCTACCAACTGAGCTATCGGGGCCGGTTGGAGAGAAAGAGAGAGAAAAAAATAATTCTATGTAATACAATATTTTTCATGGCTCAAGAAATTTATTTCTAATTTTGAGTATGCCGTGGTTGTCTTTTCACTGAGAAAAGTCGGTTCAGTCACCGGGGTGTCGCATAACCTGGAGGACACATTACCTCCAAGCAACGTTGCGTCAACGTAAGCATCGACGTTGGTACAACGTTACATGTACATTGTATACCCGCTGGACTCCTCTCCCTGAAGCTACTGATGTCATTGATGATAAACTATGGGGTTTAATTTGCCGGTTATCAAAAAAAAGGAAAGAAATATCTCTCAAAATGCGCTGCCGCAGGACATTGTAGCTCGCTTGTTTTGCACCTTATTTATCTATGTTACCGCTTGTACATATTAACAGATTCCAAATCGTGTTATAGAACAAAAGTTTAAGTACCATATTGTGTTACTTATATTCCAATAGGTTAGGTATCTGATGAGATATCGGCCCCCGCCCATCGGGGCTTGAAGAAATATATGGGCTGCACGATGCTTCCACGCAGAGCTAAGTCCGACCCGTACTGGTAAACCGCTTAGAGGATCTAAGCCTGCCCAGGCAAAGCGGTTCGAGTCGGACCGTCCATGCTTATAAACCCTATTGGTTTCATTGGGCGACAGGGCTTGAGATGTCATTTCATCTCAACGTCGGGTAAAAGTCCCACAAAATTGGAAGCAACGTCTCCAAAATGACCTTTACAGTGTTGACGGGGACGTTAAACCTCAAATCAAACAAACAAACATCTGATGAGATATAAACTTTACATGAAACAACTGTGTTGTAAAATTTTTAAAGTTAAAAATTAAGGTCAGGGTGACGACAATAGTCTGAACTTCGTACAGGTGAGCTTAAACATGAAATAATGCGTATCACTGAATTTAAACAAATATGATAGCGTTTCACAAAAATAGGTCTCTTCGAGAAATAAACAGGGCTGCATGATGCTTCCACGCCAAGTTGAAACTGACCGCAATTCTGCATGCCCTGAAATAAGAATTGCTCCCCGATCCATGACTTACTGGTAGATCCCTATGTTTACAATATTCGACCCAGCTGATATATAAATTGGAGCGACATATAACAAGTTATGGGCCCAAGTTAACACTTAAATTCGAAGGTAGGGTTTGTCATGTTTTTATGCCCCCGGAATCTAAGATTCTGGGGGGGGCATATAGTTTTTGGTCTGTCCGTCTGTTTGTCCGTTTGTCTGTTTGTCTGTTTGTCCGTTTGTCCGTTTGTCCGTCTGCAAAAACTTTAACATTGGGCATAACTTTTGAATGGTAAGTGGTACAGCTTTCATACTTCACATGTGTATACCTTATCACAAGACCTTTCCAGTGGTACCATAATTTTTGATCTCGTGACCTTGAACTTGACCTTTGACCTATTTTATTCAAAAGTTTTAAAAACATTAACATTGTCCATAACTTTCGATTGGTAAGTGATAGGGCTTTCATATTTCACATGTGCATTCCTTGTCACAAGACCTTTCTAGTGGTACCATAATTTTTGACCTTGTGACCTTGACCGTGATGTTTGACCTACTTTTTAAAAACTTTAACATTGGCCATAACTTTCGATTGGTAAGTGATAGGGCTTTCATATTTCACATGTGCATACTATGTCACAAGACCTTTTCAACAATCCCATAATTTTTTACCTTGTGACCTTGACCTATTTTTTTAAGACTTGAACATTGGCCATACCTTTTGATTGCTTAGTGATACTGCTTTCATATTTAACATGCGCTGTCCGGGGGCATCAGTGTTTCACAAACACATCTTGTTTGTTTATATCACCCGAGTCGATCATTAGGTAACAGGGCCACATAAGCCACATAATGTATGGAATATGGATGTGATAAGCAGACAAGTAGTAGATTTCACCAACGCAGCGAGTTGCACTAGAGTAGATTAGTGGTTCGGCGTTTTTAAGGCCTTAAAAAAAGGCCGTGTTTCCGCTAACCCGACCGACCCTGCTTCAGACCCCCGACACTACTATTTTTATCAATAAAAGAACAAAATAAAAATTAAAACATCGACCCTACCATTTTCAATTTCCGATCTTACCCAGTGTAACCCCATGGTAATTTCGCGTTTTAAGTACATTTTTGTAGTTTTTGGCATTTGGTACCTTCCAAAATACAGAAACACAGCTTTTTTTGGAGGTGCCATATTCGACTACCTGGAACGCAGACGGATACCAAAAACGCCGACTGTTTACTTTCGATTTGAAAGAGGGTGAGTCGATAAAATCCTGTTTTTTTGCGACCCTGTTTCAAAAATCTGTTTTGATTTTTGCTGTTTTCTTCTGGAACTGTCACAGCTGTTTCGTAATGGTGTTTTTGCTTCGATAGATTGCATGAAATCGTCTTTACAGACAACTAAAATGCAAAACATGCAAATTTTCTCAAACAAAATAGTATAATTACCAGAAATGCGACTGATTTATCCAAAATGTCATTGAAGCTTGAAAGATAAATAGTTCTTGTTCAAAAATAAACTTCTGTATACTTGTGTCACACGTTGCTCGGGTAGCAATAAGCTTGGGCTTGAGTGCACCATGCTGAAAGAAGATAGTCTTTACGACAGACGCATTCCTTTGATGTTACCATGAAACGCAGACAAAGGATACCAATTACGGATTTACAATTTATGCCTAAATCAGTACCTACTTGCATATCTCCTTAATTTGGAGGGTCCTTACATGCAATTTGGAGGGTCAAAAAGCACGGTTATGAACAGTCTTGAATATTTCCCATGTATATAAACAACGACGGTGAAAATAGTGTAAGTAAATTTAATGATTACTCTCTCTGCATGTGCTATGCTATAGGAAGTATGGATTTCAACAATTTCCATTTCAGGAAATGTTTGGATAGTTCATGGTTCCTATTACTTACAAAAGTGTCTTAAGAAGATAACTGATGAATAGGAACAGTCAGAGAGCCTTTCTTTGGTACTAATATTTTTTTACTATAATAGTTTCACATTTTATTGAATAAAATAATAAAAATGAGAAATTATAATTCACAGAGGATTTTCCAGATAAATCATTCATAGAGGATTTTCCAGATAGACCACAAATCGGCTGATAAATGTTCCAGAGTTGCTATTTTGCGGAACGTGTATAGGAAATGTGAATGCAATCCCATGATCCGTCAAAATTGTTCGTGAGAAGGCAGGTTTCAACTATTGACGGATAGACGTTGCACCAACCTGTTCATGTTTAAAAACTGCAGTTGGCTTGCACAACTGCACAAAAATGCGTGATATTTCTTCATTTCTGTCATTCTTAGCAAAATGTGGACACTAATTTGACACTGTTTGTTCGAAATATGTGGACATGTTTTGCATCGGCGCAATTAAATCAATTCCATCACATGTCGTATTAAATCATTTCTGGACCGAGATGCATCTTAAAGCAAGCAGACTGTACATTTACACAGGTTGATATGATTCTTACCTGGTCGCAGGCACCTTTCATGGTGCATGTACCCCGTATATGACAAACAGAATCTTCCACATAACAAAACTTGACAGGCGGCTTTCTCCTTTGTTTTATTTGTTGTAAGTTTTACAAATAGACTGGCGGTTTAAGCAAACTGTGTATACCAATTACCATCTTGATCTGCATTGCCATATTTGGGACTCTTGACAAATGACCTCAAACTACATAGCTTAATTAATCGCTCGGACAGCTGACAAAAACTTTTCACTTACGTCATGAGTTTCTGCCACTTTCATCTTTGAATTTCGCGAAAAACATGCATAGTTGATATTATGTCATATGCTTCAATTAGAATCATCAAAATGCGAGTTAAAGTAGATCACGATGAGACCGCTCTGAATGAGAGGTCTCATCTAGGCATTCTCTGCATAGGCATCTGTATAAACACCATTACTTTGTATTCATTATTGTTTACGCCCATGGGCGTAGACAATCTCAAGGATGACTTTTGCTCTGGAAGCATTTAAGAAAAGGTCATAACTAGGTGAATGTTATTTTCTATTAGCATGTCGTCCGTGTTATTGTCTACACTTATAGGTGTAGACTACCTGTGGTTTACATTTATTCCAGAAGCAGTAAAGAAAAGGCCATTACTGACTGAATGTTATATTCTATTGACTGATCAGCATGGTTATTTGTTATAATGATTAAAAACCGGGATTGACTGGAACACTTCCTTAGTTTATCACACCCTCTGATGATGTTGACTTCCCTCCGATGATACAGTACATCTTTTTAGTTTGTTTTCACTAAAAGAAGGCAGATGCATCTGTTGCACTGATTTTTTTTTGTTTGTTTCCTTAGTACGAGGGGTTATCATGGTAAAAGATTGGTAGTTTTGTTTATATAGGAAACTGGAGTTAGCTTTTGGAATCTTTGGCTTCATTATTTACTCGCACACCTATACAGAATACACACGAGCAGCTTTGTCATTTAACATTCCAATCCTATGACTACTCAAATTAATGTGTGCTAAGCGTAGACTCGAGCTTTTTGTAAAAGCTAATACTTGTATACCATATATACATGCCAATTAGAATCTAGTGGTGTAGAGGATAAGCTACTCGCCTCACAAACGAGGGGTCGTGGGATCGATTCCTGGCTTCACCAGACTTTTGGGCGAGTCGTCTCGATATGACCTTGTTGGTGGGGACGTAAACTCAAACGCACCCGCCTATCGGGGCTTGAAGAAATAGATGGACTGCTTCCACGCAGACCTAAAACTGACCACACATGAGTACTGGTAAACCGTTCAGAAGGACTAAGCCTGCCCAGGCAAAGTGGTGTTAGTCAAACCGTCCAATGCATGTACAAGCCTTTTGGTTTCATTGGGCGACAGGGCTTGAGATGTCATTTCATCTCAATGTCAGGTAAACTCAGTCCAACAAAATTTGAAGCAGCCTCTCCAAAATGACCTAAATAGTGTTGACGGGGAAGTTAAACCTCAATTCAAACAAACAAATATCCGGCAATATTGAATTTTGGACACCTGTTTAGACATTCATTCTTTTCTGCTGAAGTGGGTAGAATGAGGGAAACAAACTATTCTTCTATGTTTTAACCCATATGTGACAATGGAATCTTCCACCAAGTAAGTTTAGAGTGTTCATTTCCAATTATAAGGATGTCAAGTTTATTTGTTTTAGTGGCAAATTTTACAAAAAAATGAATGTTCTTTTAGCAAATAGTGTAGGCCCAGATCAGATGTCGTGCTCTGTGGCGTCTGATCTGGGTCTGCACTGTTTGCTAATTTCCCAGAAAAAAGGGCCGCTAGGCATATATGGGTTAATTATATTGCCATTCTTTCATGTGCGTCATTCTTTCCCGGAATTTTTCTATAAATTTCACATTGTTTAACTAATAAGACCGATCCGTAATTGCCTAAGACCCAACCCTACCAACACGTACCACACACTGAAACAACGTCATATCAACGTCGTTATAATAATGTATAATCAAATTTATCTGTCAAAAGATGAAATTAAATGTATTCTGCATTGACAAAAGGTAACGAGAAGGATTGAATTCATGCCCGTAGTTGTTTTTGCGGGATTACGCTATTAATAGACCAAAGGAAGTTTACAAATCTTGCATATTTGATCGCATCTAAAAGCATCTAACATTATGAAATCACAGATTTATGACAACTAATAAAAAGTAACCCGTCATGTTAAGAAGTCCGTGTAACGAACACCCCTCTAAACCCCAATTTATATAGAGAAAACTGGGTTTAAGGGGTATACATTATTTTTCTTATGTTTGCTCCAAGACATAGGTTGTGGGTACACGTTAGAATCGCCGAAATGAGGCGGTTCTAACGCTCATACACAACCTATGTTTACAGTATTCATAAGAAAAACGTCACGAATTTTCCTCAGAAAAGGAGGATCTAAGCCTGTCCAGGAACCGCGGTGCGAGGCGGACCGTCCATGCTAATAAACCCTATTGGTTTCAATGGGCGACAGGGCTTGAGATGTCATTTCATCTCAATGTCGGGTAAAAGTCCCACAAAATTGGAAGCAACGTCTCCAAAATGACCTTTACAGTGTTGACGGGGACGTTAAACCTCAAATCAAACAAACAAACAAACAATTTCCTCAGAAAAGAAGCCATTTTGGAGATGGGAAAAAATGCACTATGTCACACGGGTGTGTTATCGTAATGAGGTCATATGCGCTATTTAAAGTCATATGCATATGACTCACGTGCGGTATTAAGACAGGCCGCCCTGTAGGTGTCTTTTGTCGAAAGGTGAAAGGCAATCGTATCGATTCCTGGACAATGCCTTCCCTTCTGTATTGAGAATACCCTCTTTGGTCGAGGTACACTGTGGAAAGGATCCAGCGTCTGGATTAACTTTCAAATTAAACGGAAACAGAAATGTATTTTACTGTATTTTTTTTTTTAATTTTCCACGCTTGTGGTTTTTACGTCAGTGGTAACCATAACTTTATGTCGTCTGCATTGCATGGTATCTGTGTGGGTCGTCATTGGTATCCTTATTCGAACACCCTCATCATGAATTTCACATCTATTATTCTAAAATCCTGCTTTTTGCTAATTCTAAGAACGCATGGCAGGTACTCAATGCATAAGTATTTTATGCTATCCAGGAAAATTGAAAATTATGAATGAATTATTGCTGTAAAACTAAAAAAAAACTGTAGACTTGCATCAAACATCTATATTTTGCCGACTAAAAAAGGTGATAATTGTCACTGAAAGAATGATTTACGTCCGCAGTTCGTGGAAAGTATTCCGAGACACTGCGAAACAGATACCTATCAACATCTGTGGGCATCCATTTAATATATATGCCCGTAACATGCGATTTTATTCAACTCACCACGAATGTTTATTTGTTTTTTCAGTCGGCGTTTTTGGTATCCGTCTGCCGTCATTACTCCCTGCAGGGCCAGATTTGAACATGCTCCGTTGGCATTGAAAAATTTCTGATGCATGTCACAAAGTGTATCAACTTCGGATCGGACGTAAACTATAGAACCCCCCCCCCCCCCCCCCCCCCCACCCACCCACCCCCGCCCTCTTTCCCTCCATCACCACCACACACAGAATAAAAACCCCTACCGTAATTATATATGGTACGTGTAGGCTTCGATCCTGCAAGTCTCAATTCAGTGTATGTAATAAGTATACCGCCTGTAAATAGGCTCGCACAACCCTTCTAAACCAAACCAGTCGATTTGACAGCTATATAGGACGTGACAAACTGCATCAAAAAGTAAACCGACTCATGAAAAACTCAAAGGTTAAGTCGGTTATTTAGGAAGAAATACAGAAATCCTATTGGGGATATATTGAATCTGTCATCTTTAGTAATGATTCTGACAATTTCAAAAGTAAAAGGCTGTACACTTTTATCAAACACAAACGCACCGAAAATTATGGAATGGCTCGAGTCCTCTCAAATCCGATGGTAAAACCCACACCGATCCTACAGAGCGAGCCACAGTCATAAATAATCAGTTTGAATCTGTATTCCCAAAACCAAAAGCCCAGAGTCTTAAAGTCATTGCTGAACCATCACGAAAACTCGCCCATACAATTCTGACCCCCTTCAATTGAACCCCACTTTTTATATAGTAAAACTTCATGGGGTTTACAGGTGTAAACCTTTTTTTTTCTTATTTCTACTCAAAAATATAGAGGGGTTTCTAACATGTACCCTTAATCTATATTTTGAGTAGAAATAAGAAAAAATAACACAACTTTTAAAAAGGTCTGAATCCAAACAAAGCATCAGGACCAGATGAAATTACCCCTACCCTGACTCCCTAAGGAGCTACATCTTGAAGTAACGCCTATATATCCTGAGAAAAAAATGTTCCAGAGCTCACTGCAAATGGTTTTGTACCTGATGACTGGAAAACTGCCCTTATTGATTGCTCCTGTCCATATGAAAGGCCTAAAATCCAAACCTTCAAACATAGGGGCTTGAATCATGAAAAAAAAAAAAAAAAAAAAAAAAAAAAAATTTTTTTTTTTTTTTTTGGGTACTATATTAGAGACAAGGGGGGAAACTTCGGCACCATTTTTGGGGGGGTTACCTCATTTTACCCAGTGTATCTTTTTCGCAAATGAAGTTTTTCACCTGCTTATTACGAATTATACAAGTTAAATATGTCCACTTTGCAACAATAATCCGCCTCTGTCTGTCACTTGCAGGAAACATGTTTTTCTCGCATGGATTAACTCAGCAAAGCAAAATTCGGCATAAACGTGTGACAAAAATTTTCAGGTTTTCATCAATCACAAGCGAACTAGTGTTACGGAGGAAACTTTTTTCGCTTTCAACTGATGTCTTTCATTCAAATGAACCTCTCTTGACCAATTTGAATCCAAAATGATGTATTTGCAGCTCTAAATTTAGATTTTATTACTTTTACATCACTTTATGTAAAAGATCAAGAAAACAGTCGTCGCGAAGCTTGGTTTTTCTGCTGATTCCGGGCTGCTCTATCGATGAACTATCGACCGGTACGACCGGTGCTGTTTAATTTTTATACCGTTCGCAGTAGTGACAAATGAGCATTATCGCTATTTTTCTTCCATTTTCAACTAAACCCCAAGAGGGGACACAGACGTTGTATACTGCATATACTCCAGTTTTGAGAGCTGAAAGAGTACACAGTCACCATGTAATTACGGTAGGGTTCTTTAACCTGCACAGGGGATGGTTCTCCCTGCACAGAGGTCTCCAGTTAACGTTCAGATTCGAAGGACGATGCACCGTTATGATATTCATACCTGCAAAATTTATTATACAAATGGAACGTGTTCTGACACCGAAATTTTGGCACCGCTGCTGGGGATCAAACCTGGGACCTTTAGCATCTGAGGCACTGAGCTAAATTTAGGTGGCTAAATTTAGGAAGGCAGGGATTAGCCGCAGTTATCTCCTTACCGGACTCAGAAAATGTGAAATGTATTTTTTGTTGAAATCGTGGACGTTTTGTGTTATTTTCAAAACAGTTTCACTCATGCTTGTGTAGACAGAAATAAAACAAATGGACCCTGTATCGCTCACCTGAGCTAACAGATTCAAAGTTTTAGGAAGTGCCAGCCTTTACTGAAGTATTAATGGAAGGACATGGTGATGACAGGGTAAGCATTTTCTGCAAATCAAGTAGAATGTAACACTATGATAAATAGGCTGACCTCACCAGTTTTCAAACGCATCCCAGCTTTTATTCCTGACTTGCTAAGAAGATCCGATATAAACTGATGGGGCTATGGTGATGACAAGTTCAAAAATAAGCAATTAACTGCTGCAATCAAGGGGATGTTACTCTGTGACAAATAGGCAAACCTCACGAGTTTTCAAACTCCTCCGAGCTTTTCTGCCTGACTTATTTGTTTGTAAGTTTCATAAAGATCCGATCAAAACTGAAGGGGCAGCAGTGCTAACAAGGTCGAAAATAGGTATTTTTAAGCAATCAAAGGCAGGTAACTCAATGATAAATGTGCCGACTTGGCCAGTATTCAAACTCATCCAATGTTGTATTCCCAGCCACCTTACATGTAAGTTTCAGAAAGATCCGATCAAAACTGAAGGGGCTACGGTGATGACAAAGGTCAAAAATCATCATTTTCAGCCATCAAAGGGATATAACTCTACGATAAATAGGCTGACTTGGCCTGTTTTCGAACTCATCCAAGATTTTATCCCCAGCCACCTTACATATAAGTTTCAGAAAAATCCGATCAAAACTGCAGGGGTATGGTGATAACAAGGACGTAAATCTATGATAAATGGGCCAACTTGGCCGGTATTCGAACTCATCCTAGGTTTTATCCCCAGTCACCTTACATATAAGTTTCAGAAAGATCTTATCAAAACTGAAGGGGCTACGGTGATGACAAGGTCGAAAATCGACATTTTCGGCCATCAAAGGGACATAACTATATAGTAAATAGGCTACCTTGGCCGGTATTCGAACTCACCCGAGATTTGATCCACAGCCACATTACATAAAAGTTTCAGAAAGATCCGATCAAAACTGAAGGGGCTACGGTGATGACACGGTCAAAAATCGGCATTTTCAGCGATCAAAGGGATGTAACTCTATGATAAATGGGCCGACTTGGCCGGTTTTCGAACTCATCCGAGGTTTAATCCCAAGCCACCTTATATATATATGTTTCAGAAACATCCGATCAAAACTGGAGGGGCTACGGTGATGACAAACATTTTCCCATTGTAAGTCTATGGGACCTTGTGATTGCCATAGCAACCAAAGTTTTCATGCGATTTCAAAAAAAAAAAAAAAAGAAAAAAGAAAAAAAAACCGCTAATGTCATCAATGCCCCACCAGAGGCATGCTACAGATGAGAAATGATTGAGATCAGCCTGCAGGCTGCAGAGATATAGCTGCTCAAAAGTGTGGACGGACGGACGGACGACGGACGACCCACTATACTATAAGCTCCCCTGGAGCCTTCGGCCCAGGTGAGCTAAAAAACAGCCAGCTTGTTAAAATGCCATCAATTGGTAAATGTTAAAAATGATGCAGCATGGAAACAAGTTGTTCCCTAATAATGATAATAATAATAATAATAATAATAATAATAATAATAATAATAATATAAATAATAATGATAATAATAATAAAATAATAATTGCAACATATTCCTTTTTATGTTTTGAAATTTTGATCCTGGGTCGCGCTAATGGCCAGTAAATGACAATAAGCACTATTTAGGTTGGGCCCATTGGGTGATTTAAGGGGACAGAACCCCTACAGTGCAGCACACACATGTTCTCTCATCCGCGAGTTTCTGAAGTGGGCGCTTCTATTAATGAATTCGGCCAAATCCATTAATGTAGGGACTTGGATAAGAAAAAACACTGCTCAATTCATCTGCTCAGCAAGTTTGTATTAATCTGAATAGGCACCACAACTCACCACAACACGGCAAACAAAAAGAAGGTCAGAAAAAGCTAGAGCATATCAACCTGATGTTCTTGAAGGGGGGGGGGGGGGGGGAGGGGGGTGTAGCGGGGATCATTTTACGGTCTTTTCGAGTTTATTTCACTCATATCGAGCCGATTGTTATCACATGTGGTCGAAGACCGTAGTATCCGGTAAAAAAAAAAAAAAACATCAGGCCTTCCGTTGCAGAACTCTTGAATGCCTTAAAATAGATGCCTTTTATGAAAGGTTTGATTGTGAAGTGCTTAGATCTGTTGAAAAAGTACTTGTATTAGCCTAGAGTGTATTGGAAAGAAAGTGAGAAATGGGGCCTTTTTCAATATATAGGACATTTAATTTTGGTGCTTTTGAGTAAAGCGGCATTCCAATCTTAGTGTTTCTCGACCAGGCTATTAAAAGGTTATAAATCGTTATTCATGCTCAATTCAGTCGAGCGTTAAATTTGTAATGCTCGCTAATTTTAAATACTAAAAGTTCATCAATTTTCCTGCTTAGATTTGTTTGTTTGATTTGAGGTTTAACGTCCCCGTCAACACTGCAAAGGTCATTTTAGAGACGTTGCTTCCAATTTTGTGGGACTTTTACCAGACCTTAAGATGAAATGACATCTCAAGCCCTGCCGCCCAATGAACAAATAGGTTTAATTAACTCGCACCGCTTTGCCTGGGCAGGCTTAGATGCTCTAAGTGGATTACCAGTACTCGTGTGCGGGTCGGTTTCAGCTCTTCGTGGAAGCATCATTTCTTCATGCCCCGATGGGCGGGGCCGTTTCCTGCTTAGATAAGAACTGAATAATAGAATGTATGATGGGATTGAGGCCGAAACAAGGAATTTTCAAGCAAGTTTTCAGTTTAGTTAAGTATCATGTAGGATTTTGTCAAGCACGAGACTTTAATTCACTGAAAACGAGCCCGAAGCCACGACCGCAATATTAATTATTTTTCTCACCCAAACACTTTAAGGAATTTATTTGTTTGATTAGATGTTAAAAGTGCCCATCAACAGGTCATTTGGAGACGTTGAATCCATTTTGTGGGACTTTTACTCGACATTGAGATGAATTGACATCTCAGGCCCTGTCGCCCTATGAAACCAATAGTGTTTATAAGCATGAACGGTCTGACTCGCACCGCTTTGCCCGGGCAGGCATAGATTCTTTGAGCGGTTTAGCAGTACTCGCGTGCGGTCGGTTTCAGCTCTGCTTGGAAGCGTCACGCAGCCCACCTATTTCTTTAAGCCCCGATGGGCAGGTCCGAAAACTTTAAAGAATGCGTTGTGAACTGCACAAATATACAGAAATTAATAAGCGATAAAGCACATTCACACCAATGTAACACAACAAAATGTATGGCGTGGGATATGTTGCAAAATTCAATAAATAAAATTTATATGCATAAAATACATTTAAATGATATATTGAAGTATTTGAATGCAAAATCGTTATGTAGGTGCAATATTTTTTTGTTTTAGATGTAAAAACTTTTTATTTTAAATGCTATCTAATTATTTAAATTGAGAAAAATTATTTCAGTTTAATTTTATATTTAAATGATATAAAATGATTCAACTGCATAAACGCGTTTTAATTTTTCAAAACACATTTAGTTTCACAAAAATCATTTAAATGATATAAACTCATTTTAATGCATAAAAATGGTTTAATTTTCAAAACACATTTAGATTCACAAAAAATAATTTAGATGCATAAGCATGCCGGGAAGGTTAATAGCGTGACGTAGTCAATCGATACCGAGTACAAGTAATAGCTTTACACATAGATGTTATTATCCATCAATTGTCTCTTGGTTTTGCTTTGGTTTAGCGACCCTTTCAGGATTATTTCGTGTATATTGAGCCGTAAGTTTATTCAGAAGGTGGGTAAACACCGGAGTACCCGGACCCAAACCACCTGACATTCCGTTGCAGAACTTGGCATCTCACATGTGACCCGAGCCAGACTCGGACCAGTGCGATGTGAAACGGTATCTTGGTCTCACGGTATATAGAGTGGGTGCTCATTTCATAAAAGATGCGCGCAATGAAACAAGATTTATTTAAAGGACTGAATTAGCGTTACTGCTACTGCTGGTAGCAGTAGCAGTAATGCTGCTGTTACTGTTATCTTCACGTCGAACATCAATGACTAACTCTTATCCTAGTGCGCAGATTTCGCAGATGCGCAGAAGTAAGCTACATGGTTCAAAGATACTCTTTTTATGAAAGGCATGAACACTCATGAAAGATACTCTATATACCGTAAGACCAAGAGTCCCACAGATGGATGATGACGTCTGTCTTCAAGACTTGATTGTTCGATTTGAGGTTTAACGTCCCCGTCATCACTATTTAGGTAATTTTGGATACCTTCCTTCCAATTTTGTGGATTTTTTCCGACATTGAGATGACATTACATCTCAAGCCCTGCAGCCCAAAGACCAATAGGGTTTATATGCATTAACGGCCCGACTCGCACCACTCTGCCACTCCTAAGTGCTGTATGAGTACTCATGTGCGGTCGGTTTCAGCTCTTCGTGAAAACACCATGGAGCCCAATCTATTCCCACAGCCCCGATGGACGGGGTTCTATTACATGTACTGAGTATACCTGTTAGCACAAGACATTTCTAACATTCTAACATTCTAATTTCTAATTTCTAACTCCTTACTTCTCAAGCCCTGTCGTTGAAAATATTTGAGGGTCACTGATGAGGCCTAATTGGCCGAAACTAGCGATTCTGTCCAGAAAACCTGTACACTCCATGTTTTTCAGTTTTGTAGTGTATTCATTGCTTCCAAAGAATAACCCTTTCTAGAACATATTTTAACGTCACTGCATCTAGTCTCTGGGAATGTGGGGCGGCGGTAAAAGGTCTCCCTGCCCTACACCATATTGTAGTTTATATTTTCTTATCCTTTTGGGACCATTGATTTCATTTTAAACTTTTGAAATTATTTGAGGGTCACTGATTAGACCTAACTGACCGAAAGTAGCTAGTCTGGCCCAGAAAACCTGTACACTCATTTTTTTCCAGTGTTGTAGTGTATTCCTTGCTTCCAAAGGATACCCCTTTCTATAACATATATAACGTCACTACAGCTGGTGTCTGGGAATGTGTGGCGGCCGTAAAAATCTCCCTGCCCTACACCATAGTGTAGTTAATATTTTCTTGTCCTTTGGGATCATTGATTCCATTGTGAAATTTTGAAAATATTTGAGGGTCACTGATGAGGCCTAATTGACCGAAACTAGCTAGTCTGGCCCAGAAAACATGTACACTCCCAGTTTTCCAGTTTTGTAGTGTATTCCTTGCTTCCAAAGGATAACCCTTTCTAGAACATGTTTAACGTCACTACAGCTGGTGTCCGGGAATGTGAGGCGGCCGTAAAAAGTCTTCCTGTCCTACACCATAGTGTAGTTTATATTTTTTTGGTCTTTGGGATCATTGATTCCATTGAGAAATTTTGAAATTATTTGAGGGTCACTGATTAGGCCTAATTGGCCGAAACTAGTTAGTCTGGTCCGGAACACTGTACACTCCATGTTTTCCAGTTTTGTAGTGTATTCCTTGCTTCCAAAGGATAACCCTTTCTAGAACGAATTAAGATCCTCTAAGCGGTTTACCAGTACTCTTGTGCTGTTGGTTTCAGCTCTGCGTGGAAACAGCATGCAGCCAATCTATTTCTTCATGCCCCAACGGGCAAGGGCCGATGTATTAGGACAGGTTAGGGTCGGGTCGGGTCGGGTCGGGTCCGGTATTAGGATATTAGGGTAGGTAGGGTAGGGTAGGGGTAGGGTACGGTAGGGGTGGGTAGGGTAGGGTAGGGTAGGGTAGAGTAGGGTAGGGTAGGGTAGGAGGGTAGGGTAGGGTAGGGTCGGGTAGGTAGGATAGGGGTAGGGTAGGGTAGGGGTGGGTAGGTAGGGTGGGGTAGGGTAGGTAGTGTAGGGTAGGGTAGGGTACACAAAACCCACCTACCCTCCAATACCTACCTACCTACCTACCCACCCGTCAGTCCCGCCTGCCCGCCTGCAAGCCCACCCACCCACCCACCCACCCACCAACCCGACAACCCACCTACCTACCTAAAATCGACCTACCTACCTACCTTGCTACCTACTTAACTTCATACCTACCTACCAGCTTACCTTACTAATTACCTCCCTTCTCACCTACCAACTAGCCTGTGTACCTGCCTGCCTACCTACTTACCTTCTGAACCTACCTACCTACTTACCTGCCTGCCTACCTTCCCTAAAGACCTCCCTACCAACCTATCTAATTAACTGCCTACCTGTCTGTCTGCCTGCCTGCCTGCCTGCCTGTCTGCCTGCCTACTTACCTACCTATCTGACTACCTACCTACCTAAAACCGTACATTACTACTGTATGTATGTAAGTTTGTAGGTAAGTAGGTAGGTAGGTTAGTAGCAGGCAGGCAGGTAGGTAGTATGTAGGTAGGTATGTATGTAGGTAGGAAGGTATGTAGGTAGGTAGGTAGATAGGTTTGATTTGAGGTTTAACGACCCCATCAACACTTTATAAGACATTTTTGACGTTGCTTCCAATTTTGTGGGACTTTTACACGACATTGAGATGAAATTACATCTAAAAGCCTGTCGCCCAAAGGATTTATAAGCATAGATGGTCCGAATCGCAGCACTTCTACCCGTACACTACTACTGTATGTATGTATGTAAGTAAGTAGGTAGGTAGGTTGGTTGGTAGGTAGGTAGGTAGGTAGGTAGGTAGGTAGGTAGGTAGGTAGGTAGGTAGGTAGGTAGGTAGGTAGGTAGGTAGAAATCACTATTCATTGGCGTTTCAAACACTTACTGCAAGAACTGACATTTATAAAGAATAGTTCTTCCCCCGAACCATTAGAGATTGGAATGCCCATCCCGATTCGATTATTTCGACAGCTTAAGGTGCTGATGACTGTGTAACTAAGTTTACCTCTTTGGTTAGAGCTAGGGACTAACTTCCCATATCACAGGTCCTGGTGTATGAATGTCATTTGACGCACCACCAGTAACAATTCTGATTCTAATACTTTGCCTTGGCAGCCTTAGATCTTCCAAACGGTTTACTAGTAGGTAAATAGGGAGGTAGATAGGAAGGTAGGTATGTAGGTAGTTACCTACCTGGAAAGGCAGGTGGGTGGACACGTAGGTATGTAGGTAGGTTGTGAGGGTTAGTATTTGGGATTGTAGGAAGGTAAGTTGGTAGGTATGGCGGGTGGGTAGGTAGGTATGTAAGAATGTCGGTAGTTAGGTAGATAGATAGGTTGAATAGGGTGGGTGGGTACCTAACTATCTGAAACCGAACATTACTACTGAAGGCAGGCAGGCACGCACCTATCTACACAAAACACACCGACCCTCCCCTCCCTACCTACCTGCCTGTCTGCCTACCTATCACCTACATACGTATCTAACTACGTACATAACTACCTACCTACCTATTTACCCCAAACTCACCTACACTCCAACACCTACCTACCAGAAACGTACCCGCCTGTCTGTCTACCAACCTACCTGTCTGCCTGCCTACCAACGTACCTGTCTGCATGCCTGCCAACTTACCTGCCTGCCAGCCTGCCTACCAACGTACCTGCCTGCCACAATACTGCCTGCCTGCCTACCCGTTCTGCCTGCCTGCCAGCGTACCCGTTCTGCCTGCCTGCCTATTTGTTCTGTCTGCCTACCTACCCGTTCTGTCTGCCTGTCTTCCTACCCGTTCTTCTTACCTGTCTGCCTACCCGTTCTGCTTGCCTGCCTACCTACCTGTTTGTCTGCCTACCTGTTCTACTTGCCTACCCGTTCTGCCTGCCTGCCGACCTGCCTACCCGTTCTGCTTGCCTACATGCCCACTCTGCCTGTCTACCTGCCTGCCCGTTCTGCCTGCCTGCACGCATGCCTGTTTGCTAGCCTGCCCGTTCTGCCTGTCTGCCTGCCAGTTCTGCCTGCCTGGTCTGCCTGTCCGTTCTGCCAGCCGCCTACCTGCCCGTTTTGTCTGCCTTCCAGCCAATTCTGTCGCCTGCCTGCATGCCCGTTCTGCCTGCCTGCCCGTTCTGCCTGCCTGCCAGCCCGTTCTGTCTGTCTACCCGCCTGCCCGTTCTGCCTGCCTGCATGCCTTCTCGTTCTGCCTGCCTGCATACCTGCCCATTCTGCCTGCCTGCCCGTTCTGCCTGTCTTCCTAACTGCCCGTTCTGCCAGCCTGACGGCCTGCATTCCTGCCTGCCCATTCTGCCTTCTGCCTACCTGCCAGCCCGTTCTGTCTGCCTGCCTGCTCGTCCTGCCTGCCTGTCCGTTCTTCCTGCCTACCAGCCCGCTCTGCCTGCCTGTCTGCCATGCCCGATCTGCCTACTTGCCTGCCTGCCCGTTCTGCCTGCCTGCCTTCCCGTTCTGCCTGACTTGCCGTTCTGCTTGCCTGTTCTGCCTGCCTGCACGTTATGTCTCCCTGGCCTGCGTGCCAGTTCTGCCTGCCCGGTCTGCCTTGACTTCCCGTTCTGCCTTGCCTGCCCTACCCTGTCTGCCTGCCTCTAACCGTATACTACTACTGTAGGAAAGTAAGTATGTAGATGGGCAGGTCCAGAAAACTGTACACTCCATGTTTTCCAGTTTTGTAGTCCTTGCTTCCAAAGGATAACCCTTTCTAGAACATATTTAGATCCTCTAAGCGGTTTACGAGTACTCTTGTGTGGTCGGTTTCAGCCTTGCGTGGAAACATCATGCAGCCAATCTATTCTTCATACCCAACGGACAAGGGCCGATGTGGTAGGGTAGGTAGGGTAGGTGAGGGTAGGATAGGGTAGGGTAGGGTAGGGTAGGGTAGGCTAGGCTAGGCTAGGCTAGGCTAGGCTAGGCTAGGCTAGGCTAGGCTAGGCTAGAGGGTAGGGTATTAGGATATTAGGTTATTAGGGTAGGGTAGGGGTAGGGTACCAACCTACTTACCTACCCACCCGTCAGGTCCGCCCGCCCGACTGCAAGCCCACCCACCCACCAACCCGGCCACCCACCTCCCTACCTAAAATCTACCTACCTACCTTGCTACCTACCTAACTTCATACCTACCTACCTACTTGCCTTACTAATTACCTCCCTGCTCACCTACCAACTAGCCTGTCTACCTGCCTTCCTACCTACTTACCTTCTGAACCTACCTACCTACTTACCTGCCTGCCTACCTTCCCTAAAGACCTGCCTACCTGTCTGCCTGCCTACTTACCTACCTATCTGACTACCTACCTTCCTAAAACCGTACACTACTACTGTATGTATGTTAGTATGCAAATAAGTAGGTAGGTAAGTTGGTAGCAGGCAGGCAATCAGTTAGGTAGGTGTGTAGGTAGGTAGGTATGTAGGTAGGAAGGTATGTAGGTAGGTAGGTCGCCCAAAAGATTTATAAGCATAGATGGTCCAACTCGCACCACTTCTACCCGTACACTACTACTGTATGTATGTAGGTATGTAGGTAAGTAGGTAACTAGGTTGGTAGGTAGGTAGAAATCACTATTCATTGGCGTTTCAGACCCTTACTGCAAGAACTGACATTTACAAATAATAGTTCTTCCCCCGAACCATTAGAGATTGGAATGCTCATCCCGATTCGATTATTTCGACAGCTGAAGGTGCCGATAACTGTGTAACTAAATTTACCTCTTTGGTTAGAGCTAGGGCCTAACTTCCCATATTACATGTCCTGGTGTATGAATGTCATTTGACGTGCCAACTGTAACAATTCTGATTCCGATATTTTGCCTTGTCAACTTTAGATCATCCAAGCGGTTTACCAGTACTCGTGTGCGGTCGGTTTCAGCTCTGCGTGGAAGCATCATGCAGCCCATCTATTTCGTGAAGCCCCAAATGGGCGGGGGCTGGTAGGTAGGGCGGGCGGGCGGGCGGGCGGGCAGAGAAGCAGGCATGCAGGGGTTAGCAGGTAGGTAAATAGGGAGGTAGATAGGAAGGTAGGTATGTAGGTAGTTACCTACCTGAAAAAGGCAGGTGGGTGGACACGTAGGTATGTAGGTAGGTTGTGGGGGGTTAGTATTTGGGATTGTAGGAAGGTAAGTTGGTAGGTATGGCGGGTAGGGTAGGTAGGTAGGTAAGAATGTTGGTAGTTAGGTAGATAGGTAGGTTGAACAGGGTGGATGGGTACCTACCTACCTGAAACCGAACATTACTACTGCAGGCAGGCACACACGCACGCACCTATCTACACAAAACACACCGACCCTCCCCTCCCTACCTACCTGTCTGCCTGCCTACCTACCACATACATACATATCTAACTACGTACATAACTACCTACCAACCTACCTATCTACCCCAAACTCACCTACACTCCAACACCTACCTACTTACCTACCTACCCGACACGTACCTGCCTGTCTGCCTGCCTATTGGTTCTGTCTGCCTGCCTACCTACCTACCTGTTCTGCTTGCCTGTCTTCCTACCCGTTCTGCTTACCTGTCGCTTACCCGTTCTGCTTGCCTGCCTGCCTGCCTACATGTTCCACCTGCCTACCTGTTCTATTTGCCTACCCGTTTCTGCCTGTCTGCCGGCCTGCCTAGCCGTTCTGCCTGCCGACATGCACGCTCTGTCTGTCTACATGCCTGCCCGTTCTGCCTGCCTGCCTGCCAGTTCTGCATGCCTGCCCGTTCTGCCTGCCTGCCAGTTCTGCCTGTCTGCCTGCGCGTTATGCCTGCCTGGTCTGCCTGTCCGTTCTGCCTGCCGCCTACCTTCCCGTTCTGTCTGCCTGCCAGCCAATTCTGCCGCCTGCCTGCTCGTCCTGCCTGCCCGTTCTGCTTGCCTAACTGCCTGCCCGTTCTGTCTGCCTGCCCGCCCGATCTGCCTGCCTGCCTGCCAGACCGTTCTGCCTGTTTACCTGCCTGCCCGTTCTGCCTGCCTGCATGCCTGCCCGTCCTGCCTGTCTGCCTAACTGCCCGTTCAGCCTGCCTGACTGCCTGCCTACCTGCCTGCCAATTCTGCCTTCTGCCTACCTGCCGGCCTGCCTGCCTGTTCTGCCTGCCTGCCAGTCCGCTCTGCCTGCCAGCTTGCCCGTTCTGCTGCCTTCTTGCCCGTTCTGCATGCCTGCCTTCCCGTTCTGCCTGACTTCCCGTTCTGCTTGCCCGTTCTGCCTGCCTGCCCGTTCTGTCTGCCTGGCCTGCGTGCCCGTTCTGCCTGCCCGGTCTGCCTTGCCTTATCGTTTTGCCTTGCCTGCCCTACCCTGTCTGCCTGCCTATAACAGCATAATACTACTGTATGTAGGTAATTATGTAGGTGGGTATGTTTGTAGGCAGGTAGGTAGGTAGGTAGGTAGATAGGTAGGTAGATAGGAAGGTCGTTTTTTTTGTATATAGGTATGTGTGTGGGTAGGTTGTTAGGTTTGTAGGTAGTTAGGTAGGTAGGTAGGTAGGTAGTAATGTAGGTAGTTACGTTTGATTTGAGGTTTAATGACCCCATAAACACTTTATAGGACATTTTGGAGACGTTGCTTCCAATTTTGTGGGACTGTTGCCCGACATTGAGATGAAATGACATCTCAAGCCCTGTCGCCAAAAGGATTTATAAGCATGATTGGTCCGACTCGCAGCACTTTGCCCGGGCAGCCTTAGATCTTCCAAGCGGTTTACCAGTACTCATGTGCGGTCGGCCTACAGGTCTGCGTGGAAACATCATGCAGCCCTTCTATTTCGCGAAGCTCCGATGGGCGTGGGCCGGTAGATAGGGCGGACGGGCAGACAGGCAGGCATGCAGGGGTTTGTAGGTGGGTAAATAGAGAGGTAGATAGGAAAGTTGGTATGTAGGTAGTTATCCACCAAGAAAGGTAGGTAGGTGGACACGTAGATATGTAGGTAGGTTGTGTCGGTTAATATTATGGATTGTAGGAAGGTAGGTTGGTAAGTAGGTAGGTATAGCGGTTGGGTTTGTACATAGGTAGGTAGGTAAGAATGTCGGTAGTTAGGTAGATAGGTATAGAAGCTGCAGATAAGATTGACAAGGCGGAGCTATCGTTTGTACCTGCCTTAGGAATATTCCATTAACAAAAAGGTAAACCAAGTCACCCGATTGTGTGAATTCAACTGTAACACAAGCATAGCTGCGGCGTATATGACCATTTTGTCCGCTTGTAGAAAGCGTGCGAAAGGCACTACCGAATCTTCTGGTGGACTCAGCGACTTTGACACATATTGACAACACCTGAATAGCTCCGCCAAGTCAATCTTATCTGCGACTACTATAGGTTGAATAGGGTGGGTGGGTACCTACCTATCTACCTTAAACCGTACATTACTACAGGAGGCAGGCACATATCTACAAAAAAACACCTACCCTCCCCACCTTACCTACCTACCACCTACCTAGGAACCTAACTACGTACATAAATATCTACCTATCTTTCTATCCAAATCTCACCTACCCTCCCACACCTACCTACCTACCGGTAAGCCCGCCCGCCCAACAGCCAACCAGCCACCAACCCAAAACCGACCTACCTTCCTACCCGCCTGTCTTCCAACGTACCTACCCGCCTGCCTACCAACGTACCTGTCTGCCTGCCTACCAACGTACCTGCCGGCCTGCCTACCAACGTACCTGCCCGCCCCCAACGGACCTGCCTGCCTCTGTACTACCTGCCTGTCCGTTCTGCCTGCCTGCCTACCTGTTCTGCCTACATGCCTACCGACCTGTTCTGCCTATCTGACTGCCTACCCGTTCTGCCTGACTGCCTTTCTACCCATTCTGCCTGCCTGTCTGCCTGCTTTTCCGTTCTGCCCGCCTGCCTGCCTATCCGTTCTATCTGCTTTCCTACCCATTCTGCCTGCATACCTGCCTCCCTGTCTACCCGTTCTGCCTGGCTGCATAACCGTTCTGCCTGCCTGCCTACCGGTTCTACCTGCCCGTTCTGCCTGCATGCCTGCCCGTTCTGCCTACATGCTTGCCTACCTTTTTTCCAGCCTGTGTGACTGCCTGCCCGTTGTGCCTGCCTGGCCTGAATGCCCGTTCTGCCTGCCCGGCCTGTCTTGCTTGCGCGTTCTACCTTGCCTGCCCTGTTCTGTCTGCCTGCCTTTAAACGTATACTTCTACTGTAGGTAGGTTAGTAAGTAGGTGGGTAGGTAGGTAGGTACCTATCTACACAAAATCCACCTAATCTCCCTAACCTACCTACCTAACTACCTACCCATAGTCCCGCCCGCACGCCTGCCTGCCAGCACACCCACCCATCAACTTAACCACCCACCTTCCTGCCTTAAATCTACATACCTTCCTACCCAACTACCTACCTTCCTACCCAACTTCCTACCTTCATACCTACCTGCCTGCCTACCTGACAACTAACCCGACCCTGCCTACCTACGACCCAACTGCCATCCCACACCTACCATCCCACTCCTACATATCTACCTACCTACCTTTGCCGGCCTCGGTAGCTCGGTCGGATGCGCGTCTGACTGGTGGTCAGGAGGACGCGGGTTAGATACCTGCCGGGGTCGGCAACATTCGGGGAGATTGATCATGAAATCTTTTCTATGGTCATTCTCTCCCTTCCGCTGATTCAAGAAGGGCAGTTGTCAGTTTATGGCGAAAGAATGTGCACTGTACTGAAAAACCGCATACGTGTAAGTTTGTCCAGGGAAAGTGTGGCTGGGTAAACTGACAAATACTGCCTACCTACCCCCACATACCTACCTACATACATACCAAAAAAACGATCTTCCTACCTACCTGCCTACTTACCTACCTACAGTAGTAGTATGCAGTTATAGGCAGGCAGACCGGGTAGGGTAGGCAAGGCAGAACGGGAAGGCAAGGCAAGCCGGGCAGGCAGAACGGGCACGCAGGCCAGGCAGACAGAACTGGCACGCAGGCAGAACGGGCAAGCAGAAGGGGCAAGCAGGCAGAACGGGAAGGCAGGCAGGCAGAACGGGCAGGCAAGCAGCAGAACGGGCAGGCAGGCAAGCAGGCAGAACGCGCAGGCAGACAGGCAGGCAGAACGAGCAGATAGGCAGGCCGGCAGAGCGGGCAGGCAGACAGACAGGCAGGACGGGCAGGCAAGCAGACAGAACGGGCTGGCTGGTAGGCAGAAGGAAGAATGGGCAGGCAGGTAGGCAGACAGTCAGGCGGGCCGAAAGGGCAATTAGACAGGAAGGCCGAACGGCCAGGCAGGCAGAACGGGCAGGCATGCCAAAGGCAGAATGGGCAGCCATGCAGAACGGACAGGAAGTCAGAACGTGCAGGCAGGCAGTCTGGCAGAATGGGCAGGCAGACACCCAGAACGGACAGGCAGGCAGAACGGGCAGGCAGACAGAACGGACAGGCAGGCAGAACGGGCAGGCAGTCAGTCTGGCAGAATGGGCAGGTAGGCAGGCAGACAGGCAGAACAGGCAGGCAGAACGGCCAGGCAGAACGGGCTGGCAGGCAGAACGGGCGGGCAGGCAGGCAGTCCGAACGGGCAAGCAGGTAGGCAGGCAGGTAGACATGCAAAACAGGCAGGCAGGCAGAATGGTCAGTCAGTCAGGCTGGCAGGCGGCAGAATTGGCTGGCAGGCAGACAGCACGGACAGGTAGGAGGCAGACAGAATGGACAGGCAGGCAGACCAGGCAGGCAGGAAGAGCGAGCAGGCAGACAGACAGAACGGGCTGGCAGGAGGACAGAACGGGCAGGCAGGTAGGCAGGCAGTCAGGCAGGCCGAAAGGGCAATTAGACAGGCAGGCCGAACGACCAGGCAGACAGAACGGACAGGCAGGCAGAACGGCAGGCGGCAGAATTGGCTGGCAGGCAGACAGCACGGACAGGTAGGAGGCAGACAGAATGGACAGGCAGGCAGACCAGGCAGGCAGGAAGAGCGAGCAGGCAGACAGACAGAACGGGCTGGCAGGAGGACAGAACGGGCAGGCAGGCAGTCAGGCAGGCCGAAAGGGCAATTAGACAGGCAGGCCGAACGGCCAGGCAGGTAGAACGAACAGGCATGCCGACAGGCAGAATGGGCAGGCAGGCAGAAAGGATAGGCAGACAGAACGTGCAGGCAGGCAGTCTGGCAGAATGGGCAGGCAGGCAGGCAGACATGCAAAACGGGCAGGCATTCAGCACGGACAGGCAGGCAGATCGGGCAGGCAATCAGTCTGGCAGAATTGGCAGGCAGAACGGGCTGGCAGGCAGAACGGGCGGGCAGGCAGGCAGTCCGAACGGGTAGGCAGAACAGGCAGACAGGCAGAACAGGCAGGCAGAACGGGCAGGCAGAACAGGCAAGCAGGCAGAACGGGCTGGCAGAACGGGCTGGCCGGCAGGCAGAACGGGCGGGCAGGAAGGCAGTCCGAACAGGCAGGCGGGTAGGCAGGCAGAACAGGCAGGCAGGCAGGCAGAACGGTCAGTCAGTCAGGCGGCAGAACAGGCAGGCAGAACGGGCAGGCAGGCAGAACAGGCAGGCAGAACGGGCAGGCAGGCAGAACGGGCATGCAGACAGAACGGGCAGGCAGGTAGACAGGCAGAGCGGACATGTAGGCTGGCAGAACGGGTAGGCAGGTAGAGCAGGTAGGCCGGCAGATCAGGTAGGCAGGTGGGCAAGCAGAACGGGTAGGCAGAAAGGCAAGCAGAACGGATAGGCAGACAGGCAAGCTGAACGTGTAGGTAGGCAGGCAGGCAGACAGAACCAATAGGCAGGCAAGCAGAACGGGAATGCTGGCAGGCAGGCAGAACGGGTAGGCAGGCAGGCAGTACGGGGGCAGACACGTACGTTGGTAGGAAGGCAGGCAGGTACGTTGGTAGGCAGGCAGGCAGGTACGTTGGCAGGCATGCAATCAGGTACGTTGGTAGGCAGGCAGACAGGTACGGTGGTAGGCAGACAGGCAGGTACGTTTCGGATAGGTAGATAGGTAGGTGTGGGAGTGTAGGTGAGTTTGGGATAGATAGGTAGGTAGTTATGTACGTAGTTAGGTACGTATGTAGGTGGTAGGTAGGCAGACAGGTAGGTATGGAGGGCAGGGTCGGTGTGTTGTGTGTAGATAGGTGCGTGTGTGCGTGCCTGTCTGCCTGCAGTAGTAATGTACGGTTTCAGGTAGGTAGGTAGGTACCCACCCACCCTATTCAACCTACCTATCTACCTAACTACCGACAGTCTTACCTACCTACCTACCCATCCGCCATATCTGCCAACTTACCTTCCTACAATCCCAAATACTAACCCCCACAACCTACCTACATACCTACGTGTCCACCTACCTTCCTTTCCAGGTAGGTAACTACAGACATACCTACCTTCCTATCTACCTCCCTATTTACCTACCTACTAGCCCCTGCATGCCTGCTTGTCTGCCCGCCCGCCTTACCTACCGGCCCCCGCACATCGGGGCGTGACGAAATAGATGGGCTGCATGATGCTTCCACGCAGAGCTGAAACCGACCGCACACGAGTACTGGTAAACCGCTTAGAGGTCTAAATATGTTCTGTAAAGGGTTATCCTTTGACAGCAAGGAATGCACTACAAAACTGGAAAATATGGTTTTCTGGACCAGACTAACTAGTTTCGGCCAATTATGCCTCATCAGTGGCGCTCAAATATTTTCAATAAACCGCTTGGAAGATCTAAGGCTGCCAAGGCAAAGTATCAGAATCAGAATTGTTACTGGCGACACGTCAAATGGCATTCATACACCAGGACCTGTGATATGGAAAGTTAGTCCCTAGCTCTAACCAAAGAGGTAAACTTAGTTACACAGTCATCAGCACCTTCAGCTGTACAAATAATCGAATCGGGATGAGCATTCCAATTTCTAGGTTCTGGGGAAGAACGAAATTTTAAAAATGTTAGTTCTTGCAGTAAGGGTATGAAACGCCAATGAATGGTGATTTCTACCTACCTACCAACCTACCTACCTACTTATCTACATACCTACATACATATAGTAGTAGTGTACGGGTAGAAGTGCTGTGAGTCGGACCATCCATGCTAATAAATCGTTTGGGCGACAGGGCTTGAGATGTCATTTCAGCTCAATGTCGGGTAAAAGTCCCACAAAATTGGAAGCGACATGTCCAAAATGTTATATAAAGTGTTGACGGGGTCGTTAAACTTCAAATCAAGCCTACCTACCTACCGACCTGCCTGCCTGCATGCCTAACCACATACATACCTACATACATACAGTAGTAGTGTACGGTTTTAGGTAGGTAGGTAGTCAGGTAGGTAAGTAGGCAGGCAGACAGGTAGGCAGGTAGGTAGATAGGTGGGTAGGTAGGTCTTTAGGGAAGGTAGGCAGGCATGTAAATAGGTAGGTAGGTTTAGAAGGTATGTAGGTAGGCAGGTAGGTAGACATGCTAATTGGTCGGTGGGCAGGGAGGTAATTAGAAAGGTAGGTAGGTATAAAGTTAGGTAGGTAGCAAGGTCGATTTTAGGTATGTAGGTGGGTGGCCGGGTTGGTGGTTTGGCTTGCAGGCAGGCGGGCGGTCTGGCGGCCTGACGGGTGGGTAGGCAGGTAGGTGGGTTTTGTGTACCCTACCCTGTACCCTACCCTACCATACCCTACCCTACCTGCCTTTCCAGGTAGGTAACTACCTGCATACCTACCATGCCCTGCCCTGCCTACATACATACATCGGCCCTTGCCCGTTGGGGCATGAAGAAACAGATTGGCTGCATGATGCTTCCACGCAGAGCTGAAACCGACCCCACAAGAGTACTGGTAAACCGCTTAGAGGATCTAAATATGTTCTGTAAAGGGTTATCCTTTGACAGCAAGGAATGCACTACAAAAATGGAAAATATGGTTTTCTGGACCAGACTAACTAGTTTCGGCCAATTATGCCTCATCAGTGGCGCTCAAATATTTTCAAAATTTCACAATGGAATCAATGATCCCAAAGGACAAGAAAATATAAACTACACTATGGTGTAGGGCGGGAAGACTTTTTACGGCCGCCACACATTCCCAGACACCAGCTGTAGTGACGTTAAATATGTTCTAGAAAGGGTTATCCTTTGGAAGCAAGAAATACACTACAAAACTGGGAAAACATGGAGCGTACAGGTTTTCTGGGCCAAACTAGCTAGTTTCGGTCAATTAGGCCTCAACAGTGACCCTCAAATATTTTCAAAATTTCACAATGGAATCAATGATCCCAAAGGACAAGAAAATATTAATTGCACCATGGTGTAGGGCAGGGAGACTTTTACGGCCGCCACACATTCCCAGACACCAGCTGAAATGACGTTATATATGTTATAGAAATGGGTATCCTTTGGAAGCAAGGAATACACTACAACACTGGAAAACATGGCGTGTACAGGTTTTCTGGGCAAGACTAGCTAGTTCCGGTCAATTAGGCCTCATCGGTGGCACTCAAATATTTTCAAAATTTCACAATGGAATCAATGATCCCAAAGGACAAGAAAATATAAACTACATTATGGTGTACGGCAAGGAGGCTTTTACGGCCGCCAAACATTCCCAGACACCAGCTGTAGTGACGTTAAATATATTCTAGATAGGACGCAAGGAATGAAAACATGGAGTATACAGGTTTTCTGGTCCAGACTAGCTAGTTTAGGTCAATTATGCCTCATCATTGACCCTCAAATATTTTCAAAAGTTTCACAATGGAATCAATGATCACAAAGGACAAGAAAATATAAACTACACTATGGTGTAGGGCAGGGAGACATTTTACCGCCGCCACACATTCCCAGATACCAACTGTAGTGACGTTATATATGTTATAGAAAGGGTTGTCCTTTGGAAGCAATGAATACACTACAAAACTGGAAAACATGGAGTGTACAGGTTTTCTGGGCCAAACTAGCTAGTTTCGATCAATTAGGCCTCATCAGTGACCCTCAAATTTTTTTCAAATTTTCACAATGGAATCAATGATCCCCAAAGACAAGAAAATATAAACTACACTATGGTAAGCCTGCCCACGCAAAGGGGTGCGAGTCGGACCGCCCATGCCTATAAACCCTGTTGGTTTCTTTGGGCGATTGAGAAGTAAGGAGTTAGACATTAGAAGTTAGAATGTTAGAAATGTCTTGTGCTAACAGGTATACTCAGCACATGTAATAGAGCCACGTCCATCGGGGCTTGGAGAATAGATTGGGCTCCATGGTGCTTCCACGAAGAGCTGAAACCGACCGCACATGAGTACTCATACAGCGCTTACGAGTGGCAAAGTGGTGCGAGTCAGACCGATTATGCATATTAACTCTATTGGTTTCATTGGGCTGCAGGGCTTGAGATTTAATTTCATCTCAATGTCGGGAAAAATCCACAAAATTGGAAGCAAGGTCTTCAAAATTACGAAAATAGTGATGACGGGGACGTTAAACCTCAAATCGAACAATCAAGTCTTGGAGACAGACGTCATTATCCATCTGTGGGACTCTTGGTCTTACGACATATAGAGTATCTTTCATGAGTATTCATGCCTTTCATAAAACGAGTATCTTACAGCCATGTAGCTTACTTCTGCGCATCTGCGAAATCTGCGCACTAGGATAAGATTTAGTCATTGAAGTTCGACGTGAAGATAACAGTAACAGCAGCATTACTGCTACTACTACCAGCATCAGCAGTCACATTTATTCAGTCCTTTAAATAAATCTGTTTTCATTGCGCGCATCTTTTATGAAATGAGCACCCTATATACCGTGAGACCAAAATACCATTTCACATCGCAATGGTCCGAGTCTGGCTCGGATCACATGTGAGATGCCAAGTTCTGCAACGGAATGCCAGGTGGTTTGGGTCCGGGTACTCCGGTGTTTACCCACCTTCTGAATAAACTTTCGGCTCAATATACGTGAAATAATCCTGAAAGGGTCGCTAAACCAAAGCAAAACCAAGAGACAATTGATGGATAATAACATCTATGTGTAAAGCTATTACTTGTACTCGGTATCGATTGACTACGTCACGCTATTAACCTTCCCGGCATGCTTATGCATCTAAATGGTTTTTTGTGAATGTAAATTGGCGTGTTTTGAAAACTTAACACAAGGTTATGCATCTACATGCTATTTTAACATATGAATATACTTTTACACACATAAAACATCTTAAGCATTTGAAGCGAAAAGTTCATGCATCTAAAATCATTTTTATCATTTAAAGCTAAAATATAATTGTAACTATATTTTGCATTTAAAACAAGTCTATAGCAGTTAAACAAACATTTGTACATCTGAAACAAAAAATTATTGAACCTAAAACATTTTATACCATTTAAAGCTAAAATAAAATTAAAATTAAAGTTTGCAATTAAAACAATTATATAGCAGTTAAAAAAAAATCACATCTAAAACAAAAAAATATTGCACCTACATAACGATTTTGCATTCAAATACTTCAATATATCATTTAAATGTATTTTATGCATATACATTTTATTTATTGAATTTTGCAACATATCCCATGCCATAAAAATGTCAGTATTTTAATATTCATACCTCCTGGAGAATATCGTCATAATTTTTCCAGTGAGCCGCTAAAGTTTGTGTCTAAAGCATCCGTTTACATGTAAAGTGCTACGCATGAAATAAAAACCAGTGCATGTACATTTCATGATCTGCTTTCTTTGACACTTGACAGCAGTTTGATGACAAATTGAATGTCCATTTCATTAAAAGTTGATAAGGACATGTCATTCTGAGAAGCTGCTCCCCTAATTGCATGGATAACAAAACATGCTACAGAAGACGGTTTTGAAAACAAAATTACCTCGGGCTCAATGTGGGTGTTTTGCAATGACTGACATAATGGGATAGCTAATAAACCCTAGAGTGAGCAGCGATATGAGGCAAAGAAAACAAACACTTAAGAAATGAAAATTATTTTTCTGCTGTTCATGATAGTACGGACGCAGTGGGTTGTATGCAAAGTAAGTGAACCCCTTCGGGGTTCACGGGGTTCATGTAAACTTTGTTAGCGACTCGCTGTCGTTCATATTTTCATGAAAAGCAGAAAAATTAAGTTTATTGTTTTATATTTACATTTCCAGTGTAAAGTCTAATGTAAACCTATAGAAAACAATTGCGTTCATACGTCAATGAACGCATCGAATCACATGATTTTCAGTGACGTTAAATGACGTCATTCTAAACCATTGTTCTCTACGGGCGTTGATGACGTCAACGCTGCTCCGCTCTTTGTAGAAAAACAGCGTGTAAATGTTTTTCAGCATTAAAGTTTGCCCTACAAGCATTTTTTTTCGCCCAGTGATGAGGGGCAAATAATGTAAATATAAAAAATAAAATTAATTTTTCTGCTTTTCATGAAAGTATGAACGACAGTGGGTGGCTAGCAAAGTTTACATGAACCCCTTCGGGGTTCATTTACTTTGCACGCGACCCACTGCGTTCATATTCCCATGAACTGCAGAAAAATAAATTTCATTTCTTAAATAATAACATTCTATGCCCCTCATCACTGGGCGAAAAATAATGCTTATAGGGCAAACTTTTTAAACTGAAAAAAACATTTACACCCATTTTACTACATAGAGAGGAACAGCGTTGACCTCACCAACGCCCGTAGAGAACCATGGTTTAGAATGACGTCACTTGATGTCACTGAAAATCATGTGACTCGATGCGTTTACGGAAGTATGAACCATACTGTTTTCTATGTGTTTACATTATATTTTTTTACTTATGAGCCGGATAAATTCCATACCCTATCAGTTGAGCATTAAAAAAAGTTTTATAATCCTTGGGCTGCAGGTTGGTGCAGTTTATGTCTGTACACCGTTCTTTCTACCTCTGGAATGAACAGTACACAATATTTCCATACCCCTCTAATTAATCTTAAGACTTCCACAAATTTAATCCAAATATCTGAGAGAGAGAGAGAGAGAGAGAGAGAGAGAGAGAGAGAGAGAGAGAGAGAGAGAGAGAGAACAGCTAACATTAGACAAAATACATGTTGAAACGCTTTTTCAATGGTTTCCATTTATCACAAAGAAAAAAAAAGAACGACAATTCCTACAGGCCTATTGGCACCAAAACAGCCTTTGTTATTTAGGTAATAATATTAGAACACACGCTTAAAGTCGTCAGTCTTTCCGACCACTATGAATTCAAATTTGTAAAACAATTTCAAGTTATTTCTAGCCGTATCTCTTTCAACTAAAATTCTGAACCGTTTGGCTTAACACTGCTGCATTTTTATTTATTTTTTTGCTTAGCTAACCGTCGCCGTGTACCGGGAACGAGCGTTTAAACATAAGGTGACGATGTCGTGTACATAGCAGCCCCCGCCCAAAGGGGCTTGAAGAAATATATGGGCTGCATGATGCTTCAACCGCAGAGCGGAATCTGGTCCCCCACTAGTACTGGTAAACCGCTTAGAGGATCTTAGCCTGTCCAAGAACCGCAGTGCGAGGCGGACCGTCCATGCTAATAAACCCTATTGGTTTCATTGGGCGACAGGGCTTGAGATGTCATGTCATCTCAATGTCGGGTAAAAATTGGAAGCCAATTCCAAAATGACCTTTACAGTGTTGACGGGGACGTTAAGCCTCAAATCAAACAAACAAACAAACGTCATGTACACATGTTCTTTAGCACTCTGCCAAAAACACATAGATTTTATACGATAGCCGTTGTGCAAGAAACTGACAAACATTTCCCCTTCAATACGGAGCTCTCTAGCAATCTCCTCGATAACGTGGGTTGTGCCCGTCCCAGCCTGGACATAAACAAGGCAGTTGGGCCCAGTTGGGCCTTGTTTTTTTAATCAGATCAAAGGCCGTCTTCTGCTTTTTTAGTAAACATTTTATTTCCTTTTCTGCGCATGTGTCAAAAAAGTTACAGCGGCTGACTGGAAGCGATGCAATACAAAATTCCCAGAGCACAGCCCATTATACGTAGAAACACCATCCAGTTATCTTAGCTGCGTAATACGTGTATACGTAGTCCTAGCAGAATATGTTACATTGACAAAATAAATTAAAGGAGAAATCAAGGCTATCACACTCATTTTAACAGTAACAACTCCACTGCGCCCGGGTTTCTGTACCGATCATTGACAGAACACTGCGAAAGCGAAGCAAAAGTTGGAAAAATCTATATTTAAAGCTGCGAGTACATCATTTTGGCTTCAAATTGGCAAAGCGAGCTAAAGTTAAATGAAAGACAACGGGTGAAAGTGAAAAAAGTCCCCCCCCCCCCGTATCACTAGTTCGGTTGTGATTGATGAAAACCTGAAAATTTTTATCACACGTTTATGCCGAATTTTGCTTTGCTGAGTTAATCCATGCGAGAAAAGCATGTTTCCTGCAAGTGGCAGACAGTGGCGGATTATTTTTGCAAAGTGGACTTATTTAACTTGTATTATTCATAATAAGCAGGTAAAAAACTGCATTTGCGAAAAAGATACACTGGGTAAAATGAGGTAACCCCCCAAAAAATTGAACCGCAGTTTCCCCCCTTGTCTCTATTATAGTACCAAAAAAAAAAAAAAATTTTTTTTTTTTTCATTTTTTTTTTCTTTTTTTTTCATGATTCAAGCCCCTATGCTTCAAATTAGAGACCCGTTTCACTTACGTGTATTGCTTCAAAACTTATGGAACATATCCTGATCTCAAATACCATGGACCATTTCTACTCACACAATCTTCTTAGCCCATTTCAGCATGGTTTCCGCGCCAAACATTGGTGTGAAACCCAGCTTGTCCATCACGAAAACACGCCTATATAATTCTGACCCCCCGGAACCCCACTTTTATAAACTAAAACCTGGGTTTACAGGGGTAAACCTTATTTTTCTTATTTCTGCTCTAAAACATATAGTGTGGGTATTCGTTAAACCGCCTCAGTGAGGCTGTTCTAACGAGGGCCCGCCTCAATGAGGCGGTTCTAGCGAGTGCCCACAATCTATATTTTGAGCAGAAATAAGAAAAAATATCGGAATTTTTCATCTTAAAATTTTCTCTTTTTCGGCAATAAAATTTACCATCTATTTGTATAGGCATGTTTTCGTTATGTAAGCTTCACCCAAGAAATTTGTGATAACTTGGAAAATGGCAAACAAACTGTCAGATCTCATCATAATGAATTTCAGTAAAGCTTTTGACAATGTTTATCATAGCTTACTTACCTACAAGATCATTACGAAAATACGCCTATACAAATATATTGTAAACTATACTGTCCAAAAATCGAAAAATATTTACATGAAAAATTGTGATATTTGTCTTATTTCTGCTCAAAATATAGACAAAATATAGATTGTGGGTATTCGTTAGAACCACCTCGATGAGGCGGTTCTAACGAGTACCCATAATCTATATTTCATAGCAGAAATAAGAAAAATAAGGTATACCCCTGTTAACCCCAGTTTTACTTTACAAAAGTGGGGTTCAAGGGGGTCAAAATTATATAGGCGTGTTTTCGTGATGTATACAACCTAGGCATTGACTAAAATCCTTCTTCACTCACAGAAATCAGTTTGTTGTTGTCGAAGACAAGCAGTCGCCACCATTGCCATTTTTGTCAGGTTTCCCAAAGGGCTCTGCTTTGTGACGTTACCTATTTTTGGCATACATAAATGACCTATCCAATTCTCTCAAAAGCAGCCGATGACACAATAGTCTACCTGACAATCAACTCCCATCGATGCATTCAGATACCGTAACGCTTCCGAATGACTTACACAAACTTGAACAATAGGAATCAAGCTCATGAAGCTGGCCAATGGAATTTAGAAGTGATCAGAGTAACGACAACCCTATCATCTTTCGGTATAGTAAAAATTGCTTCACATCACGAAAATACGCCTATATCAATTTGACCCCCTTAAACCCCACTTTTATATAATAAAACTGGGGTTTGCAGGGGTATTCATGATTTATTTTCATCGATTGTGGATACTCGTTAGAACCGCCTCGTCGAGGCGGTTCTAACGAGTGCACACAATCTATGTATTGAGCAGAAATAATAAAAATATCGAAATTTTTCTTCTGAAAATTTTCATTTTTCGATGGTAAAATCTACAATGTATTTGGATAGGCGTATTTTCATAATGACAATTTTGAGCTGAAAGAAACTGAAAATGCCAAATATTTGGGGGGTACCATCAGTCATGATTTTAACTGGAATACTCACATTGGAAATGTTTCATCGAATTCTTTAAAAGAAATATTCAGACACATAACCAAAGAGTCAAGGAAACATCCTATAACATATATGTTCCATCACGAAAACACGCCTATATAATTTTGAACCCCTTGAAAACCACTTTTATATAGTAAAACTGGGGTAAACCTTATTTTTCTTATTTCTGCTCTAAAATATAGATTGTTGGTACTCGTTAGACGAGAACCCACATTCCATATTTTGAGCAGAAATAAGAAAAACATCACAAATTTTTATCTTAAAATTTTCGTTTTTTTCGGCGGTAAAGTTTACAATGCATTTGTATAAGCGAGTTTTTGTACTCGGCCTTAGCTCGAGTACTGCTCTACAGTCTGGCATAGAAGCCCCTGTGGTGTAGTGGTTATGCTACTCGCCATGTAAACTAGGGGTTGTGGTTTCGATCCCGTGCTTCTCCAGACTTTCGGATGAGTCTTTAAACCGAGGTCCCGTCTCCGTATGACCTTAGCTGTTGGTGGAACGTTAAACTTGAACACACACAGTCTGGCATACATGACAGAAAACACCTATTTTATAAGGTTGAAGTGTTCAGAGGGCAACAGCAAGATATGCACTGAACGACTGTGACAAAATAAGCGGTGTGACTGAAATGTTAAAATTCTTAAACTGGCAAACCCTAGAAAACAGAAAAATTCAAAACTCCATTGTCCTTTTGTTCAAAATAAATTACTTATCACCATCATTCGCAGGAATTAGACATCTGAATTTTTATATACATGTACTCTATTCACTCTTCCCTTGAAGCATTAGATACCAGAATGCCCTACAGTACTATGAAAACTGTCAAGAATCGGGCCCGCCCATCTGGGCTTGGAAAAAATAGATTGGGTTGCATGATGCTTCCGCGCCGAGCTGAAACCGACCAAACTTGAATACATGTAAACCTGATCAGGTCTAAGCCTACCCAGCAAAATTGATGCGAGTTGGGCCGCTTCTTAAACCGTAGTGGTTTCTATGGGCGGTTGGGCTTGAGAAGTCATTCAATCTCAATGTCGGGTAAAAGTCCCACAAAAATCGGAAGCAGTGCCTCCAAATTGACCAAACAGTGTTGACGGGTACGTAAAACCACAACCCAAACAAACAATACACTGTCAAGGCCACCTCCAGCCTCAGCGAGTTCACTGCTGGACTGACCACAGTCATGTTTTAAAAAAAAAAACAGAACTGTAACCAATTTATCTTTTCTCGGCTGTTTCCCGAGCAATGATTTTCAAACTCCTATGATTGGAGCATCTATTGACCGATCGATCGATCGATCGATCTAGTTGTTTTTTGTTGTTGTTTTTTTTAAAGAAAGAAAAAAGGGTTGCTGGATGAGCAATTTAAATTTGATTGACAGAGGTACACATGTATGCTAGAACGCATATCTCTAGTTTTCCCCATCGATTACTATTGTGGCAAATCTATTTAAACTGCAATTGAAACTTTGCATGCAGGCTTCAGATTTTCTCGCAGTTGTTCTAAGGTGTTTAATTGGTTTCAGATTTCTTGTCACACCTGTGGCAACAAAATTGTTCAAACTCCTATTAAGCAGTTAGTTTGACAAACAAATATAATTATAGCCCCGCTTTGAAAAAGTGGGGGCTATATTGGATTTGGCTTGTCCGGAATTCCGCCTGTCTGTCTGTCTGTCTGTAATCTTGTCCGGAATTCCGTCTGTCTGTAATATTTGATAGTGGGTACCTTGTTACCGCAACTCCTCTTACAGTTCTAGGTCAATCCTAGGTCAATCCTTTTGAAACTTTACAGGTGTTTTCATATAGGTCTGAAGATGTGCATATTCTTTTTTCATTATCCTTAAATAATTTTTTTCACTTATTTCACCTTTTTTAACTTAGACAATTTTTGAGATCTACTAATGTTAAAATGTATAGGGAGTAGCTACCTTGTTACCACAACTTCTCTTACAGTTCTAGGTCAATCCTTTTGAAACTTTACAGGTGTTTTCATATAGGTCTGAAGATGTGCATATTCTTTTTTCATTATCCTTAAATAATTTTTTCACTTATTTCACCTTTTTTAACTTAGACAATTTTTGAGATCTACTAATGTTAAAATGTATAGGGAGTAGCTACCTTGTTACCGCAACTCCTCTTACAGTTCTAGGTCAATCCTTATGAAACTTTACAGGTGTTTTCATATAGGTCTGAAGATGTGCATATTCTTTTTTCATTATCCTTAAATATTTTTTTTTTACTTATTTCACCTTTTTTAACTTAGACAATTTTTGAGATCTACTAATGTTAAAATGTATAGGGAGTAGCTACCTTGTTACCGCAACTCCTCTTACAGTTCTAGGTCAATCCTTTTGGAACTTTACAGGTGTTTTCATATAGGTCTGAAGATGTGCATATTCTTTTTTCATTATCCTTAAATAATTTTTTTCACTTATTTCACCTTTTTTAACGTAGACAATTTTTGAGATCTACTAATGTTAAAATGTATAGAGAGTAGCTACCTTGTGATCGCAACTCCACTTACAGTTCTAGGTCAATCCTTTTGAAACTTAACAGGTGTTTTCATAGAGGTCTGAAGATGTGCATATGCTTTTTTCATTATCCAAAACTTATTTTTTAACTTAGACAAGGCGTAGGTACCTTGTTAGGGATTTAACCCTCTCACAAGTCTTTACCTTTAATTCATGAGTCTTTCTCCTCTGACAGGGCTATAGCGGGGCTATAGTCAGATCCTCTGACAGTTCTAGTTCATCAAAGTAGTCTAAAATTGAATCAAGAAATATACATTGATTGGTCTCACTGTGCAAGCACTTTTTCAATTTGTAGGTCTTATTGACATTTGAGATGTATTCTGATTGGACGAAATGTACAACACGTTGTGTTTTGAATGTATTCCTGGCTTGCAGTTGACTGACAGGATGTAAGGAAATATTGAATGAAACATCAAATCAAAATGAAATGAAGCCCATCAGAGTTTGACCGGATTTGTGTCCACAGGTGTAAGTTATTGTTAAGCTACAGCTCTTTCTGACTTAGATTCTTTATATTATAATTATTTTCAGGACTTTTCTCTGATGTATGCTGTGAAAATCAAATACCCGGATGTGACGGTTATGACAGGCAGCGTATCGTCTATGTATTCTCCCACTCTGGCTCTGACAGCACTGGCCATAGGATTTTCTTTGATCAGCTCTGCCTTTAGCTTCTACTATGTCAAGGTGTTTCTGGACCACTTCCACATACACGAGTCATGGTTTCAGTTTGCACAGGTCAGCACGTTAACCTTTAACACTCGTTCGGCTAATTCAGCAGACGACAAATATTTGATATCTTTCTTACTTTTCCCAGAAACCAGTGTCTTGAGAAATCAGTTTCTTGGGAAAATAAGAAACAATGTTCGAAAATTTCGTCTGCTGAAAAATACCCAGCATGCAGAACGTCAACAAGATTGTGTTTACATGTAAACCTTTAATTAATTGAGCCAGCGCACGACAAAACCTACATGAAGACTTGCGACCTTCAAATACCTGGATGGGTCTGCTTATTTACTCACTAAGACAAGATATGCCGTTTATCCCATTTTGTACCGGAAACGCAAAACGGGTAATTTTTGGCAAGCAGTGCAGGATAAGACACCACAGAACGCGGCGAATGATCAGGGCCTACACCAGGGCCTACACTGTTTTTGCATAAAAGTTCAGCCATTTTCCAAATAAAATTTAAAGAAAACATAACCTGACACCCCTAACTTTTGAAATGTACTTATGCTAAATATAAGGTGGAAGATTCCATTCGGTACAGAAAGGGGTTTTATGCATAATACGCACGTGGAATGAAAAGAGAAATCCCGTAAATTGAGTCCGGTTTCTTTACATATTACAGGACATTACGAAAACTCGCCTATACAAACACATTGTAAGTTTTATCCCCGAAAAAAAAACACGAACATTTTAAGATGATTGATTGTGATATTTTTCTAATTCCCGCTCAAAATAAAGATTGTGGGTGCACGTCGGTACCCACAATCTCTATTTTAGAGTAAAAATATGAAAAATAAGGTTAAAACCCGTATACCCCAGTTTTACTATATAAAAATGGGATTCATTACGAAAACATGCCTATACAAATACATTGTAAATTTTACCGCCGAAAAAATGGAAATTTTGAGATGAAAAATCATGTTATTTTTCTTATTTTTGCCTCATCGAGGCGGTTCTAACGAGTGCCCACAATCTATATTTAAGAGCAGAAATAAGAAAAATACGGTTTACCCCTGTACACCCCAGTTTTGCTATATAAAAGTGGGGTTCAAGGGGGTCAGAATAATATAGGTGTGATTTCGTGTTGGGCTGCCTGCTCCAAGACAATGATTTATGGCGGTTCACTCGTGGTCATTTCATTTGAAATTATGTAACGAGCCTGCGGCGAATTTCATATTCAAGTTTTATAAATTTCACATGAAATGGGCACGCCCACCACGGATGTATCATACAAGCTAAATCTTTTTCTTTTCTTTTTTCTAATTGTTTGTTCAAAACATTGATGGTGTGTGCTCGTCAGAACCGCCTCATATGCACACTGTATGTATTACAAAGTGACGTAGCGCTTATTATGCATACCAGGTCTACGCATATGGACAAGGAAAAGGGAAGTCACCTAAATTGAGAGCGTTTTCTTTACATTTTACATATCCCATTTCCCTATGTATAAATATGGTCCATATTTATATACTATCAGTATAAATTGATATTTTTCATTTTTTTTTTCATACATTATTAGGTATATTGATATACAGATGAAGTATTTAATCAATTAATTCAAGGTTCGAGGCTGAAGTGCCAGTGGGCTTTGAGATTCTGTTTATCATAATTATAACGATTTTGATTCGGATTTTTGCCGATGATGTTCAATTAAGAATTTCATTAAAAACAGAAAAAATAGGATTAACCAAAATGCTCATATGCATTTGAAGGTCCGACTCACACCACGTTTCCAACCCGAGGGATGACCGTGCTGAGCGGAACCGAGGCTATGCCGAGGTTCCGCTCAGCACGGTTATCCTGAGGGTTGGAAACGCCCATCTACAACAGAACCCCATATTGGATTCTTTTTCTTGCACAACACCTCCCAAATATTTCCTTTTTGCAGTATTTCTTTTCTTCTTTTTAAGATTTCATACAAAAGTCCTGTATTCAGTGTCCCTTAACAATAAATGAGTCAAATAATTATCGTTCTTATTGATTTTTTTTATTTTTTTTTTTTTTGCCAGTTAGTTTTGACAGCTCGCACATCTATATTGTTAACAAAATAAAAGTAGTGCGGAAGTGGTTTCAGCAGTTGGATAGAATTGAAGCGCACTCATGTTAGTTGCCTGGGTCAGAACACCAGGGTCAGAGCATAAATTTCTATCCTAGGGTAAAATCACGGATTTCCTTGTCTGGTGGGCAAGAATGGTCCTTCTAAGCGATTTACAAGTTCTCATGTGCGGTCAGTTTTAGCTCTGCATGGAAGCACCATGCAGTCCAATCTATTTCTCCAAGCCCCAATGGGCGGGGGCCCCTTTATCACATAGGTTACCAGCGCCAAGGCTCTGGCGAGTCAGCACATTCTCGTCAGTGCCTTTACTGCTCTCAGAAATTGAAAGGAGACATGCAGAATCATGCAAGAAGACTCTCTTCTAGTCACTTTGAAGAACATCATTATGAGAACACGCCTATACATATACATAGTAATTTTTCCCCCGAAAAAAATGGAGATTTTATGATGAAAATTGATATTTTTCTTATTTCTCATCGAGGTGGTTTTAACGGGTTCCCACAATCTATATTTTAGAGCAGAAATAAGAAAAATAAGGTTTATCCCTGATAACCCCAGTTTTACTGTATAAAAATGGGGTTCAAAAGGGTCAAAATTATACGGGCGTGTTTTCGTGATGATAAGACCTATCATGCTAGCAAGTCCGTGTGAAAGAGAATTGAGGTTTGTGTGTGTGTGTGGTGGGGGGGGGGGACACACATTAATTTTCTTATTTCTGCCCTAAGACATGGATTGTGAGTACTCGTTAGAACCACAGAAATATATGATAACATTTAATCATTTAACCCATTGTATGCGGGGAACCTCTAAAGGGGTACCTTGGCAAACAGTGCAGGCCCAGATCAGACGCCGCAGAACGCCTTAACTATTAATATATTTCACAGAACTAACCTATAGGGAGGAAAGTAATGTAGATATATAACGCATCTGTCATGTAGTTTCAATTCTGTAATTGAAATATAAACTTTTCTAAAAATTTAAAATAGTTAAAATACCTGAACGTGAGAAAAGTAAGGGGGACCGGGGCTAGTTCGGTCCCATTTTAGAAAACGTTCACTTTTGGAATGGCTATTATACAGTTGGGTCTTCGAAAACTGTGTATGCAAGTTAGGCCGTTATACGCCTTCTTATGTCTCTTTCCGATTAAGGTTATTTTTAGTCGTAGAGATCAGGTGATGGTGGCCGAACTTGCCCCGACTTAAAAGGCCGAACTTGCCCAGAAACATCACGTGAAATAATCCTTTTAAGGTGCTGGAAAAGAAATTAATAAATTATAATAGATGTATTACATTAAAGCGCATCGTACCGTAATAAATGTATAGAAAATAAATCGGAATCATAACACTTCTGCATTAAGAAAAATAAAAACTATTAAAACTATGGAAAATTTTCGCAGCATGCACGAAAACGAGATTTCGGTTCCATTCTTCAAGGTAGTCATTATGTACTGATGTAGATAAAATCGCCATAAATGGCTTCACATAATGATTCCAAGCTCTTTAACCTGGTTAAAATGCTAAATGTAGCCATGTGCCGAACATGCCCCGAGGCCGGACTATATGGGGCGCCGTTTTACTATTTAATCCGTATTAATGGATATCCATAATTATTTATTGATATTCATAATTCGAATTATAGATATCCCTAATTCGAATTATGGATATCCATTATTATTTATGGATATCGATAATTCGAATTATGGATATCCGAATTACGGATATCCATAATTCGAATTATGGATATCCATAAATCGAACAGAATTATTGATATCCATTAATCGAATAATGGATATCCATTATTCGGCTGATTTATGGATATCCATAAATCAAATTATGGATATCCATAAATCGAATTATGAGTTATATTGAACTGCACACATGGCGAACGTTCAGCGTATGGCGTCCGTTGTTTTGGAAGCCTTACGGGCTGAAAAGGCTGCACGGCAGAGAGGTCCCTTTGACTGGCCATCACCTTCCAGCGATGATGAAGACCTTGAAGATTTTGAAGATTTTTACAATAAACGATCACGAATCTTAGGGAGAAATCATTACCAAAAGCTTTGGCGGTGATTTATGGATATACATAATTCGAATTATGGATATCCATAAATCTATCTGAATTATGGATATCCATAAATCGAATTATGGATATCCATAAATCGGTGATATCCATTTACCGAATTATGGATATCCATAACTCGATTAATGGATATCCATAATTCCAATTATGGATATCCAATATTCGGCTGATTTTGGATATATTTATGGATATACATGAATCGAATTATGGATATCCATAATTCGATTTATGGATTTCTATTAATACGGATTAAATAGTAAAACGGCACCCCATATGACTAGCCCCGGTCTCCCCTATTTGCTAACAGAATTTTTCGTCAAAAATAGAATAAACACAAAAAATAGGCATGATATCCCTTATATGACAAATGGACTTGTCCAACATAACAGTGTAGCAATGGAAGAGTCGACCAGCATACAATGGGTTAAGAGATATGGAAGAATGCACTGTCACATGGATGTGTAATATCGTTATCTTACATCTTACATCTTACATCTTCTTGTAGGGTCGCGAGATTAATATCTCATATAACCCCCTCCCGGTTTTTAACCCAGCCTTTATCCGGTATAATTGTGTATTTCGTGTTCCCCATGTATCTGTCGAGACGGTTTTTAAAACAGTTTATAGACGGCGCTGACACAACATCTTCTGGTAATTTATTCCAATCCGATACGGCCCTCAATGAGAAGAAATATTTTCTGATGTCCTTCTTACTTTGTTTAACTTTCAATTTTCTACCATTCGATCTAGTTGCCTGCTCATTTAACTCGAAAAATGTTCTATAGTCAATATCTTCTAATTTGTTTAAAAGTTTGAAAACTTCTATCATATCCCCTCTGAACCTTCTATATGACAAACTTGGTAGTTTTAGAGCTTTTAATCGTTCTATGTAGGGTAAATCTCTCACATTAGAAACTAACTTTGTTGATCTTCTTTGAACTCTCTCTATAGCATCTATATCTATTTTAAATCGTGGGTGCCAGATAATGTTTCCATATTCAAGATGTGGCCTGATCAGTGTCTTATACAATTTACAAAAAGAAGAAGGTCTGATATGTAGAAATGATCTTCTGACTAGTCCAGTTATTTGGTTTCCTTTATTAATACAGTCACTTATATGTTGACGAAATTTCATGTCTGTGTCAAATGTGATACCAAGGTCTTTTTCCTTATCACTATTTTTAATCTCCTGTTTCCCATTCTTACTATTTAATGAGTAAGTCACATTAGGGTTATTATGTCCATAGTGTAATGTACAGCATTTCTCTATATTGAATTTGAGCAACCATTTATCACTCCATTTAGAGAGGTTATCTGTATCTTCTTGTATCTGTTCACAGTCTTGTGCCGTACACACTGTATTATATAATTTCATATCATCGGCGAATAGACGAATTGTACTTTGAATACTATCTTCTATGTCATTAATATAGATAAGAAATAATATGGGCCCCAGGACACTGCCCTGGGGAATCCCACTGGTGACGTGAGTCCAGTTTGAATATTGAGAGTTCACTATGACCCTTTGTGATCGGCCCTGTAAGAATGCTCTTATCCAATCTAGTAGTTTCCCTCGGATGCCGTAAGAACGTAGCTTCTCCAATAATCTTGCGTGAGGTACAGTATCAAATGCCTTTGAGAAATCATAATAGATACAATCAAAACTTTTGCCATCATCTAGCCATTCTGTCCATTTTTCCATCACATCCAATAGTTGGAGAGCACAAGATCTGAGCGAGCGAAAGCCGTATTGGGCGTTAGAAAACAGGTTATGGTCTGACATATGGGAAACAACCTTATCACGTACTAACTTTTCAAAGAGTTTACATGGCACACAAGTGAGACTCACAGGTCTGTAATTTCCGGGTTTACATCTATCTCCTTTCTTGAACAGAGCTTTTACATTCGCTGTTTTCCAGTCATCAGCAAGAACTCCACTATCAAAAGAACATGTAAAGATGAGTGTGAGTGGTACAGTTAATACTTGTTTTAATTCGTTCAGTACACGAGGATGTAATAAATCTGGACCACAAGATTTATTGATGTTCACAGCGTCTAAAAGTTTCAATATTATATCTTCGGATATATTAATGTCCGATATATTATGACCTCCATTTCTATCATCAATGGTAGGCAAATTATCAGTGTTCTCCTTCACAAAAACACTATGAAAGTATCTATTGAGTTCTTCGGCTTTCTCCATATCACTATTTAATACAGTTCCATCTTCACATTTCAAATCAGCTATCCCCAAATTTACTTTTCTCCTAGAATTTACATATTTATAAAATGCCTTTGGATTATTCTCATTAGCTATCCTATCTTCGAACTCTTGTCTTGCTTTCCTGCATTCTCTGGTGGCTGCATTCCTATCACGGCAAAAATACTGGAAATGAATATGCTCTCTTGTTCTCATGTACTTTGTCCATGACCTATGCTTTTTACGAACTGCCTTCAAAGCTATTCTGGTCATCCATAATGTTTTTTTGGATTTCTTATCATTATTACAGAATCGTTTTTTTGGGTATGTTACTATTCATACAGTCATGCAGCTTACTTTTAAATAACATCCACTTCTCATTTAAATCCATATTATGAAATTCATTTTCCCAGTCAATATTTCCAATTTCAGTCTTCATAGTCTCATAATCTCCTTTGTTATATAAAAATGACTCGTCTTGGACTGTAAATGACTTTTCAATGTTACAATTGATATTAAACACTATCAAGACATGATCACTTACTCCTAACGGGGAAAAATGTTCAATATTATCAATAAGAAGTTCGTCACTTGAGAAAACTAGATCTAGTGTACTTGGTCTTTGATTGTCCCTGAACCTTGTAATAAAGTCAACATGCTGGTATAAAAAACTGTCCCTCACTGCTTCAATAAATTCATGACTGCTGTGATTTTCAGGCATATTTGATATCCAATGATTCCAGTCAATATCCCTGTAATTAAAATCTCCCATTATAACTTTGTATGTGTGATTTTTGGTGTTTATGGCACTTATCATTTCATTTAAAATGATATTATTTTCCTCCGTGGAGTTCGGTGAACGATATACAAGTCCGATTAAGAGCTTATCAGATTGATTAATGGTAATTTCACACCAGACGGCTTCCTTACTGGATATATCATTCATTTCTTCATATGATTTAACTTCTAAGCCTTCTCTTACAAATATGATTACTCCTCTGTTACCTCTTGCAGTAAATTTCTTGTTCATAATCTGTTGAAACCCTTTTAATACATATGAAGACGAATTGAAGTCACTCCCTTTAGGGAATATTTCTGTTATGCCAATTACATCTGGCTGATGAATATACACCAAAGTTTCAAGTTCTGACCACTTATTGGAAATGCAATCTGCATTAGTATACATACATTTAAGACCACCAGACTCCGTTACACTGGTTTCAATTGTCACTCTTGAACTGTCATGTGAAAAATCAGTAGAGTTTATGCTTTCATCTGAAACTGAGTTCATGCTACTTCCCATATCGTCAATAGAGCTTAGGGAAACATCAGTATTTGCAGACGTTTGAATACTTTCATTATAACTATCAAGCGAAATAAACGTATTTACAGGCTCATTCTTTGAAACTGAATTAACTGTTGAATCTCTTAAAATAGAACTAACTTTCGAACTGGAACTCGTAACGTTAACGAAAACAGAACTGGAACAATGTTTAAGGTTTTGCTTAGTGTTTACTGGCGGCTGCTCAGGTTTCCTGAGCCCCGACCTAAAGGGGGACCGTGACCCTGTGCCCCAGCTTTACCCCCTGGTGAATGTCTTCCATTTCCATTCTTCCCACTATTAGTGAAAACCCTGGTATCGGATGGAGAAGACCTATTCCTCTGTCCAGTATTAGCAGCTGAAAACCTGGGTATTCTCGAGCTATCACCTCTGTGTGCGGGTGGAACCCTTGAGTTATCACCCCTTTGTATATGTTCAAAAGTTCCATTGGCAGCATTAGTATTAATGCTTGAAGATTGGGTTCCTGTAACCGAATCTGCAGTTAAGGGCCTTATACCCGCGAGTTCATCTTTCAACTTTCTATAATTGAATGTAGGATCAGTCTGCCTCCTTGAGGCCACCTCTGCTTTCAACTGGTTATTCATTTTTCTCTGTCTGAAAGTATAGTCAGGGGTTACTGTGATTTTCTTAAATTCACTAACATCTCTAAGAGTTTTACTATTAGATAAGAACTTTTTCTTAGAATTTTCACTGTCAAAGGTGACTTTTAATGGCCTGGGCTTAGTGTCTGCCTTCCTTTCTCCAAGTCTTGTAACATTGTCGTGGACATTTGGCAGCTCTAGACATTCACAAATCTTATCCACAGCCTCTAATTCTTCTGCTTTTCTACTCTCTCCACTGTCTGCGTTAGACTCTGGTAGGTTATAAATAATTAGATTGTTTTTCCGCAACTCACGCTTTTAAAATCATAAAGTGCTTGGTCTATTTTGCGGTCAACCATCAGCTCAGTACAAGACTCATCTATCTTATTTTCAATCTTATTTAATTTTACTTTCATATCTTCATAAGACTCTTTAATGTTACTGACCATTATGAGAACCTGTTTGACTCCAGGGATGGCTTTCTTACAACCATTACAGTACCAAATGAAGTTTTCCTTCAAGTCAGAACTTTCTAGCTCATCATAAAAGTTTTGTGACATACCCGAACAGTGAACACAGTACCAAAATTCACAAACTTCACATTGAATTCCATCGTCATCATCATCTAGGGCATTTTCACATACAGAGCACAAGTTCCTGTCAGCCACACTGTAGCTGTGTTCATTTGGGGTTTTTGATTTTGTTGTTTGATCAGTATTTCCATTTGATTTAGGTTGAGATCCCTTGGGATTAGGTTTCTGAGATTTCTTCTTATCTTTGTTTGCCATTATCGGCCTGTTTCTCAATCCATTACTTCAATCTTTCTATTTCAGACACTGTACATGATTTGGAATGCCATTAACGACCCGATGTTTGCATACCTACAGGACAGCACAAACTTTACCTTCACCCGTACACGCCGAGAGAGCGTCTTATATGCGGCCCCACTATTCGCTTTATCGTTCATAGTGCCTTGGTTTCCTTGGGGCTATACAGACGGGTCCCAGGCTTGGTTGACTGGTTATCACCTTATTATCGCGCTATTTTTCTGGGACACTATGTTTACTTACGTTGGACTAGCATACTGTTGTATCTTCACAGAAATCTCAAAAGACAACAGCGTTCGCCTGAAAATGGTGCGGTACACCCAGATCGGCAGTCTAGTCGGATCCTCTAGTGTGTTCATTTTGCAATACTTCTCAGACCAATTAAACAATTTCGCCATGTTTCAGTTTCTGTGCGTATTGATCGCCATCCTTAGTTGTTTGTTAATGATATACACTGGAAAATATGCTCATACAGAAAAAGACCTACAAAATCACTTTAAAGAACAGAAGGGAGAAAAAGTGGAGGAAAAATATCAACCGTACTCATACCTTACCTTAACAAAACAAGTTTTATTTAATCGAGATTTCTTAGCTTTTGTTTCTTGTAACTTTCTTCAAGAATTTCATGCAAATTTTCTAAGCGGTTTTCTCGCCATGTTCTGTGATCAGCTGATCCCAAAATCTGCAATATCGGACCTAGTTAGAAGCAGCTTTTATGGAGGAACCAGGCTTGTGGCTGATGTAAGTACATGTATTGCCTGTTTGACATGACGCATGACAAAAAGTGTCTTTAGCATTCTTCGACTGCGTTCTTCAAATGCACGTGCGTAGCCAATTAATAGGGCAAGACACGTGACTTGCGTGTCCTCTTCTACGAGTGAGTTCGAGCGTTGACCAGCCTGACTATATTTGCCGGGAACTAGTCAACCATAGTCTGATTGTTTGGGGTTTAACGGCACGTCAACCTTTGTTGGACATTTTGTCTGGTCTCCCAGAGAACGGGAGAAAAGTAGAGACAGTAAAGGAGATGAAAGTGAGGGACAGGGAAGAAAGAGGAGGAATAGAAGAAATAACAACACCCCCTATACCTTTACCCGTTACAAGGCCAGTAGGCCTTGCTCAGCTGTAAGTCAGTATCAGTTGGACGCCCCAGTGACCCAAGATACACGTCGTGACGCCTTTGCCTTATCCAACCATCCCCGTTTGAGGTTCACTGGGCCCCAGTTTTCCATGAATAACAACAGAACACTGGAGCCAGTAATTTTGTTTCGTCGACATAGATTGGAGCAGCAAACGTTTTCGCGCATGCGCCTTGTTCGTCGTCTTTGCGATTAGTGCTCTTTTTCTCGTGAGCTGCATCATTTCACTTATAACATACTTACCTTTGAGATGCCAAGTCAAACTGCATCTGTTTGTGTCGTCTGCTGAATCAGCTTGCAAACTTGCATACAGGCAAACAGTGTGAACCCAGCTCAAACAGCTCCAGGAGGAAAAGTCTAATTTTAAAACAAGGACTTTTAGAGTACCAGCAGACGCCAATGCAGACGGCGGTTATTGTGACTGGCATCTACGCTGTCCCGTGCATGATTCCAGCAAACCCTATTATGCAACACGCTGCTAATTTCGATAAATAAGTTATCTGGATTTCCAACAAATCAGAGATAGCAATGTGGACTTCAGGTGTGAAAAAGATTTTGTGCTTATATAGTAACAATGGGTCGACTCCCAACCTCCCCCGCCTATTATGTGATCAGCCATATCTTAATTGAATGTGTAGACTTTTCACAGTCCCGCAACTTATACTTCAGAGCTGACACTTGCTACATTTGTTTCAAGATGTATACCTGTTGATAATATTATTTTATTCTTAAAAGAAATTTGACTTTTTCATAAGATATAATTTTGTTTCAGATTTTTATACATTATCATTCTGACTTTTTTAACATTTTATATCCTCAAAATTCTACATAGTTTTTTATCATTAACCGATTGGCTTAGAGGGTTGGCGTGTCGTTAAACTCGAAATCATCATCATCACCATCATCATCATCCCCCGCCTATATCCAATAATTAGGTTACAATAAGAGTGTGTTCGGAGACATTTAACATGTAAAAGCTTAAAGCTTTTCATTTCTCATTTTTATGCCCCGCCACCAGAAAGTGGCGGGGTATTATGTTATACACTCCGAAATTTTGAGTGTCCGCCCGTCTCTGTCTGTCCGTCCGTCGGTCAGCGCCCCACACCATTCTTGTGTGCGCAACTCCTCCATTTTTTGGCCAATCCTTTTGAAAATTTACAGGTGCTTTTAGGATGGTCTGAAGATATGCATATTGTTTTTTCAGAATCCTGGAATTATATTTTATCACTTTTTTAGCATTTTTAACTTAGACGTTTTTCGCACCCTAATACAACAGAAACATAGGGAGTATGTACCTTGCGTGTGCAACTCCTCCCAGAGTTTTAGTTCAATCCTTTTGAAACTTTATATGTGATTTGAAGATGGTCTGAAAGTATTGTTTTTTCAGAATCCTAAATTTATTTTTATCACTTTTTTGCATTTTCAACTATGACTTTTTTTAGCCCTAATACTATAGAAATGTATAGGGAGTATGTACCTTGTGTGCGCAACTCCTCCTACAGTTTTTGGCAAATCCTTTTGAAACTCTACAAATGCTTTTAGCATGGTCTGAAGATATGCATATTGTTTTTCAGAGTCCTGAAATTATTTTTATCACATTTTTACACTTTTCTTAGACTTTTTGTCGAGCCCAAATACTACAGAAATGTATACAGGTGCGTGCGCAACTCCATCTTCAGTATTAGGCCAATCCTTTTGAAACTTTTCAGGCTTTTGTAAGATGGTCTGAAGATATGCATACTGTTATTTCCAGAAACATGAAATTCTTTTTATCACCTTTTTTGCATTTTTAACTGCGACTTTTTTCAAGCCCAAATACTACAGAAATGTATACAGGTGTGTGCGCATCGCCACCAATCCTTTTGAAACTTTACAGGCGCTTTTAGAATGGTCCTAAGATATGCATAATGTTATTTCAGAATCCTGAATTGTTTTATATAAATGCAGTGGCGGGGCATGGTGCATGGCTTGCAGTTTTATTATCGTTAATTTTGGTCGATTGTCAGCCAAATGATTTGTTTGTTCGATTTTAGGTTTAACGTCCCAGTCAGCACTATATAGGTAATTTTGGAGACGCTGCTTCCAATTTTGTGCGACTTTTAACCGCCTCGAGATGAAACTAGAGCTGCCGCCTAACGGGCGCCAATTATAGCCCCGCATGCGTTGTCAGACAAATTTTTACAAGTATTTGACCTTGAGGAAGGTCAACGTAAAGGTCAAGGTCAGGTTTGTGTATATCAATCTTAAGTACTAGTGGCAAGGTGTGTGGTGTGTGAATATTAAAGAAATCGGTCAAAGAATAAGGAAGTTATGAGCAATGTTAAAGTTTTTTGTAACGGACCGACGACGACGACAGACGACAAGCTGACTCCTATTTACCCCCTTCAAACTTCGTTTGCGGGGGTATAATGACAACTCAAGCTCTGCCGCCCAATGAAACCAATAGAGTTTATACGCATGGAGGGCCGACTCACACCACTTTCCTGGGTAGGCTTAGAACCTCTATGCAGTTTACCAGTACTTGTGTGCGGTCGGTTTCAGCTGTGTGGGAGCATCATGCAGCCCGATATATTTCTTCAAGCCCCCAAGGGGAGGTGGGAGTCGACCCATTGTTACTATATAAGCACAAAATCTTTTTTTTTTTTAAAGATGGCTTCAAGTACATTTATACTAATATTATTCCCCTTTTATCATATGACGTCGCCTCTGAGAATGTAATAACGTCATGTAATAAATTCGATAGTCCACTAGTGGATTAAGTATGCAAATTAGTTAGATACGCACCGTAACGTTACATGTACAACGCCCTTAACGACGTCGCGTTTACTTATGGCGGAATATTGACATGTTTGTAAAACAATCGTAAATAAAATTCGTTTTAAGAGTCATATGATAAATAGAATCTTGCATTCGTGCCCATGTATTATTAAAATTATTAAACTCGTTGAGGAAAAGGGATAAAATGCTCTGCAAAGCCTCGCATTTTGACCCTTTTCCTCAACTCGTTTAATAAATTCAATAATACATGAGCAATTATGTAAGATCCTCCATGAAACATATATCTCTTTGATAGGTTATTGATGTGGCCAACTTAAAATTGCTTTTCTGTCAATCATTGTGACGTAATTGCCTTGTGGATCCGTAGGTCATTGGAAGGTCGTCATTTAGTGCGTGATAGCTCATTGGTTAGTGCACTTGCATCTGATGCTAGAGGTCCCCGGTTCGATCCCCGGCGGCGATGATTATTTCGGTGCTTGCATCATTTGCAGGGATGAAAGTAAAAACGTGCACCGCCTTTCGGATTGGGATGTCTGTGCAGGGAGTCATTCCCTGTGCAGGTCAAAGACACCTACCGTAATTACTTCATCCTGCAAACCTGGTGTGTACGCAATGTGCACCTGCGAGTAATGGTCAAATGTGACCGGTAGATAGATAGATAGATAGATAGATAGATAGATAGATAGAGATAGATAGATAGATAGATAGATAGATAGATAGATAGATAGATAGATAGATAGATAGATAGATAGATAGATAGTTGGTCAGCATTTTTCCTGCGTGTTTCTTGAGTTAATGCTGGATTTAAATTATGTTAATAACATTTGAACGTTTATACATTTATACTAAATTAATGTTACTGTATATCATTTATTTAACAGCAATCTGATAAATTGGCTATATCAGGGCATGACGCTCCATGCACAGGGGGTCTCCAGTTACTATTGATTGCAGAAAGATTTAGCATTTGCACTGACCCACAAACTGCACTTGATCTGTCGTTTTTGTCACGTAGGCAAGTTATTTGCGGATGGAAAGTTAGAGCGTAATTAAAGCCTATTTCAAAAACTCCACGGTAGCGAACGTTGATTTCGCATTTCCTATTTGTGGGCTATAAGCGTCGAACGGTTGATGATCAACGGCTCCGAATGAATATCAGTTTTTGAATAGAAAAACGGAGCGTGATAGCTCAGTGGTTAGTGTACTTGCCTCGGATGCTAGAGGTCCCGGGTTCGATCCCCAGCAACGGCGATAAAATTTCGGTGTCCGAACACGCTCCATTGGCATCATTTGCAGGGATGAATGTCATAAAGTGCACCGTCCTTCGGATCGGGACGTTAACTGGAGGCCCTCTGTGCAATGAGAACCATCCCCTGTGCAGGTTAAAGATCCCTACCGTAATTACATGATTACTGTGTAGGCTTTCATCCTGCAAAACCTGGAGTGTATGTAATATACACCTGCGATAATGGTCAAATGTGACCGACGTAGTATCAGAAGATAGATAGATAGATAGATAGATAGATAGATAGATAGATAGATAGATAGATAGATAGATAGATAGATAGATAGATAGATAGATAACGTCCTCGTCAGGACTATTTAAGTCATTTTGGAGACGTTGCTTCCAATTTTGTTGGACTTTTACCCGACACTGAGATGATATCAAAGGGAGCGTGGTAGCTCAGTAGTTTACTTGCCTAGAATGTGCGCGATTGCGTATGGCAGTATATAGATAAAGACAAAAAAAAAAAAGAAAAGAGAAAGAAATGACATCTCAAGCCGTGCGACCCAATGAAAACCAATTGGGTTAATATGCATGGGTGGTCCGACTCGTATTACTTTGTCTGAGAGGGCTTCGACATCCTAAGCGGTTTACCAGTACTAATGTGCGGTCCTTTTAAGCTCTGTGTGAAAGCACCATGCAGCCCAGTCAATTTCTCCTAACCCCGATGGGCGGGGCCCGAAGGAACATGCGTGCATACGTTTGTGTTTGTTTGATTTGAGGTTTTACGCCACCGTCCTCACCCATCAGGGCTTGAAGAAATAGAAAGGCTACATGATGCTTCCACGCAGAACTGAAACCGACCGTCCATGAATACTGGTAAACCGCTTAGAGGATCTACCGCACAGGCAAAGCGGTGCGAGTCGGACCGTCCATGATTACAAACCCTATTGGTTTCATTTGGCGATAGGGTTTGAGATGTCATTTCATCTCAATGTCGGGTAATGGTCCCCCAAAATTGGTATCAATGTCTCCAAAGCATTACCTGCATGTAAAGTGCCGACGGCGACGTTAAACCTCAAACCAATCAAACAAAACGTCCCCGTCAACATTCTATAGGTCATTTTGGAGACGTTGCTTGCACTTGTGTGGGACTGAGATGAAATGACATATCAAGCCCTGCCCCTCAATAAACCAATAGGGTTTATATGCATGGACGGTCCCGACTCACATCAATTTTCCTGGGAAGGCTTAGAACCTCTAAGCGGTTTACCAGTACTCATGTGCAGTCAGTTTCAGCTCTGTGTGAAAGCATCATGCAGCCCAATCTATTTCTACAAGCCCCGATGACCGGGGGCGGTGTGTGCGTGCGTGCGCGCGCGCACGTGTTTGTATGAGAGAGAGAGAGAGAGAGAGAGAGAGAGAGAGAGAGAGAGAGAGAGAATAAGAGTTTGATTCGAGGTTTACTAAGCATTGCAGAAAGACGATTCTAGCGCAAACTTGATGTGTCAAATTGTGACGTGATGAGGGTATTTACAAATCAATTTGGTCTGTTTCATAAACGCGACTTACGGTCGGTCTCAGATCATTTCT